>BPLS01000584.1:0-117739 GCA_019656275.1 Rhododendron kiyosumense
AATGACCACACCCATGTGGGTTATAATTTTGGAAATTGTCACAGCCACATCTATCTTAATTCCGTATCGAAATCCAGTTTCCATACCATCTTCTCAATCATTTTTATTGACAAGGGTTTCACTATCTCTTTTCTTTCCGTGACTAGACTTTTTTTTGTTGAGTAATGCTAAGTGCAAAGAAAATAGACAAAAAAATGACCCTTAAAGTATACATGAACGGCTCAGATTCACTGCACAGTGAATCTGAGCCGTTCATGTATACTTTAAGGGTCATTTTTTTGTCTATTTTCTTTGTACCTAGCACTCCTTTTTTTTGTTTTCTTTGCTGTACGGAATGACCAGTAAGTGATTTTGGCATATCTTATGCAATCGATTGATTCTGGCATATCTTATGCAATCGATTGATTCGATCAGGTCCATTCTTCGGTATTTATTTGCACGCTAGCTGGGTTCCTATCACCCAAAAATTTGGAAAAAATCTGGTCATTTTTCTTCATTCATGTCTAGCTAATTACTCCAGTATATATGGGTATTGCAGCTTTGTCTATGAGGATCAGATAAGGCGTCCATTTCCATGCGTATACTAAAATGAAAAATTGATATCATGTCACAATTGATGGTTCCATTTAGGTAAACCGTAGAGGTTTTAGTTAATCTTTGGTCAAAGAAAACAACATTTCTTCTCATTTTTATAAGGAAGATTAAACAAGCAAACTTTAAGCAACGTACGTAAAAAAATATATAGTACTAGCCCTCGTGGCATACGTAATGCGTGTGCAATTTGTACAATTTTATACGCTACGGGCATGTATGTTTATTGGAAGAAATAGGGTTTGGTTTCAGACTGTTGCAAAGACAAAAAATTTGATAAATGGCATCGGAATCTTGTAAAATTTGGTAACCGAAGCAATGTTCTGAATACTGTACCGGTCAGGGTACCGATTTTTTTACTAGTACGGTACGTACCGGTACTAGTCAAATATCGGGTACCGTTTCGGATTGATCACTATTAGTGTTATTTTTCTACTTAAAAAAATTTATAGTATAATATACACTTTTTAAAAATAAAAATAAATTAAAAAAATCCGGTACTGTCTGGTATTTGCCCGGTATTGTCCGGTACTTGAAGAAAAACATAAATTTAAAAGTAGTCCAGTACCATCCGGTATTGGGCCGGTACTGACTAGTATGTCCGGTACGACCGGTATTTGAGCCGAAACGGAATTAGAGATGTAGGGTATCGAATTTTGTCAAAAACGGTATGTACCGGACATTGAACCGAAGGCAGTTGGGAATTGTTTTCTCATATTTACCCATAGCAATCATCGGAATCAGAAAGCCATAGGAGAGGGGAAAAAAAATTTGGTTTCTATTGGGTATTTTGGGAACTTACCCCATTCGTTTAAGGGTTTTGAATTTTGGATTCTAATCATTACTCTATTTCTTTTCAATTATTATTCTCATTTTTCACTTTATCTCTCTCTAATCATTACCCTTATTTTTAATTATTACTCTATTTTTCTCTACACTCATTATCTACAAATCCAAATCCAAAATTCAAAAACGAACGGAGTCACTTGTGTGAGCTAGCCTCAAAATAGCGTCCGTTGCAAAAGTTGCTCTCCTTTTATAGATAGTTTCATAGTCTTAGTCTCTCTTTTTTTGTCATCGTTATATATCAATGGGATCTGGGGGAGTTAGTAGTCACTATCTTGCCCCGAAGGCTGACAACTTGTTAAATAGGTAGAAAAACCCTAACTCTAATTGATTCGTCTCAAAACGGACACCGAATTAATTAATAACGGAAATTACCAACAATAGAAAAATTTGGAATAAGTGCAAAAGTAGAAAATAGAAAAAATTTTAAGACTTCTCCCAAAGAATGACTTAATTCAAATTTTCCTTACCCAAGTTATTAGCAAGTCAAATATTTTCTTAAACGGCAAATTTGGGTTTCCGGAGGCCTAAACGGCTAAAAAACACACGACACATGGACCGTTGGGCCGTTTCGAATCGAACCCATATGGGCCTGTCGCATAATTCTATAGTTGAATAATTACGATTTTGCCATTCTAGGCTTAAAATGCCATTAACATTGCTATTAACCAAAACCAATACACAACTGGCAAGTCTGCCATTACACAACACAAAGCAAAGGATTTCCAAGTCTGCCATTACACAAAGACACAAAAAATTGCTAAGTCTGCCATTAAAAGCCACAAAATATTGGCAAGTCTGCCATTACCAGCTCAGAAAAGAAGCAACTAAGATATTGCCATCTCACAAAATAAACCCCATTATGATGAATGTAGCCTAGTTTGGACCAACGCCAGATTGTTGGGTACCAACTGGGATATTAAAATCACTGAAGTCATGGAGGTCTTTCAACAAGACATTGCTAACCCTATCGAAGATCTTGATGAGACCTCGCCCAGTCCCTCTTATAATGAGAAACGTACTGTTAAGGGTTTGGGGGAAACCCTAGCGAAGATCTTGTGCATATTGTTTTTGGGAGACAGCGATGCGGGTAATATTGGGGGAAGAGACGTGGGGTCAGGTCTCAAATAAGACTTCCGTTATCCATGTAGGCGAATTCCATCCATTGGTTGACGGAAGGGTGACTTTGAACTGAGTCACAAATTAGAAGGATGAAATTGACACAAAAAATTTTATAAGTACGAAAATGAAACGGACTTTATTTTGTAAGGACCATTTAAGTATTTAAGCCTAGTTAGTATGTTAGTACACAAGGGGTTCAGAGATTATCAATAGCCTTGGACATGCCAGTCACGCCCCCCGTGGGGCTCGAACTCACGCCTCCACTGAGGAGGCAGGTGAGACAATCATTTTGACAATGCATGGTTTCCTAGTATTAGTCTAAGGAGGAATTTTTTCGTGCCGGGTGGGTACCACGCGGTGCCATTCGGACACATCCGAACTGTCCAAAAGCATTTTGAACGATCCGAATTAAAAACAATCTCTTAACGGTAATAGCCGTACCCACCGGACACTGAAAAATTTCTCTAGGCTAAGTGGCTGATCTAGAATTCAAGGGAAAGAGTGTGATGGGGCCGGGGCTAGGGTGGGCCTGCCTCCTGTCAATTTGTGGGTATTTAATATGTTATCCCTAAAGTACAAACAATTGTAGTACATAAAATGCCCCTCTAATTCTCATGCATTGAATTTCGGTCTTTGTATACTGTACGACTATGAAATTAATTGTTGCTTGAATGGAAAAATATGACCTCTTGGAAGACTTTAAAGACAGTGACTGGATGACGGTTTGATTCTTGACGAATTTTAACTAAATACTATCAAAATTATTGAGGATGAATTTTTAACTAGATGGTATTAATTTTTTGGGACAGAGGAAGTATCATACTGCGGTTAGATTTATCACTATAAGTCCTTGATATATAAAGTACATAAGACCCCATTTTACAAGCTCGCTTTGGGCTTTGGCATGACTTTATATACATTTGCTTTCATATTGTGCAATAGCTTTAGGACTCATTATTAGATAATTTTCGTAGCCCTTATTAATAAATTCTCAAATTTCAGAAGCTAATCTAGGGTTTTGTTTTTTTTTTTGGTGGGCTACTCTTTTCTTTGCCACCTCACATTACAAATCTTGGCTTCGTCGCAGCAGGATATATTCTATGTTGAAAAGTAAATTTGATTTTAAGAAATTATGATTTTTAGGAAGTTGTGCAGACACATGATACATGCATGGTGTGGTTCATGTATATAGTTGAATAGTCTCTAGTTTATGCTCTAAAAAATAAGACTATCTCCGAGCTTGAGATGAAGGTTGCAAATAAAAATGTTTGTGAGGTATCTTCTTCTTCTCTATCTTGCCAAGAAATTCGTAATATGAACTCTCTTCTATTCGAGAATGCAGGCAAGATGATGGACTCAAGAATTTTGTTGAAGTTAAATCAGAGGAGGGAGGAGTTGTAACTTGATCAAGAAACTTGTTGAAATGGAAGATGAGGAAATCACTGAGAGGAGAATGCTTTGACGAATATTAGTGCGGTTTGTGTGTTTTTGGTTTTGATTTGGATTATGTGTTTGGTTTTATGGGTTTTTAGTGTAGGCATTTATTTTTCTTCTAGATGATTGAGGTCTTGCCTTTTTTGTTGTTTTGAGTCTTGGGTGGCATTTTTTTGCCGGTGTGACTTAGTCCCTTTAATCTTTGTATGTTCTTATTCAAAGATTAATAATTTTTTTTTGCATAGAAAAAAAATACCATGCAAAAAAGTACTCACACACAATCGGACACGTGACCTAGCATATAAGATAATACCTTAATATTAACAAAGTTTAAATTTTTATTAAATTTTCTTTTGGGAATACCTTATTTTGTGATTGTCAACGGTATATATTAATTGGGAGCATCATAGCTGTTGTCCCCTGGCCGCTAACAACGGCTGGCTACAACGATGATGGGAGCCTCCAAGCGAAACCGATAGAACATTTTATATGAATATGATACAAATACGACTCGATCTGTCCATCAAAGACTATCTTTTAAATATAGTATGTTCCTAACTGATAGTAGCATTCAAAAATCTGCATGCCTACTACTCTCTATATCTGATAGGAAACGGGAGGTTTCCAAATTCTGAAAACAAATTTAATTAATGGCTGTGAAAGAGTCACATCAGATAAATTTTCTACGTAGGAGAAATCAAAATTTCAAGGATTGACTTTAGAGCTTAAAAATACGTAGTAACGTGTCGGTTTGAAAACATTTGACTAGTTTGGATTATTATCGTAAAATATTTTTTATTTATATATGCCTACAAGAAATCTCCAGTTCCTTCCAGATACTCTATCCCTTACCTCCTGCTAGATCAAGCAAGAAAAAAAAGAAGAAAAACTTGGTGATGAAAAGTATCCCGGTGAACCAGACTAATCTTTTCAGTCCCTCTCACAGTCCTTTTCACGCGGCTATGCATGAGGTGAGGTGGCCCCAAAGACAAATAATTGTCGAGGGGGATCAACCCTGCGACGTCCTTGCTTGGAGTGATAAGCCCCGCAGAGACAAGTCGATTAACGCATGCAACAATCCCTTTGGTGTTTTCCCCTTTTCTTTTGTTTCTTTTTATAAAACATGTTTTTTTATTGTATAATAATGTTTTCTTCGAATTGGCTTACATGAGGAGACAAGGATATACTGTAGTTTGTCAATCGAGGTGAGTGAAAGCTAAAGTATATAGCTTTGCATTTGATTGGTCAGATGAATAATTAATGCTTGTACATATTAATTATTTCCCAGGATGACTACTATCGCCAAAGTATCTGTAGTATGGGGATGGAAGCAGAAATGGACTCGAGCGTCCAATTTTGCTCATTTGTATGCTCTATTTTGAACTCATTTCGATGGTCGAAATCGTTCATCTTTTAGAGATAGTTGATACCATTATATATAATCAAATTTTATTTTGGTCATATATCTATCAACATTGATCGCCGTTACTAGTTTATTTTGATACAAATGGATTTGTTCCAATGTCATGACAAATTTTTTGTTTTTTTTTTCAATATGGTGCGCTTTGTGGTTATGTTAATCAGTGGTTAATCAACTTGACTACTTTTGCATACTTGATGATCGTGATGAGGTTTAAAACATGACTTATTTCGACCATAAGAGTGAGCTCAGAAAGAGCCCACAATCTGTCTCATGAGGGGATGACTAATACCACATAAGTAGGCAGTGCACCGTGTCGTGTGTTTAATTTTAAACAAGCCTCACAGGAGCACTTCAATTCCTAAAGGAATCTAAAACCTAGGTCTTCCAGTAAGAATAATGCTACTTGCACAGATTCATGAGAATGCACGCGATCGATCGAGCACCATCATATTATTTTACGAGACCAATCTGTATCGGACAGTTCCGAACCTGTGGACAAGAATTTATGCAATCATATATACACATGACCAACTGCCCTTCTCCATATCTCTCACTTATTAACGCGCATCAAATCCATACATAGTTTTTTTCTTACAAATGAAAATTACATTGCATAAAATACAACAAGCACAAAACGCGAGCAAACCCCAAGAAATTACAAAACACCAAACTCCACAACACAGCAGAGAGCCAAGGAAAATAAGGGATCATTTATTAAAAGAGAGACACAGATAAAACACCCTAGTAGTACTGTACTTAAGACCACCTTTCGACCAAAGCTTTGGTTTTCCTTGTGGTGTCATTTGCCATGTCAAGGGTCCAAGCCATGGTACCCATGCTCACACCTAAGACCACCTTTCGGTAACCCTGACCCTTAACCCATGCTTCATATAGAGGATTATAGAAACATTAGGAGCCACAATGTGCCCTTTCACCAATTGAACATGGTAGTTGTGGATTATAGCCGCGGCTACCACCTTCATCTGAGTGAAAGCCACTTCCTTTCCCAGACAAGTCCTCGGCCCTGCGTTGAATGCCAAGAACTTGTACGCTGGCTCATGCTTGATCGTTCCCCGATCAGAAATCCATCTTTCTGGCCTGAACTCCAAGCAGTCCTCTCCCCATATAAACTTCATCCTCCCCATTGCATAAAGGGAGAACATTACCTTCATCTTCGGATGAACAGGGTGGCCGCTAGGAAGGATATCTGGTTGAAGAGGTTCTTTGTGCTGGAACGGAACCGGTGGATAGAGCCTTAAAGACTCACAAAGTGCACTGTGCAAATGAACTAGCTTGCCCACTTCTTCTGCTTTGAACAGCCTCCATTTGTTGCTTTCCTCTTCTTCCGGTATAACCGATTTGAGTTCTTCTCTGATCTTTGCTTCAACGTCTGGGTGCGTTGAAACTAGCCAGACAAACCATGTGAGAGCTGAACTAGTGGTGTCTCGCCCCGCAATCATGAAATTAAGAATGGTGTCTCGTAAGAACTTATCATTGGTTTTGAATCCTCCCATCATCTCGTCTTCTTGTAGATATGATGTTAGTAGATCGACACCTTCTTCCTGTTCTTTCAAATCTATACCATTGCTGAGTTCATCTTTCTTCTTTGCGATGTATTTAGCTATGACATGGTCCAGAGTTTTGCAAGCCTCGCTCAATTTCTTCTCTTGTCCTATTCCAAACCACCTTTGGAACTTCCAAATGATTTGGGGCACTACATGGCGAGTGAATACTGCTTCCTCAGCGTTGTCCATGGCCTTCGAGAAAGGAACATCAAGAAGTTCAGATGAGAGGCAGCAAGGGTCATAGCCAGTAACCAATATGCAAGTGGTATCAAAGGTAAACCTTTGGAACACGTCTTGCAAATCAATAACTTGGCCTCCTTTGGCCACATGCTCAAGAATTGGGATCAATCCTTTCTCCACCTTATCCTGGCTCGTCTTGACCAAACACCGGTGGAAACGGTGGTGACCAATCTGCAATTGAGCAAGTTTCCTCTGGTTCCGCCACGCATCTCCATCTGAATTGAAGATGCCATCTCCCAAAAAATCAAACATCTTTAGGAACTGAGGACCTTTAGGAAAATTTGAAAAGTTGGCACTCATGATGTAGTGTATGTTGGCCGGATCTGCTGTAGCCAACATGTCCATATTAGAAAACCAAGGGCCTTTCAAGAGGAAAGTACCACCGGTTTGGCCTAGAAGATCGGTGCAACTATCATGAATCCGCCCAACTTTACGAAGAAGAGAGGGCAACATTCCAAGTAGCGGCCAGTTCAATGGAATCCCACGGCGGGTTCCCCAGAAGAGAAGGCAAAGAAAACATAAGACTACTAGCAGGATTTCAAAGTAACATAGAGAAGCCATTTGGGTTGCTCAAGCTAAGAAGTATGCAAGGTTCACTGGTAGCTTTGTACGACTCTTAAGCTATGGTTTTCTGAAAGTAAGACTGAGGCAAGAAATGAGGACTTAAATAGATATATATACTAAAAGATAAGTACAGATAACTTGTTGGTTGCATCATCAATGCCTCTCCAACTAAAACAATCTGGTACTACCCTTAAATTAAGGGTCTTAAAGAGCAATCTTCACAAAAAATGCCTGTATGTTTTTACCTACCAACTAATGCTTCATTGGTTACATTGTCTCTTTCTCAACCAGAAAAATGAATAGTGCATGTCCATTGCGCCGCTTGGCTGTATGCACCATCAGTAACTTGTCATTATTAGATTCTTTGGACAAAAGTGGAGCTGCAACATTTGTTTGATGCTTAACTTGACTTTTGATTGATTTCTGTATAGGAAAATCTGGATATATATGTAGCTTCTATTACTGTAGCTGGCTATGAACTAATACGATTCTGTCAAATTTTTTGAGTTTAATCGCTTGCTTTAGGTAAGAGTAACAGATCTCCCAAAATTCGAGAATCACACTTGAGTAGCATCTTATGTGTCATCTGACAAGTACTCATATTAGATGGTATCCAAATATGTTCATCACAACATTACTGTTAGTTTTCAGACGCGCCTCTAATTTACATTTTTCTTTTGTTGTTAAATTATTTTCATTGTACAAAAGAAATTAAACATCACACACAAAAGAAAACATCACACTCACTTATTAGGTTGCTTGTCTATGCGGGATACGATGACACTAGATCGTTTTATCTCCAAGGTTACTGTCTCTTTGTCTTAATTCACTCTTTCGTGCACAATTGTGGCTTGTGATTTGCGCTTTGTGAAAACTCCCGTCACGTTGATTGGCTGATCGTACAGAAATGTAGGAGTTTCTTCATGGCATTCCGTAAGAAGTTTATGGATCAGTACTGAGAAACATGCATTTTGCATGGGCTTGTTCCACCAAAGCTCAATTGTGTGAAGACCGGATTCTACCATGATTACTTGTATGAGAATCTGTAACAATGGAGAAGAAAATGGATAGTTTCCCAATTATCATTTTCTACATACATAAACATACACTGTGGCTAAAACTTCTTTTTGATTCCTTCCTTTCCGGCCTGTCTAATTTGTAGAACTATTTTATTACGGCCAGTGTTTTTTATTTTCCCTCTTGGAAATTAACGACTGTTATGCGGTAGCTTGGTGTCCACAATTTGTAGTGATGGATACTATATGGATCTGTGATTTTCCAACCATCCATGACACAAGAATACAGGGAGATGGATTCAGTTGGTCGGAGCTGTTAGACTAGCCAATTTGATCTCAAGATCAGAATTCCTCAAATCATGGCTGACTTAATTACTGCAATATCTTTTATTCTGGAATCATGCCTAATAACTGTGGAATCCGTTTCCCAGGAATCTGTCCATAATTGTTGTAAATCATCACTACAATCAAGGGATAGTCTAGTGTGGTTTTGGAAGAAAATCTGACCATAAGCTGTTAGTTAAACATGTTTTGGCGCAATAATCTTTCAATGAACATAGGTCCTGCGCATGTGATGTGGCGTTGTTTGCGCAGTCCTCACAACCATTTACGTTGCAACAAATTTTGCAGTAGAAACATTAACAATCACATTTTAGGTGTTTGGGAGACAAGAAATGACTCACAATGTGTGGTCGCGATCTTTTATTTGTAGAGAGTACTACCACATGGTAATGCCACATGGTAGTCCGGAAATATTGAATAATTGGTCCTCATAGAGAGATGAATGAAATACTCTATGTGTCTCTTTTTAAGTGTCTGGTATCGTAATTCCAACTTATTAACGAGATATTATCATACGCGTTTCACATAAATTTTTACTTTCACTGTTTAAAATTACTCTCCACTTTTACCCATTAACTTTTTACCCCTTGACTTTTAAAAAGGACAAAATGATAATTGTGCAAATTTTCTCATTAACTTTTCAAAATGGATACTTTTTAGGGGACAAATCAAAATGGAATACCGGACTTTTATTTGGAGACCGAGGGAGTAAGATAACAAATGCAACAAGTACCAGTCCTGACAATCGAACCAAAAAAACCGCAACAAGTACTACTGAAACATTAAAACGCAGTAACAGCTGCTTGGCTATTCTAGCTTATTAGCTTGTCTACGCATTCTGCCTCTGGATCTTTACTTATTCAAGAGATTCATAAGTAGATAACATTTGTGTCTTAGACCCATAAATAAAAAGCAAATAACCTAGGATAACCAAACGGGCCCCAGAAACCAGTTTCATATAGTCAACATCATCGATGAGGCAACAAAATATTTCACTGAAGGGCCTTAACATTTGCCGGACAGTAACACTAATCGATATCAAAGAAAAATCATCCAGTTACTTGCTCACCGTTAGCATGTAAAAGAAACAGAAATGTGTGACAATGGAAACATGAAAGCGTCCATGAAAGAGAATGGAGTGTGAATCCGAGCCGTCCATTCTTTTTCATGGACACTTTCATATTTCCTCCTTCATGTATCCTACTACTCCTCCTATATTTGGAGGTTCAACATTTCAGAATGGGTTTATAACCATCATCCTAAAATCATGTTGCACGAAACCTACCCGCAAAAAATCACAAGACAACAACACTAAGAAAAATGAGGAGGAGAGACTTTTAAGGCATTCGCATTGATAAACAGTATGCTGAAAATTATGTCATACAAACACTACAGTCCCAGTTCGCAAAAAGCGCAAGGAAAAGCAGTTAAGAAATTGACCTCAACATATCCAACCATCCGACAAATACCAACAGCGCATGTTGTACAACACCTACAACTAGAATTGGCAAAGGGGAAAAAACACTAAGAAGAACGAGAAGCAGAGAATTTTAGGCATTCACTTTGACATCTCTTAAGGCAGACGTCATTCCAATTAGGCACTTGATGCTCATTAACGCATACAGTACGAGCACAGGCATCAGAGCAGGCATCAAGCTCAGAAACTCCACAAACAGTCACACAAGTATCTGCAATAGGGTCCTTGGAGAATGCCCCAACCTTCTTAAGCATTCTCTTTGATGTGCAGACCCTCTCACATACAAAGATATCATCAGAAGTCTTCTCTCTTCCACGGGCACCAACTATTCTCTGCTCTTCTGAATGCTTTTTCTTGACTAAAAAAGCTTTCCCAGCAACAATAGCCGGAATTGCAGCCCCCAACAAGGACCACCATACTTCAACCATTTTTGTTTCACTTAGCAGCTCTTTCCCTCTTTCTTCTGCACCTTAATTTAGGAGGACCAAAAATAAGCTCCTTCATGACATTTCAAGAACTTCAAATCAACTATTCAGCAAAAGTAAACAACACAGAGCCAAGAATTAGGTAGACATGACATACATGGTGTACCAAAACATGACAACAGAATGGTATTTGTAACACGAAACTCGCACAAATAGTATAGAATGGTCAAGGAGTTATACAGAGAAAAGAATCTCAAGTTATCCAACTAGAATGCTTAGCGTCATGAGTGATACATGAACGGTTATAGCTGGATAATATGCACTCAAATTCTTTGGAAAGTAAGGTAGCAAGCAGCCCTTGTTCAGGAGAACTGCCATTCTACAAGACCTCCCTTTGATCTACATATTAACTTCTATTTTACAAATGTCTTGGAATAAGAACAAGACCATGTAACAGTCAGTTAAAAAAGTAAACTAATTCATATTGGTATCTGTAAGAAAAGTGCATTCCTTCAAAACAGTGGAAAATAACTTAGTTGGATATGGTCTCCAGAGTCCCATACACCAATTTAAGAAGGCTGAAATAGATGACACAGGACACATGAACAACAAAACTTAGTAACATAATAAATTCCTAAAATGCAGGCCAATGACAGTATTTGTTTTCAATGCACCACGTAAGGCCTACATACATAGAGAGCGATAATGATTTCTCTCACTTCCCAAACCAACTCCAAGGATAAAACCTTCACGTTGTGGGAATGAACTTAAGTACGGTCAATCTTCTCAAGAAATTTTATGTTCTGGTTGGAACTTGAAGAAAATGGGGGAAAAGAAAATAGGAGGAAAATGAAAGGGAAATTGTACTATGCATAATTCTAGATATTTCATTTTTCTCTCCTCTTTCTCTCCTAACAAAACAATGGGGGAGAGGAATTTTTAATTTTTCCTTCCTTTCGCTTCTTTTCCACAAGTTCCAAACAAAGCATTACAGAAACCCTTAATTTTTCTGAACCGGTGTCATTTTGTGTACTTCTATGAAAGCCATTTCACAAGGTCAAACATTGGTCTGTTGTATTAAACATGTCTGATAGACAGAATAACTCCTTATTACTCAGAAGTCCATGCTTCTTAGGCTGGAGCTATACCTCAAGCAGCACATTGTAGCAACTAGCAATAACTGTGTTTAATTCAACAAGCTTACAACCACAAAATGCGCCCCAATGACTAAACTCATCTCTTAAGGTGACTACATTTTCAATCAAATCACTTAAGCACAAGTAGAAATTTGGACTGCATTCCACCATTATAAAGTGCCATTGAGTCTTTGACAACAGTACATAAGCTTTTTCTTTAAGCACGCAACAACATTTCCGAATCGTGGAGGAGCGAGGGCAAAGAAAAAGCAGGGGATTCTACTTCTCTCACAGGAAACCATAAAGTAGAAGGCTAGAAGCCCCTTCCTTTCTCTTTTCCCAGCATAAACAACTCCACATTTTCAAGATTCAAACGCCCTCTTCCTTTCACTTTTCCCAGCATAAACAACTCCACATCTTCAAGATTCAAATGCAACCTTCCTATTTCCATGACCATTCTGAAATCTATTGCCCACAAAATAACTTGTAGACAGGTATGCTTCTCGGTATTAACTCCAGTGCTCGAAAATCCTGGCTCCGCCCCTGCTTGTAGATCAACCTTTTTTATGGTTCTCCATCAAGTTCAATTTTGAACTCTACATATCCAAGGATCAAAACCAAAACCTAGATTACAAGCCCTATAGGTAACCCAATACAATTAAACCCTTTTTCATGGATGAATCATGAAATGATTAAACGCAAAATTACACCCCTGTACCGAAAAAAAATCTTGCCTTTTAACGATGACACGACGGTAGCACACAGGTCAAATGACGGAACTATGGTTGTGGGATCTTTCAAACACAACCAAAGAACATAACTATCAAGAAAAGAGCATAGATAAGATAAACCTTCGGAGAAGAGATTACCAGTTGCTTGAAACCTGAGAATCGCCGCCGATGAGGTGAGGCAAGTGGGATGAGCAGAGATCACGACGGCGTTCGCAGATAGACAGGGCTTTGTAAAAGAGAAGAAGAAAATTGTGCTACTAGTTTAACGAGGGAGGTGCGCTCTTTTAACTTTTGATTCTGGCCGCACACTTTTGCTCCTGGCCACACAATTTTGCTCCTGGGCGCAAACTTTTGTAGAAGAACACCTCCGCAAGCACGCTTTTTCCAAACGACGTCGCCCAGAGTTTTATTGGGACTTCTCAATTTTAATAAGATGCGAAGTGTTCACAATAACAAACCTTCAGGCTGCAATGTGTAATTGGTAAATTGTGAACTCAATTCATATTTATTTCTTGATCCAAATTGTTCAGATTGTAGAACCTGTCAAGATTATAAACCAGGTAAAAGATCATATTAATTCAATGCCGATTTACACATGATCGGAGATGATCAACGTGAATTTTATTTTATGAAAATAAACTAGGCTACACTGGATCAAACCCGTTTTACCATGGAATAAATTCACTCCGAGGGAGAGAGAGAGAATATTACGGTTGTTTTGTTCAGCAGAGGAACAAATCGGAGCAGAAATCTCAATTTCTCAATCGGAGAGCTTTCAATTAGGATTTTTCTTATCGTGATCTTGTTCAAAATCGTTCCTGATATCTGCCCGAACCATGTGAGTTTTGATTTAACATTCTTGATGATATACTCAGTTTGTAGTATAATAAGAGTTACAAATGATCGCAATCAAAAACAGTTTGGTTTTGAAACAAAACCTTCCTCACTCTGCAACAAAGCGCTTTGCTTTTTGTGGGTAATTCCCTGAATTGAAGTTGAAGTTGATGCGTGAGTGGTTTCCTTAGTCACTACTCACTAGCGAGCTGATATTTTGTTTAGTTCCCTTCCCATGCTTGGAATTTATTTGTCTTATAGTAGCTGGAAAGATCAAGGGTATTTCAAGGTTACTTCTTCCCCTCTTTTTTCTACTTGAGCTCGCTCTTTGACCGCGCCTCCAATTGCTGGTGTGGTAAGATTTGAACTTTCTGAAGATCAAGAATTTTTGCTTTCTCATGTTGTTGGCCCATCATTTCTTTTTGTCATTTGCTTATGTGTGGAGCCTTTTTTTCCTTCCTTGCTTGCCATTGTGGTTTATTCTGTTTAACTTGTTTGCCCAGCCCCTTCAAAGTGCAGTCCTGCTGTGTTACTTACTGACAGTACTGTGTTGAACTCTTGGTGGTTCACCATGCCAAGAAGCATTTTAGACCCTCCATGGAATGTAGATTAAGTAACAAACTTCTTCACGTCTTGCACAAGGCCAGGTGGCCCGCTAAAGGCAAACTACTATGTATCTTAGGGATATTGAGTCACATGACATCATCCTTTTGCTCGGAGAAATTTTGATAGGTAAAGACTAATATGAGATTGAGTGATTAGAACAAAAATTTATGAAAATAATAAACAAGAGATGAAGTTAATGCGAGACAGATACAGAAATTCCGTCAGTATATAGTTATAAGATTTGAATAAGGATTTTCAGTTGGTTTGAAGAAAATGCGGGGGTATGTTTGATCAGTTGGTGTTAGGAGTATAGGAGCTAAATAATTGAAGTGGACTGATTAATCTCAAGAGATATATTCAGAAGATATGGATGAACTAAATGTATACCAGATGCCGGACTTTGCATAAGAAATGGCTTAAATTTGGTATCTTAGAAAAGTAGTAGATGATACAAGAGAGTATCTTGTATTTTGATTTTTTTGGAAAGGTATTGCACTCGCTGTGTTTGGCTGTTAGAAGCGGTCACTTGCAAAATAAAATATGCATGCAAAGCAAACCAAACCAAGACTTGGGTCCCAATCAATTGGTGTTGGCAACATAAAACCTTTTGGTCCTGGCAAGGGCTATATGTTCAGGTAAAGTTGACTAGATACTTATCCTTTTCGTACCTCATCATTGCATGGCAATTTAGGTCTTCCCTTTCCCTAGCATTTCCATTAGCAGGATGGAACACATTTTTGATTCATTCACAAGATTGAACTGAATGCATTTTGTTGTGATGTTTCTTGATCTGTTGCCATTATTTGGGACTTGTGGTAACAAAGTGTTTTTTTCCTTCCTTTTCTTTTCCATTATATTTTGGAACACAGATTAAATTGAAGAAGTTTAAGTAGTCATATTACAAAAGAATCCTAATGGCCACAAAATACTCACAAATAGAAAGACAAAAGAAAGACCGGTGCCTTACTTCGTCTATTTGCTTTTGACCTCTTACGGAGCAGGGGTTTAAGGTTTTCACTCCCGTTGAGAAAGAAGAAATGCCCTCAGCTTCCTAGCATGACACATCGGCTACGCCATCAGAGACTGGAATGATCCTCCACTTGCTAGTCAGGAAATATCGCCGCTCCGTGGGCTTCTTATGCTGCTCTCTTAAGCTATCGCCAAGACATGGCAGGCTAAGAGAAGGCCCTAACTAAGTGGCTCAGCCCCCAGAGGTGTTGCAGATGTAGGCTAGTGACGATCGATTAATCATGTCACTATTATATAGACACATTTTCAAATCTGATTTGAGAATCCAACAGAGAAGGACATAATAGAATAGTTACTTTACAATAGCCTAAATGCAGGGATGGACTTCCTTTGATACTGTAATTGCAGCTGAAGGCCTTCCTTTTATCCTTCAATCCTCAGGGAACTTGAGGGAAACCAAAGATTCTCAAAGGTGAACGAATAGTTGCTTAATTGACAACTAGTTCTAGGTAGCCATCATTCCAAGAAAAGGCATGTTCCTGTTGCTGCTGTAGATGTCTTGGGGCCCGAAAAACCATATCTTCCTGAAGCCCATATTCTGGTTTTGTGTGATTTGATTTCCACCTGAATGAATTTCCAGAAAAGCTAACATTTATGCAGCTCCATGACTGCTTATCTGTTTTAATCTGCTTGTCTCTTGATGTTCTCATGATATGATTTTTCGTAGCTATTGTAAAGTGTCTAGTTTTACTGACATGTTTTGTGATTTACAGCTCCTCCTGTTTTTATCACCTTGCTCTGACCGGTAAGAATATGGTTTCCAATTCAATTGCAAAATGCCCAATATCAGCTTGCTCTGGCCGCTAAGAGTTTATACTGACCGGTCCAGTTTGGGTAATGCAGCGTTTCGAAGCAAATTCAGTGGTATGTCAATCTCAAGTCCTCTGTTTGAAAGCGGAAGGTATTATGAAGAGTACTCTGCGAGGAGAGGGAATGAGAGGCTAAAGAGGAACAAAGGACGAAGCAGGGGAAGATGAGAGGAAGAAGACTGTTTATGGTCTCTGTGTTAAGGTTGAATCGGCCAAAAAAAAAAAAGGGACTCGAAAAGGCTTGAGGGGTTGAGAAAGTCTGTGCTTTCTACCCGAGGTATTTGTTGAGAAGCATGACCAAGGAGAAAATAAAGAGACTTTGAAGAAGAGCTTTATAGTTCTTAGGAAACTGATTAAACTTTTTTAGAAATTACATTCAGCTTCAAATAACAAATTTTGAGATTACATTTAGTACTACAAGGTTGCAACAAAAATCTTTCCCCCTTTTCTCTGCCCATATTTTCCTATGCAGCGGGAGAATTTCCGGGGGGGGGGGGGGCGCGGGAATCAATCAGTCCTGTATTTTGTTTGATTCATTCAAATATTTTAGAACTTGATTGGATGTTATTTTTTGTTTAAATCTCGAACGATTATATAACTTGATGTGTTGAGATCATATGAGGGGAGGGTTATGCCGGAAAATATGAGTACGACGGGGGCAGGGGTGGCAACAATAGTCGGAATGCACTGGTACCATTTGAAAAAATTACTATGTTATTTTTCACACAGTTAAAACATAGTCTTAAATTAGCACCAAGGGATTTGGCATGAGACAACAACTAAAGGTTTGCCCCCAAAGAGATCACTACTCTATGTCGGATCTCAAGAAAGCCAAACATTTCAAACCTTGGGAGTCACTAGAGATTTATCCGGTCATTAACTTGTGGTTAGGGAATTAGTCAAGGCGTGCGGAAGGCAGTCCAAAAACGTGATTATAAAAAATATATATATATACTGTACAGACTTGAATTTTTTTTTTTTTGTAAAGAACTTGAATTTGGTAATAGATTCAAGTCATGGGTTTAATTTGTAACACTCCTAAACTAGAATTCTTTCCATCCAAAGAAATATAGAATCCCTCGCAATGGGATGCCTCGTTTGTTTTACTTTTTGAAAAGTGTTTTTCAAAAGATTCTCTTTACTTCCAATCATTTCTCTTTTTATCTCTCCACTTATCATTCCTACTACTCTCATAAAAAAAAATTCAAAAACTAAAACAAACACGGTCCCTCGCAGTCACTCTCCTTGTGAGGGTTTAAATCGTCAAAGATACTATAAATAAAAGTGCTGCAAACTTAAACTGAGGTGCAAATATATAGTATGTATTAAGGATGTTGAAGGAAACCGACATTTCCTTCATTTTTCTAATCGCTAAGCCAATTCGATCCGGATCGAACCATCCTATTTGGTATGATTTTGCGCTTCATTGGTATAGTTATGGTTATGCAGTTCATTGAAATTTGAAACTGTCAATTTTGGTTAAGTTATTGACTATCAATATATTTAAAAACCGTAATTAGAATCGAACCTGATCATTCACTATTAATACATACACACACACACACACACATATATATATATATATATATATATATATATATACAGGGCCCTTCTAATGCGGATGCCCGCATTCAAACAAGTTGCGGACCACACCATTTCTCCCCTTTCCCAATTGAATTTCGATGATCCGAGCCGCTCAATGTGTTCAGAACGTGATTTTAAGGGTACCCGTGAGAAATCGGAAAAAAAAAATGACCGAAAAGGACTTGATTTGAGCAGTTTTTATTTCAACCGTTCAATAAAAAATAAACAAAAACTGCTCGGATGAAGTCCTTCCGGGTCTTTTTTTTTGCTGATATCTCGCGAGTACCCTTAAGATCATGTTCTGAACACATTGAGCGGCTCGGATCATCGAAATTCGATCGGGAAAGGCAAAGTCCGCAACTTACTTAAATGCGGGCGCCCGCATTAGAAGGGCCCTATATATATATATATATAAAACTATATATTTTGATTTGGTAAGTTAATTTTCGCTCCTGGAAAGTTAATCTATTTAGTGTAGAATATCATTTGCTAGGAAAGACCCCCATACAAAATCAAAGAAAGTCTTCAATATACTATGGTAGCTTTAGAAACCCGAACCATTGAGGATTCTCTAGAGTCTTGATTATTCAACCCAGTACCCCATTTTGTTCTTTTCCTACTCCAGTACTTCCCTAAATCCCATATTTCACGAGTTCATGTGTTGTGAAAAACTATTCAGATACTAAATGGGTAGAATTTTGAAGACACTGGGGTGCACTACTTCATCCTCGCACTACACGTGTAGTGCAGTTAATCCGGCCGACCATCTTGATAATGGACGGCTCAAATTTTCATCTGAATAATGGATGGCTAGGATTCGTAGGATCTCGGATTAAATCCAAGCCGTCCGTGCCGAGATAACGGTCGGATCGACCGTACAATACGGTATAGTGCGGTGGGTACACGCACTACAGCCCCCTCCCATTCCAGAATTTGAACCTAAGCAAAAACGGACTGGTCTTGCAGTTTGGTTCTAGACAGGTTCCACACATATATTGGTTTAGTTTTGGTTCTCAATTTTTTTGAACCACACGGAATGGTGCGGTTACTAATTGTGTAGAGAACCGGACCAATCCAGACTCTGTGCGCCCCTAAATTATATCAATCACCTCGTTTTTTGTATTTCTTAAATGGAGATAATAATAAGGCCGGGGGATCCTAATTAAATTGGTACTAGGACACCACAAAACTTGCTAAACAAGGCAACGTTTGTAAAGGAAAACAAGTTGCCTTATTTTCACACACGCACTCTGTATATATATTTATATGCCATGATGCACAGAGTCAGAGTCAAGACGAATCCCGGGAACCCTTATTTGCGTTGAAAGCGATTCAGTCTTCTCCAAGTTCTAATCAGCTGCTTGCCAATCAGGTATGTCGCGTTCTTCATTCTCCTTTTCAAACACAGGAAACTAATCCATGCCTATAACAGTATAATTTGGATGTAGCTATATTAATCAGCACTAATGTATATTTGCGGTATTTTCCAATTTGGCACGGGATTCTCTTTCTCGAAATCTCTCCCCTTATCCCAATGCACTCTCAGGCTCGTGATTGGGTCGTTCACTTAATAAGATACTTTTAACGCCGGGTTGAGACTTGGGTACATATTAAGACAAGGAAACAATGAATTCGGAGAAGTTTGTCAGTATCCTGTAGATTCTAGTTAACCAATTGCAACAACTTTGTATTAAAGAGGGAATAGAACCTTTTGAATTAGTATTGCAGGTAAAAAAATATATAATGGTTACAAGTCTTACTCAGTTGGATTAGTATTTACTCCGTGGTTGGATGAACAGATTAATTAATCTCTTAAAAGCACAAAAGGATGTCCATGCCACAGAAGGGCACAACAATGGCAAAAAGAACCAAACAAAGCAAGAGCGGCCAAAGCAACTGCACGGAATCTAGGCCACAATCCAGGCCACCACGAGCAACAGAGAGGAGAGAGGAAACTTGGTCGCCGGTCATGGAAGGGATAATCCCACTTCCACCCTCTCTAATCGTGAATGCAGCCGCCCCATCTAATGCAGAAACATTACAACACGGTAAGAGGACAATGCATGAAAAGTTTGGAGACATTGTTGATCAACACATAGAAAGTGTTCTATATGGTCCGAGAAAGATGAGGCGATTGCCAGTTTTTCAAGAGATATGTCCTGAATAGAGATATATGAGGATAAAAGGTACAGCAGTAGTTGCTCTGCGAGAGACGCCAGTTACCTATTATGAGTACGTAGGCAGGATATTTGTTATTCTTTAGTACAGAATAGAAGGAAAGCATGCTTTGGTATTGAAATTAAGTTTTTGACATTTTATTGCTGCTGATAGCGTTTCTACTTTCAACTGTCAAAGAGTTGATTTCATTTTTCGGTATTACACCGCCACAAGTTTCGATTTTTGAGTCCATCCATGTCACGGATGGAATCTTGCAATGATGCACGAGATTGAAACATATTGTCAATATGGTAATACCTCTCGAGGGGCGCGTTGATAACGTTTAGGCTGTTTTGTTTTGTTTTTTGACATGAATTTTTGTATACCACCAGTGCATGATGCATGTAACGAAAAGGCCCTCCAATGAATCAAAGAATGGGCGGATCAGTTTACGGTGCAAGCAAAAAAGGAAGGACCTCAGATAGCCATTGTTGCACATACCTCGCTATGAGGAGAAAGGACTCTTGTTTCCAACAATAAGAATGACGAAAATCATTAGACATTAATATTAGAGCGCTTAGATCTGGCGCTTCCAATCTCCTGGGAGACTGCCAATGCAAATCTTGGAATGTTATTGTTCTCAGGTGTTAACATTGGTCGCTGTGGATAAAGCGTGGGAGGTGGCGTGAGATTGCATTGAGCAGGGAGAGGAGGAAGAACATTGTACTCATACGGATCGCCAGTTAAACTGCAAATAACAGAAACCAAAATTAGGATGCGTTTGGGTCATATATTGATTGAGGGGAAAGGGGAAGAAAGGGAAGATAGAATTACTTATACATGCTCAATTTCTTTAGGTAATCAATGACAACTTGATATTTTTGACATATTCTTTGCACTTTTTTCCTTGATTCTCGAGACCCCGAAAAAGAGAGAACAATTTAGCTTCTACTCCTGTACGTATCTTATCCTACACAAGTCCAAAAACAGCACATGGGGCGAGGTTGAAACCAAGAATGAGAGCTGCAGCAGACAATCACAGTGATTTCGGTATAAATATAATCAGTAGAATTTGGACAAATTTTAGTCCTGTTAGTAGTTTAAACACCAAGCCTGAGACAACCGTTTATTCAAATGCTCTCGATCTGTTAGATACCAAAAGTTCAAGCTCTTCAGGACTGCCGGAAAGGAAAGAAAATGAAATTGCAACTGAAGTCATTCAAAGGGACACCATATTATGGTTCGCATTTGTTAATTGTGGAAGTCACGATAGCCTTCACCATGGCCCTAACATGTGCAGATCCCACAATGAGCGTGAGAAGGAGTGCTATGGACTTGACATTTTCCTAGCTGTTATACTGGTCAATACTCAAAAGATTTGTAAACAATGTAACAAAATCACCCCAACAAAAAAGAGCACTCAATAAATAATTAATACAGGCGAGATTCCTACTTGCATGTAAAGGGTTATAAATTAATAGCAACCTTCAGAACTCATACCTTGTACTCTTGTACACTTGATCTCCGTCGCTAAAATTATCACTTGATCGCTGCAATAGTCTTTGACCTGGGGTAGACCATGAATTTGGTGCAGGTAAGTCATCTGAAAAATACCTCCTCCTGATCAACTGAAAAGAGAGGGCGTTAGAGGGATTAGATGAAAACCCCAAACAACGAATGAAAGTTGGACGGGGCATTAAAGAGCAAAAGCGCAAACCATTCGAAAAAATTTCATCACAGCTTCTTTGTCATATCTTGCCCCTTTGGCAGCCTGTACATGTTAAAAGTTCACGAAACTTACTATAGGTCCATTGATGCAGAAATGACAACAATAAGCAACTACTTGCATCGTTCCACCAATAACAAACGTTCAAATCTCTTCAACTTAATAACTATAACTGAAAACTAAGATACTATACATCTCTCACAAAGGAACAAGAGTATCAAGTATTAACAAGTCTATCCACGAACCACTGATAATTGCATGCTTTATAGCAAATCCTCAACTTGTCATCCTGCGGAAAAGTATAGAAATGAAAAAAGATGGCGACTTTATCCCAAGACGTTCAATAGAATATGAACATTAAGACCAGCAGAACCATTGATGCTTTATAAATCAAAATCAGTTCATGAGAAAAATTGGCACAAGACGGAACTTCTTAACTTGCACTCACTTTTTAAATTGGTTATTATGTATTTGCTATTCAAAGATATAAAATTAAAAAAAACTCTCCTAAAGGATCGTATCGTGGAAGCATGGCTGTACAGACCACAAAAACAAGATAGTTCTATTGTGTTGTTGCATGGAAGTTAAACCCACAACTTCGCAGCGTGACGCGGAAGTGGAACCACCACCATAGGAATTTAAAATCAAATCATGCATTAGGTCCACAAAATCCCTTCTTTAAAAAACACAGCATTCATTTTTATTTCATTTGGGCATCCTGAGGAGACATGAGTTTTGTCAAATGGGTTTAGGCCAAAGTATAGCAGACCTTGGGTTACAGAGCAAGAGCATTAAACAAGATCAAAAGAAACAGAAAGCGTTAAACAGATTTCCACTTGGAGTTTAAATATTCACCGCTATAAGGCCTCCACTGCCAGGAAAACTCTCAGTCAATGGAAGTTCCTCACTTGATGGAAGCAAACCCTGCTTCTCAACCCAATGGCGCGCAGCATCAACAAGATTGCCACTGCTTCCCCTTGTGCCATCTTTTGCTGCAATATCGACTTTATTGCCGATCACAATGTAAGGGATAGGTAGGCCACCTGGACCTCCAGATCCTAAAGGGACAGAAAACGTCCCAGTTGCTGCTATCTCTACTGCCCACTTCTGCAAGCTTGTTTTTGTCCTTCGCTGAGATAGATCGTGAACAAAAATAACACCTACATATGAATTAAGGGTTGGAAAAAATAATTAAAGCAGATAGTCAAGAGCTTCAATGAGTATAAATCGTAGATTGGATGACATGCAGAAGTTTCAAGGGCTTAAGCAATTTCATATATGTGTGCTTGTGTGTGTGTGTGTGTGTGTGTGTGAGAGAGAGAGAGAGAGAGAGAAGAAGAAGAAGAAGAAGAAGAAGAAGAAGAATTAACTCATACGTTACATAGGGGTGTCGATTGCGGCTGCATGTATCTAAGGGTCAGACCTGTCAAACCTCAAGGCTATATGGACATGGAAAAAATGATGATTTAGCTATTCGATTTAACAATTTGGGTATAAAATACTATTTTATGTAATATAGAGCATCATATCACAAAAAAGGTAACGTCATAAAAGGCACTTTAGTCATCTTATAGCCAGTATGCCGCAAAAAAATGGAAGTGTTATAATCGAATTATATGACAAGTTTCTGATGGGAAGAATCAGACCCATAATCTTATACTCCTTGTCCTGGGGACAAGTATCAAACATGGGTAAATAATTTCTTTTGAAGAGTTCAAGTAGCAAAGCATACACTCCATTATCAAGGCAATAAACTGCGAGAAAACAACGCAGGCATGTATACAGTATGTAACTTGAATTCCTGTACCAAGTACACAGCAGGCTGCAACTCCCGAACAGATAATAAACTTGTGAGAACATGTGCATAGGAGGTTTCCAAAGTTTAGGCAATCTCTTTTCTTAACTTTAACACATGCAGGACTAAAAATAAATGTTCTAAGAAGCCATGATGATCAGTGCTCACCATTGATATGTGAATAGAAGAGAGACCTGCAATCCTTGTACCGATCATGTCCAGACACATCCCAAAGTTCAACAAAGAAATCCCTATCACCGTCACCTTTGATGCTATTTGAGGAGCTACCAGAATTCCCATAAGTTGTGTGCTGCATTAAAAAAAAAAAAAAAAGGAAGTAGTTAATGAAGATTCAATATATAGCCATTGTTGCCGCAAAAACACAAGGAAGGTTGAGTCTTGCCTTTACACTAACTGTACACCCAATGGTTTGAGAAGGACAAGAAATGGAAGAACCTTTCAGAATCAAATGTACCAGAGAAGTTTTCCCCACTCCTACACAAAATTCAAATAGAAATACATTTGACATCACGTAGTGAAGATAGAGAGATGTACCGAGATACCAGCCAAGGAAATTTTGTATGGGTAAAGCATGAGCACATTGGAATCACACAAATGAATCAGTGGTCTTCCTCCATACCTCTTCCATGTACTCAAGATTGAAAAACATGAAGGGCACTTCAATTTAGATTCATCAAATCCTATTTTGGACAGTCCTGTTAAGCAATTTTCAGGCACTGAATGCATTTTCTTAACCATGCTATCCTATTCTTTCAGATGGCCAAACACAAACAATTGGCTATGCTACTGGAATGGTAAAAGCCTTGAAGTTCCACTACCTCTAGTAGTGATCTTGCACCTGAGGATTTCTTAGTGGCTGGCGTGAACAACAGTGTAGATCTTACTCTAGTTTCACAGCCCCTTTGGCTGTGAGAAACGGAAAGAAAGGAGAATCCTATCAAGTGTTTGGGTGAATAGAAAGGTGAGAAATTGTGAGAAATGAAGAAAAATGGTGGATCTTTATGGATCCATTTTTGTTTCTCACCAGCGGTGAGATTTGGTGAGCAACCTCTATACTTCCTTTTTTGACCATTTCTCAAAATCCAAAGGGGCTCTTAGTGATGAAGCCTCAAAAGAACGTGTTAGTGAGTTGAAGTGGTTCTGGTGATCAAATTTTTAAATCTTACATGACAATTCTTCACATCACCATCCCTGAAAGAAAGATTCGCTTCTTCTTTGGCATTTCCACTATTGCCAAAACGTCCAATCAACTCTTCTACAATTGTACCGTCACCAGTTTTTGATGGAGTCAATGGGCCATGGAAGAACCTAAGCTGTGATGACAGAACTAATGCTGTCCATCATTTGCCAAGTTATGACAAATTGGGTAGAATTGGCATGACATTAAGCCATTGCCCCTAATGTGGAATTTAGGAGAGAAATAATCAGATATGGCTCCAAACAGACCCATATACTCCCATTTTAATAAGATTCCAGCATTTCATTATACTCGCGAAGTTCACTGACTCGAGGAATACCACAATTCCATATACTGAATATCATCAATAGAAATTCAAAGCACTTAACAATAACATAAATAGTAGTTATTTGAACCTGATTTTAAATTCTATGGAAGTAGAAATATTACACCGACATGCTTGATTTTTGTTGTTAAGGCAATAAAAATGATGGGCAATGTTGGGCAAAGGATGCCAAGGTTGTCAAGCTCGTGTCGTTTATATCCGATGAGTTACCAGGTAAGAAAGACCAAATCAAATCTATTCGAAATGGAAACACTACCAAACATACGAGTAAATGAAGGAAACATTGCAAACAAAGTCATATACCAGAATCCAAACAGATTTATAAATAAAATAAAATAAACCAAAAATTAATTTGAAAAGGAAAAAGTTGAAAGCATAGATTATAAGGAGACAATAATAGTAGAGTATCAGAATCAAGTACCTGAATCTCCAACAACAAGCACTCGGACCTGCCCGCAGGTGGTTCCACCGTTCACCTCTTTCTTCTCCTCCTCTCGTTCCCTCCAAAACATGTTTTGTGCCAAAATCCTTCTCCACCAAACACACCCACAAATCAATTCCCAGTCAATTTTCCTTATTTATACCATAAATGTCAAATCAAAGCTCCACCCAAATCAATTAATCCCAATTGGTGTCTTCCAAAATTCAACCCAAAATTTATATAAAACACACAAAAACAAAAAACGCCGAGATCACAGCTAAAAATTGCCCTAAAATGAAACAGCCCAATAAAACAAAAATAAAAATAAAAATCCTCAGTTCATTGAATCAGTAGTTCTTAACTAATCTGACGAGGTAATCTTGTAATGGGTCTGCTTGAAATGCAATTTCCACACCAAAAATCCGAATAACAAGTGGAAATTTGAGATATAGGAACTGGGTTTCCCAGAAAAGTTATGAAGGCAAAGTATTAAACTCGCGACATTTTTGATAAGTGGAAATGCAAACCTCTAAATTGTAATAACGGGTAATGCAGATCTATTCATGGGAAGCAAAGCTAGACGGTGGGGCAAATAGGGATCAACAATTGTCGGCAGGAGTTGCCTGGAGGAATGCAGAGGATCGAGATCCGATGACTCGAACGTGGTGTTCACGCGCAATAAGAGCGTGAACATGGCAGTTTATTTGGTTTGCCATCCGCCTCTGCGCGAGTACCGGAATTAAAAAAAGGCGGGTCTAAATTCTAAAGGGAAATAAATAAAATAGTGTTTTGTCCGCAAATAGAATAAGGATCATATATTAAAAACACAGATTCAGATTTTAATTGTGTTTAGAATGGTTCTACGCAGGCAAGTGCGCGCAAAAAATTTACCATCAATTATCAAAACGGACGGATGTGATTGTGCGACTCCGTAAATAAGTTATTCTCATGTTTTATATATGTGTTCTTAAAAAAATTTCAGCCCCAAATGTGGTGCAATTTTTACGTTGTAAATTTTCCCCTCCCACCATTGCTTCTAGTGTCAAACAAAAATTGTTGAATTTATAGTGTTGTCGACAATAGCAAGATTAGATTATTTGCGTAGAAACCATGAAATGTCATATAATTTAAGTCGTTCATTCAGATAATTATAAATATAAAGTACATCACGTATTAATTTAGGATTTATGTATTGACATTACCAAAGGAGGCATTTTGAATTTGTTGGACTTCGTGGAAGATAAGCTATTGTGAAGGATTCGTGTGCAAACACATACCCTAACTTTAGGATTTGGGGTCAAATAAACTACCATGCGCCATCAATCTTCATTGAATTCAGAAGAGGTTGTCCATTCATTCATTGTTGAGATAAAATTTGAGCTGTATATTATCGAAATTGGACGACCCAAGTGGATCAGCACACATGCTAAGCTCCCCAGCTTTGTTTAGACCGTTTCAGGATTTGACAGGTGAAATAGTCACAAGATGACCATCGCTTGAAAACTGTAAAAAGCCTTTTTCAAGTGAAATTGACATCTGATGGGCCCTTTGATAGGTGGAGTCACGAGAAAAGCCTTTCTAAGTACTAGTATGTTTTATCTTTTTGTGATCAAACACAAGATAAGGAAGGCTCTTATCCCAATTAAAAAGACACGCAAGAAAAGGCTTTCAAGAGTATGATCTTTTCTTCTACTGCTACTTGTTTAGAAATTAGTAAGAAATCGAAAAAAGAAAAAGAAAGAGAGAGAGAGAGAGAGTACTTGATAAAGAAAACCATTACTAAGTACTAACCAATATTCCCTCCGTCCCGGTTTGTTTATCCCCTTTTTGACTTTTTGAGAGCATTTGACCTCTCAAAGAATTGGCTATAATTTTCAATTCGTAATGTTTTTAATATGCAATATGGATCTTGTTTGATAGATCTCAATTAGTTTTATTATACAAAATTTTCAAAATAAAAAAAAATATTATAAAATATAAGATATAAGTAAATTTTTGAAAGACACGATTTTCGACAATAAGACAAACAAATCGGGACGGAGGGAGTATTATTCTTTGCCGAGGGGTAAAGGGTTCAATAGAGAAATCATTACATAAGCTCTTTCTTTGTTAAAAAAATATAGGGGGAAAGTTATGAAAGTTACCGTACATGTTTTGGCTGACCACACAAAGTGGTTGTAATAGTTTTACAAAAGCAAATTTAAAGGAAATTGATATTCGTACTCCATTTTTTAATGATGGCACTCCACTTTGTTAATGATAATTTTACGTTAAAATTAGAGCGTCATCAATAAAAGTGCGAAAATTAATTTCCATTGTCAAAATGATTTAACAATCGGAGAAGGACTTTTGTGTCCAAGCCTTCCCTCATTTTCCTATATGACGTCCCTCTCCCTCATATGTTAAGATACAGGAGAATTGATAAGAGAGAGAGAAATGAAGTTATACATAAAGGTAATGAGAATTTGATTGATTTGGAAGATCGATATCGATTAGTTCTTGAAGAACTAACTTCATATACATAGAGTGTTCAATACGTATTTTACTTTCACGCAAAAAAAATTTTTGATTTCTGTCTCAATTTATAACAGGAAAGAATTTGTTTTGTAAAGCTATGATAAATATAGATCTCTTTCGGTCAAGTATGTATAGATACTTGTTTTCATATTTTGATTCCGTGACGCTAAAGATCTAGGAAATGTAATAATCATAACCAGTAATTTGGCATTGACCTGTAACCAACTAGGCCAATTATTTGTAGCTGATGATCAAAATAGAATTTGCTCTCCATTATTACTATATATATATTATATAATAGAGAGCGTTCCGTGGACACAAACAAAAACACCAAAAAATATACTTCATCTCTACCACTGGAACCAATGGCTGAGATTAGAAGTACTCAAAGAATTGCTCCTGCCTACGAAGAATTACTCTTAGTCGCAAAGATTTCTCTTGGCTGCCAAGAATTACTCTGGCCGCTAAGAATTTCAGTCAGAAGTAGTTATTTGCGGGTAAAAGTAATTCTTGACCGTCAAGAATAATTCTTTGCGAACTTCTAATCTCAGCCAATTGTTCCATGGATGAGATTGAGTGTCTTTTTTGTGTTTTTGTTTTTGTCCTTATAACACTCCCCATATATATAATAAAGCTAGAGGTATTTTTAGAAGTTTGTTTCTTCTTAAAGTCTCATATTCATTTTCTTTGCCAGCAACTTTTGGGGTTATCTCACCGCACATATAAGCGTGTGAAACGACTGTGAAACTGTTGTAGGGAGTAATCCGAAGTACGCACAAAAAAAAAAAACCGGTGGAGGGACGCACGACTGATTAACAGGTCAACTAAAAAAAAAAAAAAAAGAACATAAATAATAATGCTTTTAAATAGAATCCACACATGTGATTTCGGACGGCAAAAGGCTCGTCGCTCACATGGCCATCCTTGCACTAATATACAGCCTACAGGCTGACGCTAATCAGAAAAGTAAACCCAGAAAAGAAGAAGAGGAACATTGAAGAACAATCTCCTCCAAAAGTGGGCAGATTTTTCTTGAATCATCCCTTTTGAATCATTCTTTCTCTAGAGCCTTGTATATACCCAAAGTCCAAAACCCAGAATTCAAAAGTCGAGAAAAAGGTTCCATTTTTGTTAGCTGTTCATCATGTTGAAACCAAACAGGACTTTGCTCAAGATCATCGTCCTCGGCGATAGCGGGTATGATTCGGGTCATTAATGTTTGATTTGGCAGTTGGGTTTGTTTCTCTGGCTGGGTTTAAAGCTTCACGGGTGTTTGTTTCGTTTCAAAATTATGTCATGCTTCCTTTCTTTCTAATTTCTGTTGTATTTTCTTCAGGGTAGGAAAGACATCTTTGATGAATCAGTATCCTAAATGTCTCCATACAACCACCACTTCGCATGATGATTTACTACTTGTGTATAAGTTGTAGACAGGGTGTTCGTGAAAAAGTGACAAAGAAAATTGCTATTTAGGCCAAGTTTCCCTAATTGTCTAAACGGGCTAAAGCTCACATGCAAAACACAGATATCGAGATAGGTCATTATTCTCACATAGGAGTACATCAACTAAATGTCCAAATAGCGGAAACAACTTGTCTACAAATCCAAAATATCAAGTTTACTTTTTAAGGGAAACTAAGTCTGATAGTGACTTTGGTATTATGCCATGTTTGATGTCTAGATTAGAGAATGAGATTCCATGATAAAGTAGTAGTATATAGGAATGCATTTCTAGTATTTTTCATTGTGGTGAAGGTGGAGGGATTACTTGTCCAAAGGACAAATCAGTTTTACGACAGGTGTTTCAATGCATCAGAATGATGTCGTTTTAATGCACAAATGGTGCTGTGTACCCCTGCATTTGAGTTCACTATGTCAGAAACAGCTGTCATAGTTGTGGTTCTTTAACGGTCACTCCAGATATGTCTACAAGAAATTCAGGCAACAATATAAGTCTACAATTGGAGCTGATTTTGTCACAAAAGAACTAGAGATTGACGGCAAACTGATCACTTTGCAAGTGGGTAATCAGCTCAAACTAATACTACTGATCAATGTATTTTGCATGAGAACGAAGGAGTATTAATTTAATCACATATGCTGAATTTGTGTTGATTGCGTATGTCAGATTTGGGACACGGCTGGGCAAGAAAGGTTTCAGAGCCTAGGTGTTGCATTTTACCGCGGTGCAGATTGCTGCATCCTTGTATATGATGTGAATATACCCAAGTCATTTGAGACACTTCAAAATTGGCACGACGAGTTTCTGAAGCAGGTTATAACTTTTCATGTTTAATTCGATGATTGAGTCTTTAAGATTATAAATGGACATTACACCATTTTAGTTTCAATTTCTCTATTTGGGTGAAGGTTGCGGTTATACATCAAAGATAGCTTTTGTTTTCTCAGCATCCAGCACAACCAACAAGAGGATGGAAATTGGAGTCTTTTCTTTCTCCTAGTCCTTCATTTTCCCTCTCCAAATCTCTTTCCCTCTTTTAAACTGGGATTGAAATAACAAGCGTAGCGCTGTTGGAGTTATATATTGATCTTAGATAGGGAGTATCCATAGATCAACTGTGTTCATTAGGCTATCTTATGCATAGATACATCACATAAAAGATGTACATAAATTGCAATTTCGCATTCAACAAGCAACAAATTATGACTGAAGGAATTTCAAGAACAGTTCTCTTCTATGTGTTTGGCGTAGAGGTAAAAATGACCAAGAAGAACAAACCAGATCTCTAAGATAAATGTAGCATTTGATACGTCATGATTTTGATAATCGGTTCGGTATGTGATTCTAGGCAGATCCGACAGAGCCAGATACATTTCCCTTCGTACTAGTTGGTAACAAGGTCGATGTGGATGGCGGAAACAGCAGAGTGGTAAGAATGTTAAGTTTTGAGTAACTTGTCAAGTTGTATGTCATCACTTTTGCTGCATATGGTTTGAAGTGTCCTTTATTTTCTATATGCAGGTTTCTGAGAAAATAGCAAGGGAGTGGTGTGTTTCCAGGGGAAACATGTCTTACTTTGAGACTTCAGCTAAAGAAAATTACAATGTGGATGATGCATTCATCTGCATTGCAAAAACTGCACTCTTGAACCAACGGGAGCAAGAAATGTAATGAGGACTCTCTTTCATTTGATCATGTGGTGCTCTTAGTTATTTACTGCCTCAGTTCCACTTTTTTTAGAACCGTGCTATTTTCATGTCACAAAGTAAAGCCCTACCGTGCATAGTTTTTCGAATTTGGTAGTTATTTTCTGGGCAATAAAATTGATTGGTGGGGACAATATTCAGAGAGACCCACACCCGAAATAAGCCAGAACAACCTCTAATTTGCAGCAATCTTCTTTTCGTGTTTTTTCAATACTAGTTTTTAGTTTGATTTTGGTAGAAAGATCGATAACTAACCTTTAAAAAAATCCTTGAAATTAAAGGTTGAAACAGTAACTGTGTATTGAATAAATGGGAAGAAAACGTGTTTTCATTCAAGTCTATGACCATGGTTTATTTCTTCTTTTTTTTTGGATAGGCTATGACCATGGTTTCTTAAGTAGTGGCTATATGAAAATTTTGGAATTTCTTGCCTCTGCATAATGAGAGAACTGAGCATATCTGATCACATTGATGAAAAACTTAACGAAATCAAATCCTACAGTGCATAAACTTATTCCCTACTTTCTTCTGATTTGAGAATCTTTTTTTTTTCTTTTTTCTTTGTGTGTGCGCGCGCACGCATCTTTGGATAGAAGATGTTACTTACAAAGATTTTGATACTCCTACTAGTAACCAACCAAATTGCCGTTTTATTTTCAGGTATGCCCATGGAATCCAAGAATCGATTTCAGGAATTGAACACAGAGGAGGATGTGCATGCTAAACTTGGGTGGGCTGCACTTGAAACATATAATTTGGTTACCTTTTTGGTTTGCCTAATTCTTCGTTATTTTTCAATAATCTCTCTGTATATGTCTCATTGTATTAACACAAATGAAACTGGAGAGTGGTTACCTTATTCTTCTATTCTTTAAAAAAAAAAATTGAGTGTTTGATTTTTTTTACCCGCTGTAGTTGCTTGTTTTGAGTGTGCCAAGTAATGTAACATGATCAGGTTTGGTGGAGATACCTTATTTGCAAATGTAAATTATACTCACTCTCATTTTTCATTTTTAGATAAAAAATACTTTCGTAAGAACTTACTCGTACATACCAAAAGGGAGTGTCCACCTTATATTTATTGGAGTAGTTTGGATCCGCGATACATGAGTGTTTTTTACATTTGAGTTCATATATGTGTTTTGGAAAACAAATACTCGCTCAATAATATTAACTTTTAAATGACGATCCATAAAAATCAAGTGAAAAACGATTCGTAATACAATTTTCGTTGAACATTGGTTCCATGGAATTTTATTATGGAAATATATGGCTTTTACTCAGCCCTTCCTTTCCAACCAATCATTTACTATCATAATTTTCCAAAATTACAGCAATTTAGCAAAATAAGAAGCAAAAGACAAAAATCTCCTTGTTGACCATGCAAGAGTATCTTCCTATTGTGCAATAGGGACCTCAAATACTATACCAAAATTCGAATAAAACTTAAACGAAATCCTCCTAGCAGTAAGAACACCGGCAAGCTAACAAAACGAGCTGGGTTTTGTGGTGTTTGAGGTCCTTATTTACTATTCAAGCTCAAACTCGGTTCGGCCGTAAATGAGTTGAACTCTTAACAAACCAAGTTAGGTTCCTTTACTAAAAAAATCTCTATAAACGAGTTGAATTTATTTGTTCGAGCTAAGCTTTATCGAGCCAAGCTTTGGAATATGAAACTCGGCTCGTTTACTAAATGAGTTCATAACGCGAATTTGGTTACTAAACGAGTTGAACCGAGCTAAGACTTGAGCGGTCATGAGCAACTCGGTTCATTTGCAGTCTCAAATTCGTACTTGGGCACAAGTAGAACCGATCAAGACACGTGTTTCGTGATATTCATTTCCCCTCCCCCTCCCTCTCTTCTCTCTCTCTCGCGTGTTGCGTTCGTCGTCTCCAATGGCGTTCACAGCGACCGTCCGTTGCCCCTCTCTCTTCCGTCTGCCGAGGAATTCAATCTCTCTACCTCAATCTCCATCTTCAATTTCGTTCCGATCCTCGCCTGCGTATCTCAGCCGCCCGAAGCCCTTATCGATTCGATCAGCCTCAGTCGAAGGTAGTGTATTTTTCGATACTCTTGCGTAAATGGAGATATCAAATTGATAGTATTTTAGAGACATACAGCGACAAGGTTTGTCGAATTCAACTTCTATGCTAGTAAATTGAAGCAACGTGTATAATTGGGAAAATGAACTTTTCACGCATATGTTGATATTATCCGATTTCCTTTTTAATCATGTACACAAAAGGAATTGTACTGGTTTTGTTTTGGAAAGCATAGAAAGTGTTGATTTAGTAGTTATGGTAAGCTGCGGTTTGAAGCTGCAGCATGAGTGATGAAATCAAAGCATGGGGTTTTAAATGATGCGTTAGGGCTTGGGAGAGCAATATATTTTTAGTTGGAACTGGGTTATCCAATTACTCAAACAAACATGACTGAAACGCAGATAGTCATGTCGATGAAGGTGGAAAAGCGAGCTGCTCCGTTTGTTTCAAAGTAAAATGTTTTCCGATGTAAAAGTTTTTCCATGTAAAATGATTTTGCAAAAAACAAAAGTTTTGTTTCCATTTTCCGGTATTTGGTTGATGTAAAATGATGTTGTGTGTATTGTATATATATGTACGTACGTAGGTATTGCATACAAAATTTTGTCATATTCGATGAGAAGGCATAGGGTTAGGTCATTGGTGGATAAGATTGGGGATGTGGGGGTTCGGTAAATAACATAATTATGTGTCAAGCAGCCCAAATTCGGAAAATGATTTGCCACCTTTTCAAGAAAATAACATTTTCAGCCATATGAAGTAAAATGTTTTAAGTTCTTGGGAAAATATTTTCCTTTTTTTCACAACCAAACACTAAAAAATAAGTAAAACATTTTTCAGGAAAATATTTTACGTCCAAACAAACGAAGCCTAAGTGCGAAGCGAAGCAAAGGCGCGGGTATGGGGCTTCAATGTGCAGAAGTGAAGCGGTGAAGCGCAAAAAGCGAGCACTTAACATTTTTGTATATAATCATTTTTTTAAGTCTATCCACCTCTGATTGAGATCCAGCGCACCAGATCAAAGCTTTTAATGAGACCAAAGCACAAGATAACAACTTTTATAAAAAGCCCTAATCTCATCTAATACGATCTTCCACTGGCACTTATTCTCCTCTTGGACTGCATTGGCCTTTGCTTTGACCTTCCTCTGCCACGATTCCTTCAATTAGACTGCAATTAGCCTACGAGTACTTCATCACATTTCTAATTTCTGAAGCTAAACATTCAAACTTCAAAGATTAGTTTTGATGGAAGCGTATTATGTTCTTCCTTTTTTTTCCTTATATGGTCATTTGAATGTCATGTATGATTATTGACGTTCTACCTTTTTGGACTTGAAAATATGGTACTTGGCTTATTACATATGTTGTTTTCAATAGTACATGTCCTATTTGATGATATTGTGTCATTTGGTCACTTGGTAAGGTACGTCTACTCTCTTTTTCCCAAGGGCCCTTGGCACTTCTATGTGCCTTGGGCATTTTGAAACACTGGAAGATAAGAGGCATCATGGCGTGTCTAGTCTGCAAATTTTGGAACTTAGTCTTATGATGCCCTAGGGTATGTTTCTAGCTAAAGCTCACACACAGGTGTGTGGACATTTTTTGATCAAACCAAAAAACTTAAAAGTTATTTGGTAGAGAGGTGCATGTTATGTGATCATCTTGAATTCTTGATACCCAAGCAGTCCGGGTTTATATTCTCTCACACCCGCTAATGAACAGCCTTTAACTAGCTCTATCACATGTACCCAATTGTGGGTTGTGCCTGCCTTTTGTTTCCCCTTCCTACCATGTAAATCCTTATGTGTGTCTGACCCAAAAGCTTAAGCTTTTTGGTAGAAAGGTCCCTCGTGTACTACTTGATCTACCCTTCCATATCCAAGCAATAAGGGATTATATTCTCTTACAAGGTAGGCTCATTATGCGAGCAAGAGACCCCAATTCTTCTCTTAAAGAAACAAGATACATTTACTCTGAAACAGTTGTCTTTTTGTTTTGGAAACCGATGATTGTGTAGTACTTCTTGCTCTATTTTGTCCATAAAAGTCCTTTGATTAGGTCTTAGGTCTACTCAGTTCTCTTCATTGAATTATAGTAAACTATCAACTATTAAGAATTCGTGAATTTTGCCTTGTGTGCATCAGCTCCGGTGGCGTCTGGGGGGCTTGCACCTGCTGTTGGCTTGACGGATAATGCACTGAAGCATTTGAGTAAGATGAGATCTGAACGGAATGAAGATTTATGCTTAAGAATAGGTGTCAAACAGGGTGGGTGCTCCGGGATGTCTTACACAATGGAGTTTGAGAGCAGAGAAAATGCAAGGCCAGATGATTCCATCATTGAATACAATGGGTTTGTTATAGGTAAGCCTGTATCACCTTTCTTGCTTATTTGAGGTTTGAGTTTGTACCAACAAAGCTTGTGAGTAGACATTTAATGGCTGATGCTACATTGATGTTTTCAACTCTCCACATAATTGTTCAGTTGGATGAGGGCTTTTACTGTTTCTTTGATGCTCTAACCTCAATTCATCCCCTATTTTTTACTCCCATCACTATTATAATACGTTGACTAAATATTTAGGAGTTACGACATCACTACTGATCCTTAAGTGGCGGGTCAGGAGGCAAATTGGTTTTCAAAGAGATTGGCCAGGTTGATAAGATACTTTTGAAATGATGAGTTCTGCAAGGAGTATGTTAACATCAGATCATTTTGTGACGAGATAAGAAGGATAGAGTACTAAAGGAATCGTCCGAGTACTAACGAGAAACACTCCAGCTGATATGATACTATGATTTGTAGAGAGACCAACCAAAGGGTTGTTGCAACGTTGGAATATATGGAATGTGAGGTTGTCAAAAGAGAAATGATGGCTCGAACCTCCATTTATATGATGGCAATTATGTGGAATGTGAGATTGGGAACTTAGCATACTTTAAGTACTTGAGATGGAGCTTTGTTCTGATCATATAATATTGTAATAACGTCTGTTGTTTGACTGCTATGCCTAGAGTATCACATGTTAGGCGAGATGTGTAGAGAGAGCACCATTTCTTTGTATGCACTGAGAACTGGAGAGCTCACTCCAACTTGCTGCTTGGAAAGAGTTTTCATTGTTACGTTCATCTTTGCTTAGTTCGAATTTTCTTAGGATGACCTAATTCCCTCTATTTTGACATGGCAGCAACTTGTACTCTTTTCTGTTAGCATGGCATCCTCCACTTGAACCACGTTTGTTTCGACTTCAGTGCTTTAACCTCTAGGTTTTGGGTTCAAGTTTGAGCACAACCATTTTGGGCATTTAGTACAGGAGGTTAATAAGTCCCATTGGGGAGGGAACTCATTACTGTTTAACGCCCGTTAACTGGTCTTACTTTTTTGGTTCAATGATGTTAACATGCTAGAGGAGAAGAAAGAAAAACACTTATCTACCCTCGATATCCAGTACTGTTTTCAATTGTACTCTGCTGTGTAACCGAACAAATTCTTGCTATTTCTGATGAGCTTTTAGATACTGCACAACACCTGACCTTGCATTCTCTCTGTGTAGTTTGCGATCCGAAGAGCCTTCTTTTCATTTTTGGGATGCAATTGGACTACAGCGACGCACTCATTGGCGGAGGCTTCTCTTTCAAAAATCCGAATGCTACACAAACCTGTGGTTGTGGTAAATCATTTGCTGCTGAGATGTAAAATCTTGTAAAGATGAAAGATTGAGCTAGGTCATTACCCCAAGAAAACCTAGTTTGATTGGACTACTGAATGTATAATTGTCTGGTTAAGAAACCTGTGATTGTATAATATAAGCATTTGTTTTAAGATTCTTCTCTGCATGTCTGGGACATTCCTAGTGGGGTAAGCCTAATTTCTTTGTGCATTTTTTTTTTTTTTTTGTGAGATGCAACTCGTCTGAGCTCGTGTAGTTGTCGTATGCAGATTTTAAACGTTTTATCTCTCTCATCTAAAGGGTGATGAACTAGAATTTTCTTTTGGTTTTGATTGTATTATTTTTAATCTTTTAGAGAAAACAAACAAAAATTCCATACATTAATTTAGCGCGCAGAGTCAGGGACCCAAGAACCAGAAAAATTATTGGATGGTCCTGGGCAAAGGCCATGTGGTGCTCCAAGGTGTTTATTGTGTGAACCCCACATGACTTGGTGGTGGAGAAGGCATTGGGTTACATTGTGGCAGTGTCCCAAACAATTTTGGTTAATAAGTTATGACATTTTAGTTTATTGTTCACACTAAGCAGTAAATTTTGCATCTTATCTACAACTTATTAGTTAGTGGAAATAACTTATTTTCAACTACTTGTTGGTTAGTGGAAACAACTTGATATTTTTTTAACTCCGAGGGGTAGTGCAGTTGGTGATCGGTCAGGATAGAGGGGCTTACCATCCTGAGGTCGCAGGTTCAACTTCCCTACACTGTAAAAAAATCCTCAGGGCCACTCGTGTAAAAAAACCTTTGTGTTAGCAAAGGTTGGTAGGGGTTGTAGAGATCATGGTGTGCCCAAGCTGGCCCAAGGACACTCTGCGTTACCCAAAAAAAATTTGACTTTTTTTTAACAACAAGTGATCCTTAAGTTATTGCCCCACAAAAACACCCCTGAATATTTGTCAAGATGATTGTTTTACCTGCCTCCCAATTGAGGCATGAATTCGAGCATCACAAGGGCGCGCGACTGGTGTCTAGGGCAATGAATAACCTCTGGAGTCTGGACCCTTGTGTACTAACATATTAACTATTCCAAATCCCGCTGATGTATAAAAATGACAAAAAAGAAAAGAAACACCCTGAATATTTACTTGTTATACTTCTTTTTTGAACGGAAATATTTACTTATTGCTCACTCACTACTAAGTCCAGTTTTTTTAAAGTTAACCAGTACGATAATATCTCCTATATGTGGTGGGAAACTCCTAACCGTTGGATTAGGATCTCATACATCAGACGGTCCTGAAACAAGGTAGGCGTACTCGTCGCACTACCGAAATACCCACACCACTGTACGCTTTGTAGTGCTCAAAATCCAGATACAAGCAAATAGCGTCGTCCTCCCAAAATCGGACCCAAACCCTAAAACCAAATCCAACGAACAGCTCGAAGACGAAGTAACGTGAGCTCCGAACATGGCCTTCGCCTCTCGCTTCTTGTCCAAATCCAAACAGGTTCCCTCATTTCCTCTTCCATTTCGGCACGTACATGTCTATACGTGTTTCGCGTTCGTGATTTATGTTCTTTCGATACTGAATTCATTTGAGAGCTCATTTCTGTGATTTTATCGCGGATTTGGAGTCGAAATTCGATCTGCTATGTTCCAATGTAGAAGATAATACGCGGTAATTTGGATGATCTGAGCCGTATATAAGACTGTGTTTTCAGATACTGTTGTTATAGACGGTCAACGCTTAGTTAGGTCTTGTTCGGATTTATGCGGAAATATAATGTTGGTGCAGTGTTACAGCATTGATGTTTGGTTTGGAGCTTCGTCACACAATTCCTCAGTATGGCCATTTGCTTGCGCTCTCAATTCTCACTCTTGCAAATTTCAATAGTTTAGGATATTTTTCAAAGACGCTTTCATGCTCACGCTTCCTCGCACACGCACACGCACATTATGTGACTTGGGTTTGGAGACCAATTTATGACGGGCATGTGATGTAATCACATTTCGATGGTTTAATTTTCTTGGAACTTAATTGATTTTGCTTTCTTATAATCTTTTTATTTGGCAGTGAGAAACCTCACTGCCAAGATTTCAGAACTCGTTTGCCCCGACTCTGGGCTTAAATCACACAAGACTAGTCACTGGCGAGTGGAGTGTAAATTTCACCATTTTATACCTGCTATTGGTATAACGTACTTATGATGCAGTATGGTACATTCTAAATTCCCACTATTTATGCGTCAATACATTGGACATAGTTACAAAGGTCATGAAATACATGAGCTTGGGAAAGAAACTTGGATGAGAGCTAAGATGTTACACTTGGAAGTTGGTTAAGCCGTTAAGGCATAAGTTTTTTCATCTGAATGGGTGTTGCCCAATCTTACTGGATGGAACAAGACTAGTTTGACTCGAATTTGGCTTCTTTGGACTGAACAATATTAAACCTGAATTTGGTCTTTTTTCCTCCATAGCAGCGCATGATCTACAATCTGTGAAGTCAAATTTTTCCCAAAGAAGTATGGGTAGAAGTTCATGTTGAATATCACATTATTGCTGTCATTGCATCACTAGTCGAGATGAGACTTGTGTCTCTATGATTCAATCTCACTTTACGTTTCACTTTGATAGTTGCTTTGTCTATTTGAGCATTTTTGTTTTTTGAACTGTTAAGGACTGACAACGACCCTTCTGTTAAATTATTTTCTCATGGTTAATGCTGTTGTCTGCATTGGCCAACCCTTTTCCCCATCTGCTTCACCTTCTTTTCTCTCCTTTTGTTTTGTTCTGTTATATTTATGTTATTGTGGTTACACAGCTGTCTGGTGGCCAGATCCTTCTGCAACGAGAGCATGCCGTTCCTGTCCGTTTTTTTGCCAAAGAAGCAGCTCCTGCAGTCCTTAAGGGAGATGGTTAGTGTTTGTATACTCTTTCCTTTTGGGTTTTTTTTTTTCTTTTCTTTTTCCCAAATCAAGAATTATTGAGCGTTTCACGGCAATTACATGCACAAATTTTCTCACAAGCACACTTTATCTCGAATTGCAGCCTTTCTTTTTTATCTGCATGTGAGGCACTCAAACTTGTGCTTGTGCGTGTTTTGATCTTCCTGTCCAGCTGTTGGTTTAGCACTGGAACAGCCCTGACCAGGGATTGTTGTCTGAGAGTCTTTCTACCCCTTGAACCAAATTGGGATTTTTACCAATCGACCTATCTTGATTAAAGAGGGGTTGTTGGATATTTATTGGTAGATATCATCATGTCTTGTGACTGTTTACAAAAGCACCCAATTCTTGGCTTTGTAAAGATAAAAAAAATCTTCCATCCCGTTGCTAACACTTTTCATGTTGCACTCCTGATGATAAATGAGAAAACAACCTCACAGCAAATGCACTTATCTTCCGGCAAATATTATATTCCCTCCGTACCTTATTGTTGTTCCCTTTGGGGAGTTCCAAGAGGAGGCATGTTATCATTGTACTTGTATTGAAATTAAGTTACATCATTTTCTCATTGTCCCAGTGTTCTACCTACTTTGTAACACTTACATTATACTTATGAGGGACATTTTTGGGAAATCATCAAATTTTTACTTCCTTTTTAAGAAAAGGACCAACAGTTTGGACCATCCCAAAATGGAAGATTGGACTAACATTTAGGAACGGAGGGAGTATGTAAGTGTACAGTGTTGGGAACTACAGTAACCAGTTATTTCTGACTTGATTCTCAAAGGTAAACGATAGGTGATGGTATCTGTAATATCTGAGGGCAGAAGTTGCTCGTTTAGGCACTGAATAACAGAACACTGTTTCCTCTGAGAAAGGAGAAAGGGATAGACAAAAGGGTAGGAGAGAGAGAGAGAGAGAGAGAGAGAGAGAGGTGTTGAATTCTGTTTAACCGACTGTACTCGGTGTTCAATAATAATTCAAGTCCTTCGACTGGAAATTCGAACTTACCTGATTTGTTGGTCAATATGTTTCAAATGTCCAGAAAAAAAATTTGATGGATGCCATTCTTAGCTGTTCAATTGGTTTGAGAACAGTTGATTGGTAATTTTTTGACCTCTGCTTAGCACTTTATGGATTTGGTTTGATTGATTATTGGGGAAATGAGTAACTATCTCTAACAAATTACTTGCATTTGATCTGTAAAGAGATGTTGAAGAACATTTTCTTGGACGTGAAGAAAAAGTTTGAGACAGCCATGGGGATCTTACGAAAGGAAAAGATCACCATAGAACCTGAGAATCCAGCAGCCGTAGAGCAATATGCTAAGGTCATGAAGACTGTTAGAGAAAAGTAAGTTCTTTGTTTTATGTCTCTTCAATATAAAATTGGCTTTCCCCAAGCAGAGTATTTATTCTTTGGTAAATCAAGTTCCCTATATGGTTTACCGAATGTGTAGAAAGTTAACTTTATATGGTCTGGAATAACTGCAATTTTCAGCACATAAGAAAAGAAAGAAAGAAAAGAAAAATAGCGAGGTCAAAAAATTTTGATTGACTTTATAGGAAAGAGCAGGAAGGGAGAAAAGTGAACACCGAGAGCGAAGTCTGGTGGAAGGAATTTGGTGCTCTGCACCTGGACAAGTTATGATATTTTTATGACATTTTGTTTATCAAACTAAAGGCTCTACGATCACCTCTCAATTCTCATATTGTATGGCTTTAAGTCGGTAATTTGGCACTGATACTTCCTGCAGAATAAATATTAGCCATAAATTGGACTGCACATGGACCAGTATGTAAGGCTACCTTATCAAACCCAGTCTATAACCAAAAGGCCCCAACTGCTCAAGGTTGTCGAAAACCAATCATCGGGACCAAGCAAATTTTGAATTCCTACGACTCCTCTCCTGAGTATATATGGAATTGAAGATGTGTTTGAGGGAGACCAGATTTGTTTTTTTGCAATATTCAATTGAATATGTTACCTCTATGTCCGAATTGGATCATGATGCAATTTGCTGCTATGCCACCGGTAATGTTCCAGGGCAGACTTGTTCTCAGAATCGCAACGAATTCAATACACCATTCAAACTCGAACACAAGGTATTCCAGATGCTCGAACATATCTGTTGACATTGAAGGAGATTCGAGTCAGGTACATCCATTATGTTCTCCTGCCTATTTAATTTTGTTTCCCATATGGGCAGTGCGCCATCAGTCCTGACTCTTGCTTGTATGTCTATTTATTTGTCTCTTCTCCAACTTGACATTTGAGATGCTTGTATGCACTGAAGCTGTGACCAGACATTCAGTATTGATGCTCAAAATGATAAACATATAAAGCAAGCTATTGTCTTGATAAAGAATTATTATTTCAGATGCTAAGTTTCTGATACCCAAAGTCTCTGCTACCTATGGGATGTTATTGGCGTAGAGCCTGTGAAGTTTTCGGTCTTTACATTTGCTGAGTCTTAGATGGCAGAGTATTCTGATTGTTAAGCTGGCTGTGCATCAAATGTCATGTTTGGCGATGTTTTGGTCCCACTCACTTGATTATTAGGGTTTGGATTGGTTCTGGTTGATGTAGTTGTTGCAGATGCAAGGTCTATGCAGTCAGCTTACACCTTCTCCTTCTTCTTCACTAAATCATGAGTTTTAGGCCTTTTGCTCCTTTTGCGAGGATTGTTCCTGTTGCATCCAAGTAACCGTTTGTTGATCAAATTGGGTATTAGGAGACTGAAATTTAACTAGAACGGATGTAGGGGTTTGTTACTTGGTGTGGTGGAGAGCATCGGGGAGGACCAATAGTGTTCCCATTTTAACAGTTATGTTTTCTGGATTGTATCTCTCTGTGACCCAAATCTGTATCAACAGTTAGACTGTATTTCGTCAAGATTTATTTAAGGTGCTCAAAGTTGTAGGGTGATCGTATACTTTGGTGTCCGTGTTCTTCCTTGCAGGGAAAAAAAATTACTTTTTTAGCTGGCAGCTATATTTTCTTGCAGTTCAAAGTCGCCTTTTTTTCTATTAGTATCATGGTATTCACCAAAAAAGGAGTTGCAGGTTCCCCCTTCCTGTATTGCTACAGTAATCTTTCTTTTGCAGGAGGGGCCTCACTGATGAGCTTGGTGCAGAGACTATGATGTTGGATGCTTTGGAAAAGGTAGAAAAGGAAATTAGCAAACCACTCATGAGGAATGACAAGAAAGGAATGGCTCTTCTTATGGCAGAGTTCGATAAGATCAATAAGAAGTAAGCGTCATTTCATGTTTTGAATCTCTCTTAAGGTCTGATTTGGTTGCTTAACCCACTGGCTTGAGCACTTTATGTATGGCAATATGACAGGTGGTAGATATTCTTTTGCCTCCTTTTACATGTTCTTATTTTCATTTTTGTCATGTTCTCGAGCTGATACGAGGCAATGCAATTGCTGGTTCTTCATGTCCACTTGTATTATATGTTTTGTTGCAGTCTTTACTGCTGGAGTTTATCATATCTGTCTTGTCCTTGCAATGTGCAAAGTAAAAGGTTAACTGATTAGTATTAAATGGATGCGATACACAATTTAATTTCGGAGTACGCAAAAGGAAATATAATACGCGAATGAAGGAATTGAAGGAAATATGTGGTAATTGGTGAGCTTGCCTCAATGGCTGAGTCGATCATAGTCTTGGACGTTTAAACCCATGAATGAAAGTTTTGGTGTTTCGTGGTAATATTCATGCCTTGTAATGCTGCGTTGATGCTTTGAAGCTTTCTAAGTTTCTTTAGTATCGATGTATTTTTTTTGGAAAGATAACATAATTATTTCTTAACGTCAGACTTGGAATACGGAAGGACGATCTGCCAAAATATGAAGAACAGTTGGAACTCAAAATTGCGAAAGCTCAGTTGGAGGAGCTCAAGAAGGAAGCTCTTGAGGCAATGGAAACCCAAAAGAAAAGGTATGTTGCTTCTGTTGAAATTGTGTGTGCTTATGTTGCCTCTGCGTTTTGTCATGCTGTCGCAACAAATTGGGGGTCTTCAAATAGTTTCTGTTTTTTTCCCCCAAGGTATTGTTGTACCTCAATTCCTTTCCTTAATGTTGTCTGGCAGTTGCATCACTTTTCTTGGGAATACTTTTCCTGTACAATCCGAGAAACATTGCTTTCCTGAATCATTTAGGTTGCATTTGGATCAAGGATATGCGTTAAGGAAAAGGAAACGGAATCGGAAAGCAAACGTTGAAGGATTATCTTATGTGATTTCCTTTTCCTAAACCAAATCCTTGACCCAAATACTTAGATCCTTGACTCTTCCATTTTCCTTGCCCAAATTACTGATCCAAATACAACCTAACTGCGTATTTATTTCTTTGTTCTCTCCTATGTCCTTTTCCTACTCCCCTCTCCCTTCTCTTGTGGTTTGTAATTGACATCATGCTTTCACGAAATTCAGGGAGGAGTTCAAGGATGAGGAGATGGTTGATGTGAAGGCATTAGACATCCGAAACTTCATCTGAAGTTAGTTTTGTTGCATGGTGTTTTGATTCACATTTTACAATTGTCAGGATCCTCAAATCCGGCTGTGGTTTGAGTTCGAGGTATTCGCTTGAATAAAAAGAAATTTGAAAGCAAGACACGACTTGCTACTGGATATATTTTTTGGTAATTTGTATTTTCCAGTCTTTTATAGAACTGGGGTTTGGCAATCTAAACTGCTGTGCTACCAACGTTGCTTTTTCAATTATCTAGCATTGCAATTTTTTTTTTAATTCTCCCTTGCTTATTTGGGAATGTAATGATGCCATCTAGAATTGCAAGAATCTAATTTGAGAATGACGACGTCGGAGGATAGAAAATGTGAAGCACATTCAATATCTTTTCTTCCATATCTAGCATAATTGAGTTGCCATGTTTCCTCATTACTAACCGAAAATGTCCACTTGTTGCGTCAAATGTTATGTCAAACCAAATGATATTTTGAACAAAACAAACTACATTCTAAATTAACAGCTCCTGCTTAAGCTTAACAAAGGTTGTGCTTTTCGGAATAAAGTTAACATCCTACGTATAGAACCAAAAATATAAGAGCTCAGAATACAAAAGATTTGTGCCAAAAAATGGAAATGTGACAACTGATACACCAAAATTTAGGGGGAAACAAAATAGTAACTTAGCCTAAAAAATGATTGTAACGCTAGTCAAATCTCCTACCAGAGCGCATATCAAATTCTCAGATTCTCTTATACACCAAAATTTAGGGGGAAACAAAACAGTAACTTCATAGCCTAAAAAATTATTGTAACGCTAGTCAAATCTCCTACTAGTAGAGCGCATGTCAAATTCTCAGATTCTCTTCTCAAATGGTCAGAATTTCCTCCTCTTCTTCGATTTGGAACTGCCATCTTCCTTGTTACTTCTCTTCCCACTCTTATGGCTCTCTTTCTGTTTTCCAAGCTTTTCGGCTTTATTTCTATTGGCTTTCACACTAATCAGACCGCCAGAGGGAACCTTCCCGCCTCCATTTTGCAGAGCCTTTTCGAAATCAGCTTCTCTGTCCGCAATGGCATATTGTTGGAGTAACTCTGGATTTAACGAACTTTCCATCATCTTGGCTTTCATCCCCTCCTAGATATGGTCCCATGTCAGTTCAGCTCTTGAAAATGAGAGAGAGAGAGAGAGAGGGGAGAGCATACCTTTACTTGCTCTGCTGCTTCATTAAGATCCTCGTCCACGGAAACAGCATGAGGTTCCAACACAATCTGGAAACAAATTCAGCGCTCCACATGAAAACCTTTGTCCGACCAAACTCATACACAATATGTAGATTCAAAATACATAAAAACGGAACAACTGCCACCCATCCACCATCCAAGGGAAATAAGAACACAAAAGCCAAAGCACAGATAAAACAATGAGGTGTATATTCATTGCTACACTTTGGTTTTTCCTTTTTGTTACTGCATTATGAAGGATGAAGCTAAAAGAAGTTCGGCAGCCTGCGAAGAGAACGACATTTCCACTTAGATTGCTTTAGTTGGAAGATGATGTAGCCTAGTTGATTGCGAGATTGCTTGGTAAAGCTTCCAATTGTTTACCCCCCAAAAAAGGTGTATATTTATAAGTAAAGATGACTAGACTAGAGATAGCAAGGGAAGAAAGTATTAACAATCAATTTGTTCCCTTACTAAAAAAAGGTGTATATTTATACGTAAATATGACTAGACTAGAGATAGCAAGGGAAGAAAGTATTAACAATCAACTTGTTCACTTACTTCTCTAAGTCGAGAAGGGATAGAATCAATCTCCTTGGATGCAATATCATATAGGTATCTGTAAAGCTTCTTCATTACTTTTATGAACAATGACAATATCTGCTGCCTTTCCAACTTCATCCCTCCCTGCAAATAACAAACAAAGGGGACATGATTCAATTGACAAGTTTATTTCATGGCTTTGCCTAGATTTTATGGGTACAATTTTCCCCACAAACATCATATTAGAGTATGAGCATTGTCACTCAAGCCTAAGGGTCCAAACTTCGATCTTTAAGCACACTGATAAGTGTCTTGTGCAGATAACAAAGAAAGGGGACATGATTCAACTGACAAGTTTATTTCATGGCTTTGCCTATATGATTCAACTGACAAGTTTATTTCATGTCTTTGCCTATATTTCTTGGGTACAGTTTTCCCCACAAACATCATATTAGAGTATGAGCATTGTCATTCAAGCCTAAGGGTCCGAACTTGGATCTTTAAGGCTTTGTTCGGTTGTGGGTTTAGAAAATTTTTGGGTTTGATTTTTGGGTAATTAGTGAAAAGTGAAAATAGGGTAATAATTGGGGATATAGGTAATGAGTGGAGAGAGATAGAGAGAAAAATAAGATTAATGATTGGATATAGGGGTAATGATTGGATAGAGAAATGAAAATAATAATTAAAATTATAGGTAATGAGTGGATTTGGGTTTGGAAAGATTTTTCCAAACCCCAAACCGAACAAGGGCTAAGCACACTGATAAGTGTCTTGTGCAGATATGGAAAAAAATACGGGTTTATGGAAAGCATAGACTTTTCCAAGGAAATCATGCGGACAAAAAGTAGCATATCAAACCTAAAGACTGATTTATGGAATTAACCTAGCACACTCATACCACCATTCCCTTGAATAATTTAGCAAGTGGTTCCCATGTAGTCCAAGCACCAAAAAATTTCTCAGTAAATATATTGGGAGGAAATTCATTCCTTTGAATAATTTAGTAAGCGGGTCTCATGTAGTCTCATGTAGTTAAAGCACCAAAAATTTGCCTAGTAAATCTCTTGGGAGGAAAAAGGGATCATTGGGGGAGAAACTTCTCTTTGCAAAGCACGTCAATAAGATTGCAGTTGCAGCTCAAGGAGATCTAAGAGCTCAGAACACAATATTTCTCTTCAACCAATAAGGTTTGGATACGCGGATACAGTTGAATGAACATTAAGCGAACAGGTCAAGAGTGATAAAAACAAGCTAATAGGTCAAGAACCAAACCTCCACGTAAGAGATGTCTTGCTTCTGCAAACCAGTACAAAGTAAGACCGAGGCCTGGGCATATGACAGTGTGACAGGAAATTTTTCCCTAAAATATGGATTTGCGAGTTTCGGTACAAGATCCCAAATCTGTAAAAGCCAACAATTTAGACATACAAGTATGTATATAAAGAAATTACCCTTGTGCTTGAGAAAATAAGAGAATCATACCTACGTATTATGTACTATGTATAACATGCACGTAATTTTGTGATTGAATGCATTTTTTAGTAAACATTCTTGAGCATTAAAAAATTCGCAAAGAAGATTCAGAGAAACGATTTTACAAGGGATGTCAATCTTCAGTCACAACCTTAAAAGATAATGCTCCCTTGTGGCCTTATCCCAATTATGTGATTTCTCTCCACAAACTTGCAGCTTTGAACCATACATAATGAGATCACATGTAGCCTCAACACAATCACATTCAACAATAATTGTTCTTGTATGCGTAATTATTTTGGCTCTTTCAATTGTTGTGGTGGTGGTTGGTGCATCAATGAAATTGCTTACAAATCTTGTGAAACAAAGATTGCCTTCACTAAAATGGAGAGCAAGAGAATAACTGAGGTGGGAAAGAGAGATAAGCTCCGTTTTGCTTCTAATATTTAGCAAAACAAAGTTTTAAGAACACGTCATTAATGACAGGTGTCCAGAACCACTTACGACTCAGGACTAATCCCTATTAATGCACCCAAACACCAAATGCAAAAAAGGAAAATCTAAATTAAGTTCATAGACTTTACAATGACAAAAAAACACCAGACGCAATAGGTTAAACCAGTTTTATAACTCTTGAACCTCGAGTAACAGACTGCAGACTTGGTTTTTTGGATGCCTGACCACTCATTATCTTACAAAAGGTAAGTGTGTGAGAGAGAGAGAGCAGACAATTGTGCAAGAGAGGATCTATGTTTTGTTTGGCGGAGTAAGTGGTGCATCAATTGGGGTATTTAACCATGGGTGCTTCAATACAAAAATAATTCTCAGCTTAATATCAAGAACACAAATGACATCTTAACCATCATGTTAAGAGCTTACCAAACGATAATCTGCAAGATTGTTTATATATGCTTCCAGCCGCTTCATATCGAAAGGTGTCAAAATCCCATCAAGTGATTTCAAGAATCTATCTGAAATGGTAGGCAATGCAGGCTCTAGATCTGTGAAGTTGATCTTTGGATCCAACACACTGCAAGATTAAAGGTTACATAAGCAGATTATATACAAGGACATTACTTAAAAAAGAAAAACAAATCAAATTCTGACCTCATAGCAAGCTTGTATTCCATTGCACGGAAGCTAGAATCCAATAGTCCTCTAAATCTCTCCTTGAAATCTGAGGGTGGTCTATAAAACATCAGTTCACAAATGAAAAGCTGGCTGGATTAATTAATGTAATGCTTAAAATGACGGACCCACCTTGATAGAAAGGACTGAAGAAGCCCCATTGGTCCAAACCACTGGATTCAACATCCTCATTGTTCAATGGTTTCAGAACCATGCATGTATGCTCACCAGTCACAGTGCTCTGATTGACATATTATCGGATGAATGTTAGAACAGTAATGAATTCCACCAGAGGCCATTCGAAAAAGGTAAAATGCAAGATCTTAACTGGAATCTGGCAAATGTAGAATGGAGCGAATTTATGTTTCCTCCAAAAGCGGAAAAGGTCCATAGTAAGCCCAAATGAGACACCAAGGTAATGTAGCCTTTCAGGCCGTCGTTCACGAAGATGTACTAGCAGAGGTGGCAAGTCTGTCCTAGGTTTAATATTCTCTTCTAGCAAGGAAACCTGAGCGAAAAAAGAAAAGGATCAAAGTTGGGATGTAACCAGAAAACAGAGCAGGTCTGAGAATTAATTCCCATTGCAGCATGGTTGTTTACAAATGCCAGTCTGTTATATCTTTCTCCATCTTAGTTTCCCTTCTGCTGATAGTAAACAGCATGTAGTCACAGAACGAAAATAGGCAAATACAGCATGTGATTCAACAGGTACCAGTACCCCTTGAGCTTTCATGCAGATGGAGATAATTAGTATCGGTCAACAAAATCAGGAGTACGACTACAGTACGAAATAACTAAGACAGATCTTGCACAGACAAATTCAAGATTCACATTTGTATATATACATAGATGGATGGATGAATGGATGGTTGGAGAGAGAGAGAGAGAGAGAGAGAGAGAGAGAGAGAGTGAATTAGAAGTTTGAGAATGCTGGTCAAAACAGAGAGAAGTTTGAGAACAAACCTTCTCAGCGGCTTCCGTCACTCTAACATGAGGAGATTCCAGAGCATTGTCAACATCTACTTCAGAGATGGTAGTCAAATGTCCTTCAAAGTACCTGCACACAGTAAATTAGGCAATTACCTGCAGTCCTCGTTAATAGAATTAGAGAAGACATGGTGCTTAAATGGTTGACCCTCAAGATGACAGCCACTTGTACGGTAAGAACAGGTCAAAAGCATTTTTTTTCACTGAGTGTTTCCTATGAATGTGAAGGACCTATTTTTCCTTGGAAAGGGAGAATGAGAGATAAGAGGAGACAGAAGGCTTGGCTTTCTTGGAACCTTTATGGCTGATTTGGTTCACTTTGGTAAGCTGTGCAATCTGCGGACTTTGGAGGGGTTGAGATTAAAGAGTCAATATACATTTCTTCTGTTTAGTTGGATCTCAAGGATTTGGAACCACTCATCAGATCCAATTTGGGATTCTATATAGGAAGGATCTTTATTATTTGGCTATTCTCTTTTTCAGGTTTCTCTCCTTGGCACTTCGTAAATAATTTAAGTGAAACAAAATTATGTCAAAATGCAGATAAGTATAGATACCAATTACTACATCTTTTGCTTCGTATAAAATGATGCGTTACCATAAAATGACAAACAGGAAGAAAAAAATTGCACTTTCTTTCCCGGAAATTAACTTAATAATATCAATTGTATGGAGATAAAAAGGAGGGAAAATCCAAAATGAGAAAGGGTCATCTTTCATTTTCGTACAAGTCAAGGAGAGAGTCCATGTTCTCTTCAACACTTGCAAACGGTCCACTGTGTAATGCAGTGCCATAAATTAGGAGGGAACTCAAACATGCGAGTGGGACTCCTTGTGAAATATTACAAAATATTGTCCCCAAACCAAGAGAAAAGACAAATTTGTACCTTGTCAAAAGTTCCACCGCAGTTGAACCATATCCAAGCTGGGAAAAAGAAAAAGAAAAAAGAGAATGAGTCCCCATAGGTCTGACGAGAATGTTTGAAACATCCTATCAAGAAATAGTTAAGCTAACTTCGATACGGGTAAAAATGGTTTACCCTCATTGCACTTGGATGAGTCGCAATGCGTACAATACGAGCACCTGAAAGACAAGGAAACACTGTGTCCCGAAACTGTTCACAAAATTTCCATGCTATTTGGTCTCCAAAGGGCTGATGACCTTCAGTTAAACTTTTCATGGCAGATTTGCGAGAAATTTGCCCCTCAAGACAGACCTGTAAATTTGATAATGTCCAATATAATTCAAGCATTATACAAACAACTACTTAGACTATTAATCTGTCTCCAAAAGCGAAATCAGTGAGCAATCTGGCCATAACTTAGCATTGCAGAGCAGTAAACTCATCTCAAAATGAACCCCAGAAGGTGAGGATGCAGTTGAATATTACTGCCAACTGCCAAGTGACAGCAAGCACCAACAGAAGGAGAAAAAACTGAAATAAGTGTCAAGGCAAAAAAAATAAGTTAAATCCTACAGAACTGTAGTCCCTGTCCCACATTGAATTTTCCCCATGCCTCAGTCTCTCTGTAGCAGCCTCCTACACTTCAAGAAGCCTGATCCTATGTTACAAGCTAGCCTCTAGGTTCAACTGCATAACCGAGAATGACATGGACTTATAATTTTCCCAGCTCTGATGCTCCACTTTCAAGGTCCCATTACATCTTCATGTATCATTAATCCTCCCAAAGATAAGAACCAACACACACACACACACACACCCTAAATCACCAGCACACTGATGCTGATGCTGAGACCCAGAACTGCTGGAAAGTAAAACATAGCACAAAAACACTTATATGCCAGTTGCAATGGAACTTCTTAAGCTAGAGACATTTACCCTAAGAAGCAGGTATGGCCTAATATGTCACAACCACTTTTCCAAGAACATAATTGCTTTTCTACGTCACAACATGTTCAACATTATAGTCTACGAGCATTGGTAAACTCCCGACAAAATTGGAATCTGGTTATAGCGTCTAAAATCTTGTACCCTGTTTATAAGAGAAAGCCAGAAGGATTATAGTGGGAATCTGGAAGAGCCTCGCCATGTGGCACCACCTGCAAACCCACAACCCCGCCAGTAAGATAAGTGAGCTCTTCCGGAACCATATCCTCCTCATTCCAAACAAGTATCTCGGGCTCCATAACATTTCCTACATTCATGTAAGGAGGCTCCAGGAGCCTCCAAAGCATGCTACTACAAATACTTAATGAGATTCCTGTGACATATCCCGTTTATCTACACACTAAATAAAGCTTGAGCCTGGCAACCCCACAACACCATAGGCAACTCTACAACCCCCTAGGCCAGGGGCAAGGCCTAAGTATCTTGCTCAGGACCAAAGAAGGCATGTGGTTTGGAGGGTAGAGCAAATGGATTGTGAAGACTCACTTCCAAGAGGGGAGCTCCACCTTGACACCTCAAAAGATGTATCACAACCACCATCCGACATTTAGGAGTCTGACTCATACCTACCACCTGACTCAGTCCTATGCAAAGTTGTGAATACCATTCCGTACCAGCCAGTACGTACCAGATTGACCCTCCAATACTGTCCCGGTCTCAATATCGGGCCTTACCGGTCGGTACCGGCTAAACCGGACGATCTCAGCCGAGATGAGCTTACCGGTGATTTTGTCTGGTATTTTGCAAAACTTGCAGACACAGAAAAAATGCAAAAATCAAACGCAAACAGAACCTAGAAGATCCAAGCCTGATTTTCTTATGGATCCGGTCTCTTAGCAATTTTCCAGACCATCTTGGAGCACCTCCATTGCAGGTGAGCAAATTTTCAGATGACTTTTCTGCTCCTCCGTCGCAGATGGCTGTTGAGGGTTTCCGTTTGGGAAAGGAGCACAGGATGTGTGGTAGGTAGTAGTGGAAGGGAAGAGGAAAAGTCGTACTCTGGTGATGAGAGAAAGTAAGAGACAGTAGAAGAATATTTGAAGAAAATTGGAGCCCTAGGATTGAAACTGAGAAATACATCTCAACCCTACAATCTGAGTGCGTCGGGGTTAAGTTTAGGTTCCTAAGAACAGTCGAAAATTAAAGGCATATCCAATTTGAGTTCACAGCTGTGAAAAAATAGGATTTTCAAAAAACTGATATCTTTTATTGTATGGGTAAATATATGTAATGGTAGTAGCGCTAAATCCAAAACGGTACTTGGTATTTGACTGGTACCATTATGTACCGTACCAGTAGAAAAACCGGTACTCAAGACACTATGGTATTTAGAACCTTGGTCCTATGATACAGGTCTCCAAATATCACTTGAACGACGTCTTTGACTCTCAGGCGGCTCCGCCTCAAATTCTGATTGCAGAACCAAAAGAGGAGCCTCGTCAACATCCATACTGCCCACAAATGAGGAAGCTTGACACCTGGTTCCGTCCTTTCAAGGTTTCCTAGACTATAGAAAGATGGTTGGACACAAGACTTATACAGAGCATTCTTCACTCTCTCGCTGTCCACTGTCCACCCCTCTTTCCCTCTCTAAGGCTGCCCCGAGCTCGCTCACTCCACCTCCGGTGGTCTCGAGCCATTATATTGCCCGCCATATTCTCGGACGGCCGAGTCAGGTCCACCCTTACCCCTTACACCCCATAATTATTCACTACAACAAAGCTGCAGCATCTCAAATTTTCAGAACAGCGAGGCAACTAACACATTGGAGAGTGATTTATAGAATGGACGCAGTACCAAACTCAAATTGAAGCTTGATAACTAAGAAATGGTTAGGTATGCATTACATAAGAAAGAAGCGAACCTGGATAACACAGAGAATATCAGGGAGGTGATTTTGGGACTCATCAACAGGGCCTGCATTGAGTTAAGTTACTATAACTTGCCATAAGGTACAAAGAAAAGGGTGAATAGAGAGAAAATATACCAAGTAACACAAACAAATGATGTGCTGGTGCATCTGCCATTAGTTGCAGATCATTTGGAGAATTTTTGTAGTGAGAAGCAACATATAGGGCCATCATACGCTGCAAGTATTAGAGCACATAATCATCATGCACATGTTGGAGAGTGGGGGAGAGACAGAGAGAAACACTAAAAAAGTGATATCTTACCTGCAAAAATAACTCACTATCTCTGTGGTAGGAGAAAAGTGTATCCCGATTAACATAGTAGAGATCACACTCACTAGGTGGAGGCAGCCTAACATGCAGAATAGAAGTCATAACTCACAAGTGCAATAAAGTTGACAATTCCCTCACCTGCATGCTATAAGCAACAGAGTACTAACCTGCTGATATTAGGAATGGAATTTGCAACATCCAAACAAAGTAAAGCATGAAGCCAGGATTCGATCGGATCGCCTGATGCATATCTGATAGACTCACTCAATTCTATCTTCTTGAAAAGACGACCTACATTTAAGGAATTGACGTGTGAGGAAAGTTCACCAGTAAAGGAACAAAACATGTGAATATATGTTGTTCATCCACAGGATTGAAGACCCCACAATATGTTGTTCAATAAAAATGAGTCATCGTAAGGTTCATCTAAGAAGGCAAGACATAAGCCTTGTGGCTAAATAAATGATTTATCCAATAATAAGTAGCATCACAATTATCATGTTTATGCTGTAATACTATGGTTTTCATTCAGATAGACTATCTGCCAATTTTAAAACAACATTATAGGACAACAAAAGAATAACAAAAACCAAGACTGAAAAAGGTTACAATATGAAGGTGAAGCAGCAAATCTCAACAGAGGCAGCATCATAAAATAAGATATGCTTCTTATTCAAATGAGAACAACAAAAAGAGATCTCAAGATCTAATACTCTTGCTACTTGAAGGTTACTCGATACCGATTGACTTCGAGACATTTAATCATTAACTCCTTCACTCCCCAAGTCCACGCTATATTCATACAGTATACAGTATACACTAGTGGATGCTTTATCTATTACAAGCTGATACAAGATTATGTAACTGGGTCCATAAAAGCCAATCCTGACTGAAAGAAGCTATTAGTCAAGGTTTACTTATACAAGGTAAGTTCCAAGACAATGAAACTGCCACAAATTGAAAAGACATGTTGACTAATAGATGTCTCCCTGCTAGAACAGTAATCATAAAGGAGATCTGCAAGTACAGAAAATCCAGAAATGAGTGTAGATAATCAATAACTAAAATGTACCAGTGAATCAAGAAGTACCAGAGATGGAGCCCTCCACACTTTTGGTAGACGTCGCACTTTGCTCCTCCAATTGCTGCAGGAGTTTTAACGATAAAGACCGGCCAGTACCTTCATAGCTTTGAGTCAAAAGAACTGGGAATCAATAGGCTTCTATTATCAAGATTAACCTCTAGCTAGATATAGAAACCATATCAAACGTCCTTAAAATGAATAAAATAAACAACTGAGTATTTCGGCAAGGAACGGAAACCCTATTGACGAAGATTCAGTGCTCCATAAAATATTTGAGAAGTAGGCTTACGAAAATTAATAGTATTGCATCATACCCATTAACAGTAGATGACAAGAAGACCAGATAGGGGCCAAGCAAAGACTTCACAACTGGCAATGGAATTGCTGCTGCTTCATCAACAACCAACAGTTCCACTTGGGACAGCTTTTCATGCTCGTGAGGCTGTATATACTGCCATAACATACAAAAAACCCACTCTTAGCCATGTAAGCACTGAAGCACCAATAACAATACTAATCAAACGCCGTTCATAAACCTGCTCCAGAAACACCTTACAGCAATAATGCACTATCAATGGCAATTCAAATAATGAAGCACCAATTGTGAATACACCCACCTGCCCCACCAAAATGAGATTGAAAAGCCTCCTATATTTAATTCAGAAAAGAAAAAAAATGCTATTTACCAAGTGTTCCAAAGTTATAGTAAAAACCTATACCTGTTTAACAGGATGAAAACAACTACGGGGACAACCCAAAAGGACATAGTCATACTAAAGCTTTCTCTAATTATGTGGGATCAGCTATGAGATTTTAATTGTGCCAATCTTCTATGCCACACGCTATAGCCAAATAACAATGTCACCATCTGGTTCATTAGTATCTCAGCCTGCTTAAACTCCTCTTGCAGGCAGTTCTCTGTCGCTCTTCCTCAAAGATGACATTGTTAATCTGTATTGCACTAGCACTCAAATAACCTCTTTTAACTAAAATCAAGGTTTCAGTACTGTTTACAAGTGAAATTGCGACAAAGACACTCCGCAATCTTAAGAGATGTAGAACTTAGGAGTTGAGAATAAGGCCGTCAAGAACTTGGGACTTGAAAATATAGATCTACACATTACTAACCTGAATTGTTTGCCTGTGTTGCTTGTAAATATTAATCCGCACGGTTGCTTTCTTAAACTCTGGATTGGAACTTCTCACCACATCGTAGTCCAAGTGTTCCTGCAAACAGATAGTCAGAATGATATGTAAAGATCTGGATGCCGTTCCAATCCCAATATGCAAAAACGTCATGAAGAGGTGTGTAACTGGTAACAGAACTGTTTCTTGTGTTAAGTTGCTGGACTAAAAGCATCAGGCCATCTACTAATGCCATTGAGAACATATCATCTCTAGTGGTTTTCGATGGTGCATCATGCACGTTGTAGGTATCAGGACAGAAACAATATAAAGAACCCCCAAACTTGTAAATACACCCAGCATGCCAGATAAATGTAAAGTGCTCTAGCTCCATAACCATAAACATCTAGGCTCGTCTCATAGGTCCTAAGCTCCAACGGACAAAGCACCCAAGCTCGTAGAAATAATACAACCTCGCATAACATCTTATAATATTGGAAGGAGGAGGTATCAGGCCATCGGGCCATGAGATCTTATCACAATAACAATCCTCTCCAATGCTTCCTCAATTATGCTATGACCCAGCCACTCCTTACCTGTTTCCAATACCTAAGCAAAATCGATCCCGCCAAAGTGTGGTCATTGAGGGTGAATTCTGCAATGTTCTCTTCTTCTACATCTCTAACCCATCAACCATCAAACTCCCAATATGACTAGATCGCCAATGAGAACTAAACATCTCTAGTATTAGTTGCCTTCTTTAGTTTTCTCTTTTGTGGGTACGAAAGGAGACAAGGTTCACCAAAGATGACAGTAGCAGTACGTTGTTTATAATTCAAGATAAATTGATAATTTCTGAAGAGTGAAAGTTCAATAATATAGCCAAACAATTAAGTAAAGAAATACAAACCAAATATGGAATTCCCCATGCTCTACAAACACCTTTTTACATCTGTACAAACCAACTTGTACTTCCAAGAGACGTAAAAATTTCTTACCTTGAATTCAAGTGAATCAAAACCCTTGCATATGAATTCGAACAAAGTTTTCAAGTTCTCAGGGCTAGGTGCAGTTACGTATATATTAGAATACCTACACAGCCGAGAAAGTAACAGTAATTAAACAAGTAATAAAATGATATCAATTGCAGTTACAAAAAAATCAACGATGGTACACATGGTGTGATAATATTACCCTGCAGCTATAGCTCCAGCAATTGCTAAACCCAGCGCAGCTGACTTGCCACGGCCACGAGCAGCAAGCAAAGCAACTGTGCCACGAAGTGTTTTATCCAAAATTGCATCAAGAAATGTAATGACTGCTTTTCCCTATTCAAAGGATGGAAATAATAAGCAGAGCTACAGTTAATTGTGTAACCACATGAATGATAAGCTTGTATATTCCATGGAATTCAAACAAAGAATCTATACCTGATCCAGTGTGCAACACTTTCTCATTAAAGGGCCGACAGGAAAATCGTCATTCAGTTGCTCTTTCAAGTTCTTTAGTTCCCGTTCTGCTTCTGAAAACCCCTCAGAGTCCTTTCATTACCAACAAGGAGAAGAGAAACGTTGATAGATGCAGCTTCACAGGATATCAACCATTATGACACTAATCACTTATTTGCAATGTATACATTTTCACTATGAGAAGCAGGTAAACATGGCAACCTTTTACCGTATCAAGAAGAACAGGGAACATTTTGCAGTAAAGGTGCCACAGGTTGTGGTAAAACACACTAAAAAACTGGACAATAGTTTTGGGAACCAATACTGTATTTGTTTGTAAAAGTGAGCAGGATACCTCTTCAACTGAAACTGGTTTAATTGACTTCATATGAGAAGAAATTGGTAAGATATTCAGCTCATCGTCCATTACTATACATGATTTACATGATGAAAGCGATAATAAGAAACGTTCATTGAAGCGTCCAGTAGCCTCTGAATGAGATTCGGTACGAAACCTCTCGTGAACATCCTGCAATTAGCGAACATTTTATGAGTGGTACAAAATAATGGTTTAAGTACTAGTAGCATTATAAGAATCGCGAAAGCCCACTAGCCCAATGGGAAGGGCATGTAGAGGGGCTAACAAAGCTTTGATCTCGACTCCATTCACCCCTTTTCGGATAATCATCATGAATGATGTTCTTGCCCATGCAAGAAAAAAAAATCAAAGAATAAACCCGATATAGTAAAGGTCAAACAATTCATATCTGAATGGAATCCAGAATATCAAGAAACATTTGAAAAATATTATCATTGTAGACACCCAAATTTTATGCACACATGCTAGTTTATTGCTTCAGCATAAACTGGTGTACATGATAATATCAAATGTTTGATCATGACAGACAACGTTGAGCCCATTTTTTAAGAGCCAAAGCTTTTGGGACCACCGGTGATCTATTATGACATCCTGGCTCTGGTTCAAGGATGTCCAAGGTTCCAAGCCTCCAATTCAATATTATTGCTTCCTAACCCCTTGTTCCTGTAAGTGCACTCTGATCTACTAATCTTGGTGCGCCCTATTCATTTTAGTCCCTTTTGCCTTTCACGTGCAAGACAGGGTTACATAACAGTGGGAGTGTTAGCTTGAGATACATTGTTGGGCTCACTTTTCTAACATCTGAATTGGTAATCTAAAGAAATGAAGAAGAACAAATCTTTTTGACAATAGGTGATCTAACAAAACGAACAAAAGAAGATCTACTAAACAGAAAGGAAAAAACAAACAAGACAAAGATTAATAAACTACGAACGCTTTCGGTTATTGATACATCACTGGTAAAAAATAAAGCTATACAGCAAAGCATAATAAATTATTTTTACCATAACCATCGTGCACAGACTTGTGAGTGAAGATAGAGAACGAAGCAGCAGTATAATTAGTCCACCCCCCTCCACTGTTTCAATAGTTCTTGCTAGGAGATTTGGTGTCAATGCCTCAAAATCCTACCACCATACCCAAAAGGAGAATCAAAACAAAAATGAGCAACAGATCAAGCACAGAATCAATCATAAACTCTGAAAGTGGATGGTTTGATTCAACGAGGATTATGAAATGGTCATCTACCTGCAGTATGCACATGCCAAATGTATTTCCAAGAATTCGTTCCGAATCTTTGTACATGCAGTATGTTAGTCCTCCGGTTTCAACAAATAGTGAAAAAGGATCAACCTTCTCAGGATCCAGCAGACCCCTCTGCATTAACTTTTTGATTTGCTTTGAGCGTTTTTTCTTGTGACTGTAGAGAGTTAAATTGATCCATCATCAGGAAAAGCCATTCAAGGAAAAAATAAAATATATATTCACAAGAAATTTCCAGTAGGAACTTCCCCAACAAAGGCCACACAATATTGCACACTGAAACAAGAGGGGGAAAACATGCAAGAAAGAAAATGAGCTGAAAATGAACATAACAGTGACAAAGCAAACTGAATATCTGCACTCGGTATAGGTCTGTCCTCATGATTGGAAACACAATTGTGTTTGTGTGCAATTTTAAAGAAAATGAAAACTTTCCACAATCACACGATAGTATATTTGATTCACCATTGCGGATGTCTAGCGCTATCAAAAATTGCCTTGGTGGTATGTTAACAAATTGGTTCTGAAATGCATTCTCGAAATGTCCTTGTGTGTGCGCGCGCATATTCCTAACTGCATCAAACGAGCATTAGTACACTTCTAATTGTTTATTTCATGTTTCGCGATACCTTATGTTGCAAGTTGCAACATCCCTGACTTTATTTACTAAACACTGTGTTCGGACCTTCCAATTTTCTACCAAAAAACCTTGACCATAAAAAAACTGCCCAATCGTAATCTTTCAAAATTCTGAAAGGAAAACCAAAACAATTCAGTCATGTCACTTCACGCTGATTAAAGCACAAAACTAACAAAAAAATTATTGGTATAATTTACACGTGAGAAAATCCTGTAAATGTTACTACCTGCTAAGTTCAAGTTTGTCCTTATAGCACCACAGAGCAGTTGGCCTCGACTTGACCACCGCTTTGCTAAGCATGTAATGAAGATTCACAATCTGCACACCACGAACAAATTTAACATTTAGAAACAGACGTTCTTAATTCCTACACATACATGAGTCAATGAGTATAAACACACGCACAGAGAGAGAGAAAGAGAGAGGGAAGAAGAAGTGCCTGGTCACGAGATTTGTCACCGATGATGACGAAGATGGAGCGGTGTCTGGTTTTGACGCCGTTTTCGATGAGAGTTCGGATGCGCTCGTCCACCTTCTTCCTCATACTTGTATAACTGTGCGAAAATAGAAGGCTTATGCGTGGAGGTGATGGCAACTTTCTCTCTCCAAGCTACTGGTCTGAGCTTTCTCTCTCCTCCCGTGTTGGAATTGGCAGAGGTAGGAGACGTTCAGAGTAGTAGTTAAATTAGGCGGCAAACTTCTGGTAGTGTTTTCTCTCTCTCTCTCGCAGTAAATAGTATTTGTCTAGGGCACAAGAGGTCGAAGGCGACAAGCCGACGCGGACTCGGGCGGGGGGGCGGGGCGGGTGCTGTGGTGAAAAGACGAAAAGGCTCTGTTTGCTGGAAAGTCAAGTACCTGAGTGCTATAGTTTTAGTTTTTAATTGGTTTGAACTAGTGCGGCTTATTTTTTTATTTTAAAAAATTATAATTAATTTTTTTATTCTAAAACATTCGTTAATCAATTCTGAAAAAGTCGTAAAATTATATCCTTTTGGGGCCTTTGGGCTAACTAACGAGAGATTTAGAGTTAAAAATTAATTATGTCCCTTTAGAATAAAATAATCAGAGAAATAAGATCTTTACATTGGTTTAAATGAATTAAAAATTGGAGCAATTAATTTTTCAATCATGTATAGACCATTTACATATTAATAAAAAATATGGTTAAAAAATTAAAGTGTTCTAATTTTTAATCAATTTAAACCGGTGCGAAGATCTTATTTCTCTAATTATTTTATTCTAAAGAGTCGTAATTAATTTTTGACTCTAAGGCTTTCGTTAATTAGCCCCGAGAGATATTTGATTCTACGATTTTCTTAAAACTGACTAACGAGAGTTTTAAAGTCAAAAATTAAATATGGTTCTTTAGGATAAAATAATTGAAAAAATAAGATTTTCGCACTTATTCAAATAAATTAAAAATTTGAATACTTGACTTCTTTTGCTTGGCTTTCCACCAAACAGGGCCTTTTGCCTTTTTCCTTGCAGCTCCAAAACAGTGGCGTTTTGAGTCACTACAATCTTGTGATGACCCAGGTCACCACAGACCCCCGAGACAAGCCGACGCTAATAATGAAGGGACCCGAACATGGCTGGGCCCGTCTTTAAAAAGTTAACTCATGGGCCATGCCTCTTTTCTTTTTCTTTTTTAAACTTGGCCATGGAAATTTTAATTACAATATATTTATATTTTTAAGGTCTGCCAAGAAATCGTTCGTATTCTACACTATACAGAGACCTATTCTGTTTTTCTTCCTTTAACGGATCAGTAGTTCTAAACCTTATATATATGTATGTAAAAAGATATTATATTGACTATTGTTTGGTTTATTTATACTAATTAATAAACATTTTTCTAATTTATCCTTGCTAATTTATTTTTATAATTGATGTCCGCATATATGTCTCCGAATTTCCCAACCATGCTATTCTTTGCCCTAGGCTTTGGAAAAACATGGGAGATAATTTTCTCTTGGACACTTCGCTTATGAGAAATTTTTCCGAAATTTGGTATAGAATCACTCTAAGACGATTTTTTGTTGTTCTGTTGTTGAAAAAACCATGAAGTACCATACCATTTCATGTTAATGGATGATTAGACTATGAAAACGTGGAGGTTATTTTATTATAGAGATGGTTAATACAACACTATATTTTTTTACTAGTATTAAAGTTTGTTTTTGGGTGTCACTCCCGAATTTTAATCCTAGCTCCGCCACTGCGGATACACAATTGTATTCGGAATCGTTCGATGCGCGTGGACTTATGTGCATCGAACTACTCGAGACGCATTTTATGTCTAGAATTGTGTTTTGAAGTTGTGTTGATAATATTGCTCTCTTTTTTATTAGAGGTCATAGCGCATTCACTACAAGTACGTGTCAGGGGATAAATGAGTTAGATGATTACAGGCAAGTGTCAATGTTGTTCCCTCGGTTGAACCTAACACTCAAAAATAGAAATATGGATGATATAAAGATGGATTCTTGCATTTGTCTGCCTTATCCCTTGCATTTGGACGGTATGAAGACCACTTTTTTAGACTAATCTCGCAATGGACTTGAAATTGGATGCTTTAAACCTTTTAACCGTTTGGTCTGTTTTGCAGTATATGGGATGTTTCTGTTTTGCGGTTTGGCTCTTGCCCCTATTTTTGTTATAGAACCCCTTTGTAGATGTTGTTTGGCTTTCTTGTTTTGAATGAATTCCTGATGTTCAAAAAACTTTTTACTGTTTTTCAAGACATGACATCAAAGTTTTTCATTAAGCAGATGTTAATATCAAATTACTAAAAAACCCCATCTAGTTGGTGGAGTGGGAGTTCGACAGAACTAATGGGCTTACTCCCCTGAGTTGACGAGCTCATAGGTTTGACTCCCACTAACAGAACAGAAAAAAAAAACACAAAAAAAGAACTTGGGACCATTGAAGGTATTTGTGGTTGTTAATTCCCAAGGCTGCGGGACAAGTCAATGTCTGCGATCATCAAATACTACTGAAAAATAGGAAATCACTTCAATGCCCAAGGCAGAAGGTTGCCTTGGCTTGTTCAACCATGGAAGTAGTAAATATCACTCAAATCTTAACTCAATTATCTCTCTTCCGAGGCCAGAATACGTCCATGGACCATGCAGCAGACACAATGTATGTAAAATCCGAGCTAAAAGCAAGGTTCTTACTTCAAAAGAAGATGACGTTAGACCCCGAAGTTTGAACGAGCTATCACTGCACTGAGATTGATTGGTAATTTGGTATAAGCCATAAGCTGGTTGCTGGAAAGGATCGTAGCATCTGGTACGACGACACGCATCCCAACAAACTTGTCATTCGATGAATTGTGTATTATCAACATTTTGCGTGAATTGTATAAAAGAAGAAGCACAAATGAAAGATCCTCAAGCTTGCTAGACCTAGGAACACAAATAGCATGACATATTTTCTAGTCAGAGACTACAATTCACCAAATCCTGAAGCATAAACTTCTTATTTCAAACAAGCATCGTCTTCAATGGAACCATAAACATAGATTAGATGATGAATAATTTTCCTACACAACACAGTTCTTTTATCTCATTTGAGGTGATCGCCATGCATATATTGACTGCATAGAAATTCTATCATTTGCTGAGCAAAATAATCAAACTACGGGTACAAGCAACTAGCCCTGGGGTATATGTAGTGCGAGCAAATTATGAGTTGAGCCAAGTAGCAGGTTTTCTTAAGATTGGTTTACACGTAAGTTGGGCAGATCTTGAACAAGCTTCAATAAAGCCGCAGACAACCCAAGGTTGAAGCTTGAATTTCTGTATTTCCCACAGTGCGAACTGGCTTGTCAAGCTGAAAACCGAAATGTAGCAAGCCAATCAAAACTTGGATAATATACATCATAAGACAGTCTTAAGCCAGTGTTGAGCTCCAGTAGCTTATTTTCATAATCCTGTGCAGAAGCGTCATACCATATTCAAAGTATATTGTACATTGCAATTAACTCGCTCAAATATTGAGAACAGTACATCGTGGACAATAGATATCATTGCTACACGAGCCATTCCAAATGCGTAGAGTGCCTGTAGTAAACCCTTGATACTTGAGATACAGTAGAGGATGTGTACGACAGTTATAGTTGGACATCCACCTAAAAAATATTTTTATAACCAATAGAGTTTACTATGACACTATGCATAAGACTCACTCTTATGCAAACACGACTTACACTGATTGTAAATACCGAGTACACCCAACCAGATGAAAGAGACGTTAAATTAAGTGGCAAGGGTAAAACTGCTCATTTCAGAGGATCTTCTTCCAACATGAATCTTAAACCAGGAGGCTAATGTACAAATTGCATTGTGAGAAATGATCTGAAATTAAGACCACGAGAGATGGAAGAAACATGCGTTTCCATTGACAATATCCAATCCTACCTTAACAAGAGAAATAGTAGCAAATAAAATGTGAACTTAGAAGCTGTGGTTTCCCTATGGGTTTTGGGAACTCAAAATCCACACAACACCGCATCACCACATCAATACAAAGAAATCCACGGTAAAGTCTCACAATAACATGAAGCAAACTTGAGGCTAAGAAAAACACTGAATGAGATAAACCAAATATTTCACATGGAAAACAATATGCCAAATGCATTAAAACCAAACTGTACAAAACGAAAAGGAAACACACAATCACCAACATAAATATTTATTTCCTAATGCATCAAAGTATAATTTGCCATACTTTTATAAAGTTCCGACAAATGAATGCCAATGAGCTCCATAACCCCACCCCATCACCGCACCATCATATCTTCTCTATCTTGTCCGCCTTCACAACCGGGTTGGCCTTAGCAATGGCATCTTGTCCTGCACCCTTGTAATCAAACGCACAGTTGTGCTTATCAGAGTACCGATGAATCGAGCAAAATGTATGCCCGCACCGGCACTTAAACCCAGTTAGCCCAACCCTCTTGCTACAAAAGTTGCACCTATTCGCCGGCCTACTCCCGATGTTTTCTGAGCTCGTTCCTTCCTCCATTTTCACAATTTTCTCTTCTTCAACTCCTCCAACCATTCCCATTTGCTCATCCATAACTTTCTCATCAACACCCACTTCATTTTTTTCAACCACAGCCCCCTTCGACTGCTTCATTACATAGTCTTTGTAGCATTTTGAGCAGAGATTGTTCGTGGCAGCATTTCCGAAAAAACCACAGTTATTTTCACAGAGTTTTGGAAGATCCGAGGACTCAGCGTCACTCTCATTAACTAATTTCATCTCTTGCTTCATATTCCTTATAACCAATAATTAATCAACCAAATATAAATAATTAAAGCAATCAAAGTACAGGGTTTTCAATAGAGGATGTTATGTATCGTAGGATTTTGCACCTCCGATACCGTTATTCCATATTGTCCAACATCGGTCGAAATACGTTATGTTTCCTGACGCTGTGAGTTAAAACCCTGCAAAGTACCAAAAATTCAGACTTTCAATTCCACTAATTCGAAACCCCAATTGAAGGTTGTGGAGAGAGAACCGGAACTATCACACACACACAAACACAAATACACAATCCAGTGAAAATCTTAGTTGCAAATAAAAAATTGACGGTCCAGGACAGATCAAAATCCTAGTACAGAGAGAAACAGAATCCATGAGGCACTGAATCGGAACTCAAACCTTAAAGAGACGACGGGAAGTGAAATTGAAGAGAGAATTCAGATGGATCGACGGTGGTGATTGATGCGTGGTTGGATTGATCGGTCAGAGTCTCGGAGAGGATCGAAAACACCCCTAGCTCTTCTCTCTCTAAAAGAAGGCAAGAGGCACGGAAAGGTAAAGGAGCATTCAGGATTCGGGTAGAGAGAGAGAGAGTGAAGATGAGGCGAGAGAGAGAGAGAGGGTCGTTGGAAATATTTCGCGCTTTTTGGGTGCGGCGCGGTTACGTGCACGCGTGGGTCTAAAGTTACAAGACTTTCTTATTCAGTCAGATAAAAGAATAATCTTTTTGGTTATTTTTTGATCAAGCAAATCAACGTATCTTTCATCAACAAAAAATGAATAAAGGTAGGAAGATGCTAAAAAGGAGGCGGGGGGCTGCTGTCCCTTTCAGGACAGCATGCTGTCCGCGTTTCGGGGCCCACCCGGGTCTCGTTCCGATGATCGGAATCGTTCACTTTGTAGAGCTCGTTGAGTAGAATAACTATGCAAAAAATCAGCTTAATTGGATATCATTAAGTACCTGATCGAAACGTTTTTATTTTGAAAAAAATGGATCCGAAACACTGGATCAAATCCACTGTACCCTATGGACCGAGAGGTATATGGGCTCCGATCAAGTACTTAATGATATCCAATTAAGCTGATTTTTTGCATAGTTATTCTACTCGACAAGCTCTACAAAGTGAACGATTCCGATCATCGGAACGAAACCGGGGTGGGCCCCGAAACGCGGACAGCAGCTACGCTGCTGTCCCGAAAGGGACAGCAGCCCCCCCCCCCGCCTCCTGCTAAAAAGAGCCCGATGGCTTTTGTTGAAGTTGAATAAATGTATTGAAATATGTGGAAAATTATTTAGAATTATGTGAAAGTATATAAAAAGTGCAAAAATTGTATTGAAGATGTTTTTTTTTTGACATTTTGTTTGGCTTTATAAAAGCACAATAGATTTTCGTTAGCATGTCCCTTTACCTCAAAATTGAAGCAATTTTTAGAGATCCATAACTTATTAGCTCTAATAGATGCCAATAATTTCTTAAAGAAAGGGTTTGGCTAATCTCCACCTAATAGGCAACTAATAATATGCAAATAATTCGGATTTCAATATAATAACTCACTGATATTAATACACTTTCACAGATATCAGTACACTTTTTTCAGATACTAATGCACATTTTATTTATTATCCTCTGCCTTTTGGTATGAGGTTAGCATTTTTGTGAAAGAAATTACCCAATTACGAAAAGTTCTGTTGGTATGAGAATAAGAGGATCCTTGATGAATACTTGAAAATCAGGTTGATTTAAGGATTTTTGAGGTGCACCCCCGCACTACCAATCCAACAATTCATCTCGGCAATAAACGGCTTGGATTTTCATCCAAATAATGAACGGCTAGGATTGTAGGAGTTCGGATTAAATTCAAGCCGTCCGTGCCGAAATAGACGGTCGGATTGGCCGCACTACAGCCCCTTCCATTCCGGATTTGAGAGTGTAAAGGGCCTATTTAACAATCGGGCCTGAATTCGATCACAGACTCGTCTTAGCAAGTCGTTAGGCCCATTTCAACACTTTGGAAAACCCAGCCCGTTACTGTTTTTGGGGCTGTTCTCCGAATGAGAAATTTTTATGGGGCAAGCAGAATTTTCTCACCATTGGAATGGTTTTTTTATGGTCATTGAAGGTACAAAATCTTATTTGTCATCACTCACGGATAAGATCCGAAGCTAACACGAACAATGCGTCCACTCCTGGTTCGATGCGCTTGATGGAAAAGGAGCTCTCTCTAGATTCACGATAAATTTCCTTTGTAATTAAGTAGCATCACTTTAAGTGAGTTCGGGCCGGATTTGTAACAATAGTTGAAGTTTTTTAGGGATAGCAATGTGCGCACGGTAATGATAATAGGTGTTGGTGGGCCAAAACTCATAGTATAAATGAGACTCCAAAATTTATACTCCATTAGAGATGAAAGTGAATCAAGCTATCCTACAATGACGAATTTCTGGCTAATGGGCCCTCCATTTACATCAGCAAAACAACAATGGCTGATTTTGTTTCAGCCCAAAACAGATGGTTTGGGCTTCTTTGCTTTTGGATTGCTTATCCAATTACAATTATAATCCTGTCACTCAGAAGGATTTGATGTAGATCCAATTCAACCGTGGGGCATGAAATGCAAACCCATCCAGTGACAGGGAGTGTTTGTTTGCGACCGGAGAGGGGAGGCGATCCCTGCGATCAAACCCGGGTATTGAGTACAGGGCAGATAAACAAACAAAACTGTTCAAGTTTGAGCTCATGTTGATTCGTCAAAAGCTTGTTCAGAATTTATTTGTTTGTTACTTTAAAAAACATCATCAAGCTTGAACAATTTTTCGAATCTCGCTATCCTTTCAAATCGAAGCTTGAGATGCTACAAGGCTCGTTTAGTTTATGATCTGGAATGAATTCAAGTAGTTTGCGATGGACTTGAAATTGATTCATTTGAGATTGGTTTGCCTGATAAATAACTAAAATTTGAACAATATTTATAAACTTGTTAAACGTAATTTCAAATCAACTTGAACAATTCACTGTTTGGCTCGTTTAGTTTATTTATCGTACTTAAATGTGAGATAGCCCTTTCCGACTCGTTTAGCTTGGTTTTTCGTACATAAACGTGAGATAGTCCTGATTTTGCGATACTTCGAACACTCGCACCGACAAATGCATGCAACAAGGCTTTTCACGCAAATATGAATTCTTTGGCAACCTACCCGCTGCTGCACAAAATGTGCTCATGGTCGAGGTCCGTGTATAAATCAATATTCTAACTATACTATTTTGTTTCGCTTGCATGAAAAGCATGAGCAATGTCCCCTAAAGCCACATCCACATACTCGTAGATTGTTCAACGTGTTGGAAAATTTAAATTCTGTCTACACGATTACGCTTGCGCTTTCATTTAATTATTTTTTTAAGATACACGGTGAACTGTACCTTTGATATTGACGATTCATCATTACAACATCGTTACATCAGCCTTAAAATACTAGATTAGTATACGTAACGGGGCCTTTTTATATTGATATATAGTATTTCAAATAATAACTACTACTCCACTTGGATATTTATTAATTCACGTACGTGATTCCAAAAATAACTCCTTGGATTGAAGTGCGTAAATTAATTAACTTAGGGGAGGTTGGGGTGGGTCTACCTCGTAAAGGCGAGAGAGACTGGAGACCAGCACGTGGTAGCATGTTCAAACCCTGATTCCAAGGACTAATTTCCGGGTGCGACTGCGACACGAAAAACATTTAACTACGTTATCTGTAGCTAGGGAAGTTATCGCCTATGACCTAGTACTCTAGCGTATCACCAACTTATTAGTACCATGTAGTTATAGCCCACTCAAGATCATGCCACCTGGGTTTCCTTACATCCTTTGTTCACTTCCACTTCAGTTCTCAAAACACAAAAAAATGCCATTCCATTGTGTGAGCTAGTAGTTTCCGATGGAAGCTATTAGAGGGAAGAGCAATTTTATTGTTTACATTTTCATACATCATATAGAGGGATAAGGCTGTGTACATCAATCATTCTTTAGATTCCGTAATGGCGGCTAGAGTCTCGTGCACGGGATTTGCCCTTTTTTTAATGCGTGTAGCCAAGATTCCTTCATAAGTACTGGACTAAACACGTGTAAATTTTAATCATTAGATAGGCGGTGAGATTTGAAAACATGATCTATTGTCTGCTCAGATACCGTATTAGATTAAATTGTTAACCGCTATCTAATTCATATAAAAAGTTAAAAGCTGTTAGAGAGAATTAAGGGCAACTCATCCACCAAATTAAGTGTACTTTTAGCCTCGTTAGATAGATATGATAATTGAGAAAGATATATATCATTGTCCATTTATGATACACGGAGACGAGGGTCTGTCTCCTTCGTTCGAATGAGGGTTTTGTCTCCTCGGTATACACGTGGTAAAAATGTAGTAGATGATTACTTGCATGGGGAAGAACTGTTGAGGGTCAGTGCAGCTAGCATAAAATTTACATGGCGCGTGACAACTGGTACTCGGGAAAAACGGAGCGTGATCGGGTTCGGAATTTGCGAGGCGAAGTAGAGATTAAATAGATTATAGTACTAAATTTGATTTCTTTCACATAGTAGTACTTCTAATTAAATAAGTTTAGCATCGAAAAAATACATATCAATTCTTTAATTGAAGTGGGGGTTCCGAGCGCGTGAAAACAAAACTAAAGAAAATGGTTTTGCGTGCAATGCTGAGTGAGGACTTTTGTGGAAATCCATAAACTAGTAGAGTACTCCACAACTAACGAAGGAAGGGCCTTAACAGAACCGAGTTGGGCTTTGTTATTAGCCCACTAAAAGACCATTTTTTGGGGGGTACAAAAAAGGGCCAATTTATTTGAGTCATCTCCTCGTAACTCCATACAAAAAAAAAAAATTTAAAATTCCTTTTCGTAACTTTCGGAATAAATTAATTAAAAAAATAACGTTGGCCAAGTATCTCATAGTTAAATGAATGGATTATGTCATAAATATAAAACAAAACTGAGTGCGTTTTTTTTTGGATAAGTAACTGAGTGCGTTTTCCTACCAAAACAACCATCAAATATAGTTAGTTTATGTTGAGCTATTTTTTGAAGGACCTTATATTACAAAAATATGGACATTTGTCTGATACGTAAAGGTTTTCAGGGAGGTTCTTAAAGTAATAAATGAAGAAAAATAGATAGATAAATTAGAGTAATAAGGGAAGATAAAATTTATTAAAAATCGTGCTAAGGGAGGTAGTTTCGGAAACAAAGCTAATTTTATCTCTCTTTAATTTTTTTTTTCCCGGTCAAGCGGAAATTCTATCTCTCTTTATTTATCTCCGCTCCAAATAAGACTTAATCGAAGGCTCACAAGTAGGAGTAGTTCGAAGGAGTCGAAACACAGAAATATACTCTCTCTATTTTCATTCTTTGGTCCCAGTAAGCATTTTTATCCGTTCTTAAAAAAATTGTCCCACTTCAAAACTTAAATGGGTAATATATATGGGATTTTCTCTTTTATCCTTCCATTTTTAAATTCGTAAGTACAGAAAATAAGAAAATGTAATGATTGCAGCGTAAACGCAGAAAAATAAGTTTTTGAAAGTACAATGATTATATTTCTTTATATAGTTCGAACTTTCAGACCAAAAAATGTGGACGTACGAAATATCTCGGAAATGAAAAATGAGATGAGAGGCGTCGCTTTGGTTAGTTTGTCGTTTCGTCGTCTTTATCCTGAAAGCAAGGACCGGCGGGGCCTACTTTTCCTGGTCTAGCGCACGTGGGGTCTGAGGGAAACTGATTGCTGTATTTGCTGAGTTGCCCGGTTCTCAAAGGTCCTTCAATTATTTCCTCCTGCCCCACTTGCCCCCATTACACTGCCCTCACATTGTTTTCTGCCCGTAAATGGGCCCCACACAATTTAGCATACATTTGGTATTTCGTGTACACCACCCGGTGTAGTACATAATTTCTTCAATTATTATGAGCGTAACCAAAAAGAGAATAAGAGCCCGTTTCATAACTTGAATAAATTTTTATTTTTTGATCAATAATAAGGCTTGTTTCACAAAATAATAAGTAAGTACTTATTTTTTGGTTAATGCAACTTTAAACTCAAAAATCATGTGTTTACGCAAATAATTTTTCTAACAATATGGATCATATTTGATAAATCTCATTGAGATTTTTAATACGGTGCAAAAAAAAAATTAAAAATTATTTTTCATTTACGTTATTTTTTAGTTTGAAAATGTGAAATAAGCTGCTTATTTGAGTTTTGTGGAACAATCCTTCTTATTTTTCTTTAAGAAGTTTCAAAATAAGTACTTATTTTTTAAGAAGGTTTCTGGAACGGAGCCTAAATTCTTTACACCACCGGTGTAAATATTTGTTTTCTTCAAATCAATTGCACTGCGACACATGTCAAAATAGTGGTCCAAATTAATAAAATATGGCGATGTGGCGCAATGCAATTGATTTAGAGGAAAAAAATGTTTACATCGGCGGTGTAAATAATTTATTCTCAACCAAAAACCCTCACACAAAAACTTCACACATATACTCATTTTTTTCGTGGGTTCCACATTGAAAGTGTAATGTGTGTGGGCTCCAATATGAATGAGTGAATTTGTGTAAACATTTATATAAATGTTTGTGGTTGTAAAAAAATTGACTCCTTGGTAGTATTGGCACACTACTAAAATAAAGTAAATAAATACTTATTTTTTGAATTAAATGTGATGTATTGTGAGATAATGACTTGTCTCATTGAACAAAAAATAAGTATTTAAAAATAAGAACCTTAGTGAAACGAGACCTAAACACCACACATTTGTGTTAGATATATATACACTTAATTGTAAATTATATAGTACTCCACTGTATAAGAGTTTAGTACTGAGGAGTGATGGGATAAGACATTGCGGTGGCACAGAAGCATCCAATTATATGGTTATGACATTATGGTAACCACATTTTCAATACTATGTAACATGTAAATTGTATTGGTAGAGTACATGACAAAGTGATGTGTATTCTATCAATACAGTAATGATACATCACATCACATAGCATTCGCAATGTGGTCATTAGAGATAGTTACCAAAGCATTAGGTCTCGTTTTGCTAAGAAAAATAAGTATTTATTTATCCATTAAGTACTTATTTTTTAAATTAAAAGTGATATATTGTAAAAGAATAACTTATTTCAGTGGAATGAGATTATTCCATTCACTAGAGCAAAATTCAATTTTGTTGGGCAACATCACATGATACTCTAGTCTTTTCACAGTGATTCAAAAGTGATTTTAAAATTGTTGCGCCCGGTCCTTAATTTTTTTTTTTTTTTGCACCGTATAAAAGATTTCATTGAGATCTTTCAAAATAAGGTCCATATTGCATATTTTTAGATTTCAGTAAGCTCATTGTTTTTGAACTTGAAATTGTCTTTTTAAAAAATAAGAACTTATTTTCCGTTCTGGAACGAGGTGAAATGCTTAGGGTTAACAATGAGTGCTTTCCGCAGTCCAAAATTGAAATGTAGCTGCGTCCATCTATAAATAATATAGAGCATGTATGTAGTGTGACCTCACCACAACAAACACCCGGAATCAAGAACAAACCTAAATTTGGCCGTTGGGGATAGGGGGATGAATCAAATTAGCTGATTTATACATACACTCGTTTATTTGGAACTGACCTTCTACATGCAAGAAATAAGTGGGACCCCTTTAAAAAACAATACTTCGGCTGCTGTTGCGTCGTTATTCTTTCTTGCTCGTTTTATGAACGGTGCCTATAACATGGTGTTTCAAATTACTTTAGAACCACACATTTATGTATATAAGAGAAAACTCCATGAGAATGTGTGATTTTGGAGTGGGTCAAAACACTACGTGACGGTGCTTAATTTCACCTTGTTTTATTGTACTTTCGAGGAACTTGTGTAGCGTCTGTGGAGTATGGAGATTGGAGGCCAACACACTCTTAGTGGATGGTGGCGTAGCACAACGGTGCCTTTTCCATAATTTAACGATGGGGCCCGTATTAAATACGTCAGACCCAGCAACCTGTAACGTACCCCAGTTCCGGCCCTAAAGCTATGTAGTTTAAGTGGTTGCGATGTATCGCCACGTGGTGCCTCAACATCTTTCCTCATCAAATATTTTGTGAGGCCTAGTACCATCTAAGTAGGAGTATATGGTTTGGTTGGTGGGTTTGCCACACATACAATTGGTTAGGATTCGATTATAGAAATTAGGTCGCAACTCGCAATAAAAATAATTTCTTACGAATTTTCAAATCATGGGTGAATGATCTGTATTTGATCGGACTGGAGACAAAAGTAGTTGACATGTGTGTAGGCTGGCCCAAGCGCCCCTAACCATTTAACCCAAAAAAGTGTAATGAATAAAATTGTCGGGGCAATACATGACGGTATCCCAATACAACCAAATTAAGTTTCCTTAAAGTATACGCCTCTTTTGAACACTCGCCAAACTACTTTTGGGCTGTTCTTTAGCTACCTATCACCACACGGGGGGGCTTTTTGATAGGTGGACAAATTAGAAGTAGTACATTTTAATTTTTGTTACCACAGTACTACTTAAGTGAGAATTTTTTTTTTTCGAAATGGGATATCCATCTTAATTACGTATTATTCTAGGTCCTATCTATATCAGTCCGTCTTAAGGTTCCCATGTGAATGCAAACCATATGACTAACTTAACTCTAAATCAAGCTGATTACAGTGCCTTTCATTTACAGAAGGGAAAATGGCCAATAAGTATTGGAGTAACTTTTCCATCAAGATTATTATTACTTAATTAATCCTATGAAGCTTCAATTTGCACAACTAAGTCCAATTTGCATTAATGGAAAAGTGTGTGCAAGTCTCTTAACCATGCTTAGGGTGAGATTACGCTATTGACTAAACGGTATTTTTTTATATTTATGGTATTTAGTTCAAAAATACCCACTATTCAAGCCATGACTTATGACTTATTTGGCTCCTTATTTCTTTGTTATTTGTGTGTATTTAAATAACAAGCAAATAAGATAGTTTGATAAGGTGTTGGTAATTACTCCTTTCATTTTAATAAGATTTGTCCACTATATATAGTAAACAAAAACTTTGTAGAAAGTGCATTTTGTCAAACAAAACTCAAAAAATTTCCGCAAGCTACTAGATATTAGTGTTATATATATATATACCAACGAAGATACGCACAAAAAAAGAAAAAGAAAAGAAAAAGAAAAAGCCAATGATGAACCAGATAATATTGCGAATTTCTTCTTTGCGTATTGAGTTTTTTTTTTCAAGGAATACTAACTAAATGTGAACCCCAAGAGTTGGTCTAGTACTCAAGGTTTAGAGGTTTGGGGTTTTCCATTCTCTCTTAAGGTTTTAGGTTTAAAACCTCTCGAGTGCTATCAATTCCTTTATGGTCAGTTCGTACAGAGCTTTGCTTTGTTTTTAATTGAGACTCCCGCAAATAGGCGGTGAGATTATTCCCCCAAGATTGGTCGAGGTGCTCGTACGCTCACCTTGACATACTATTGTGTTAACTTGTATCGGGTAATAATCCGGTGGAAAATGAGATGGTCAATGTTTAGATGGGAGCAGAAAGCTTATTCACGGAGGGCGATGGTTGTTGCCTTGTTGGTTAGCCCCACAGACAACACCCCGTGGTGAGATGGCCCATGTGTTGCCCTGCCCTCCGGCGTGTGTTAGCTCACACACCTCTGGCTTGGTTCGTCTTAATCACAAGACTACACCCCTTTCCCACCTTCAACACCACGAAAACTCTGTCCCCTCCACCCCCACCCCCACCCATAGGCTTGGCACCGGGATGCTTGGCAGCATCCCAAATCCGTTCGGGTCAGGTTATGCGCACCTCGAGTAATTTCTTCTCCGATCCGGCAAAAGACAGACTATCCATTCTGAGACTAAGGAATTCATAAGAAATTACAGTAATTTTTTGCGGTCTGACCCTAAGAATCGAACCCAAAAACACAAACTCTCCCCGTGGCATGTACTGATGTACAGAAGCCAAATTGTATATGATTGTGACTGTGTGAATAATGCAACGACCTTCCCCATCATTGAGTCATTGGCGAAGAGGATGCCACAATTCATTCATACGACAATCAATCAATTGGAACCCTTGCGGATCAAAAAAAAAAAAATTCAATTGGAACCCTTTATGTAGCTAGGCTTTCCAGTAGCTACTACACAGTACGTGGATATAAGGGAATTGTACCATATTTTCCAAGTGGAGTAGTTATTTTTATATATCCATTTTAACATGAGACTCAAAAACTCTTTGGTGCCAAAAATCGTGGAGGTTTGAGTCCACTCAGGCTATCTTATTAATAATGGTCGCCGAATGATTGTTGTAGCTCTTTCAAATTGCAGTAATTTTGGCACAAACTTTGCTGATGTTGCTTCATTTAATTGGTGGTTTGAGAATCATTGCTTTGTCTCCGTTTCTATCATTTTCTTGCTAATCGAATTCTTAATTAATAAATTATGACTTTCTCTTTTTATTATTCTCCGCCGTTCTCTTGGTAATAAAACGGATCTTGGTAACAAAGCGGGTAGTTAAATGAACCCAAATAATATTTCGAAAGAATATGAATTCTTCTAACACAAACTCATAACGACATGACCCGTCTTAAAATGAATCGAACTCAAAACTCACAAATCGATACATCTAAACCGGACCACTAAAGAGAATCTAGTTACCGCATGACTGTTGGCAAGGGAATACAAAAACCAGCAAGTAGTTAAGCTGCGTGTGACAGAATTCTTCAGAGTATTGGTGCTGAAGATTAAGTTCTTAAACCCATCATCTAAGGAAAAAGGAGATGAAGTTCATAAACAATATCAGAAGTTCATAAACAATATCTAAAGTGTGTTTGCTACTCTAATGATGATTTAATTAAATACTACAGTAATAATCTAAAAGTAAACCATAAAACGGGACAAAAACAAACGAAAAGGGGGTGTTCCCTCTAAATATCAAAGCCTTTATTTACAAGGATGACTTTGGAGAATCCTGTAAAAAATAATTTGAGGTAGATTTTCTTAGTTGGCAAAGAAATTAAGATAAACCTCATTCCTCTCCCTTGGGATCTGAGATTCAAACAAGATAGGCTTATTAAGCACCAGTGAGGTTGAATAACAATATTTAAAAAGTGGGTCATATAACTTACCCAAAATTTTTTAAAAAAGCACTAGCAAGGGGTCACTAAACAAAAAAAAAAACACCGTCACGTGATGCCCCAAACACCTCGTATCATCATATTCAGGTGGAGTTTGTGACTAACTATATTAACTCCACGTAAATGTATAGTGGCGGACCCAAAACAATGAAATAACACTCTAAGACAAGACAGTCGAGGCCAGTCTATATAGAACTTTGTTCTGCCTTCAATTGAGACCCCAACAAGTGGGCAGTGGAATTGATTTCCCAGAATTAGTCAAGATACGCACAAGCTAGTCCGGAAACTTGAGTTATAAAAAAACAAAGAGGGTCATATAAAAACTAGGACCTAACAAGTGGAACTCGTATAGCAAATACAACAAACTAAACATGGGAAACAACACACAGTTTACATTCGCAACAAGGGATTCAATTTGAAACTTAAATAAACTAAAGGGAACAACATGTACAACTGTATCCCTCCCCCGGCCCTTGCGGTATGCGAAGGAGTATTTGTTTATTTCTTTGACTGTATTTGGAGTTTGAACAAAGCTTTGGAGGAACCCCCATGTGAGTTAACAAAGATAATCCAGAGATTAGCCCAATAAGCCTGAGTTCTTGAATTTTTTTGATGGAGTTAAAGCTTCTGATTTCCTTCTTGGAGCTAGGCTTTTTCAGAATTTTTTCATTTGAGTTGTATTTTGATTGTTGTTCGTCTTACGCTTGATGTATCTTTGCGTCATTAAAATTAGTTCGTAGATGATTCAAGTCATGAAAACGATATCTATTCACAGAAAATTGACCGAACCGAAATTTTCTTTTGTTTGATTTATTTACTTGGTTTTTTTGACCCTTTTTTAATAAGTAAAATAGAGTCATTATCTCTTAAGGTTGTTTTTTTCTTTCTTTCTCAAACTTCAAAATTAGGAGTCAAAATCTTTTTGAAGAGTTGTGTTCTCCTATATAATTAAGCTAATTAATTTCCCAACATAAGCCAGTGGGGTAATTTCTTTTTCTGTTCCTAATAGAGGACCACAAGTTTAAAATTATGTCACCAAGGCCCATAAAATAACACATGTTAAATTGCTAACCCACGAATTCAGCCGTACTGGTTACCGTAATGACAAAAAGAAAAGGCCAAGTTGTGAGGTAAGGGCTCCGAATAAATAAATCTTGGAAACAGAGCAATATATTACTTTTATAGTTTCATGCATGCAAAGGCACTCCCCCCTATTTTTCTAAATTTTCTTTTCGAGGTATAGATTTTAAAATATGTATCACATCCTTGGTGGAGAGCATGATTGATTCACCTTGTCCACCACAAGAAGACAATATCTTTATTTTCCAAAATATAAAACAACCAACAAGAGCGAATTGCACCATCCGTCCTTGTAGATTTAGTACAATTTCATTTCCTTTCCCGTTGTTCTAAGCTCATCACTTCAGACCTATACTTTAGTTTCGGTGGTTAGTATTTCAAATGGAAAAAACGCACTTGCAACTCACATCATCAATTTTCACGGTGCTTTGTGCTTTTCACTGCGTTTTTCGCCCAAGATTGAGAACTGATACTTGCACAAGTGATTCTATGTTTTTACTTGTTTTCCCATTTGTTAACAGATGACGAACTAAAGGTATTGAAATGAAAGTGGAAAGTTAGACGGGCGAAAATGACACTACATGTACCACACTCAAACCTCAACAAAATTGCAAGGACCAAAGGCGTAGATTATCATAAATACATGGTCCAGTCCTAAAATCATTTTTTAATTTGGTCAAGGGGTTGAGAGGAGGCTTCTATTTTAAGATGGTCCACTGTGATTTATAATTATTTTCATGAATTTTCCCACCCATTCTCTGTAGTTGGTCCTCATTTTATGGGCTCACTACCATTTTTTACCTTTTACTAGTTTATTTGTTTGAGTATGTGCCCACTTTGGTTCTAGAGAAGGCATGCTTGTGTGTCGCAGGGTATCCAAGCAAGTTCACTTTTCCACATGCTCTTGCATGAATTCTCACACTCACAAAAAATAATCAAGAAAATTGAGGGACCGCGAAAAAAAAGTTTAGATACCATAAAACTAATGTAAAACGCGTCAGTTTTGATTCATAATGGTACTTCCTAGTAATAATGTCCAAGACCACGCTTTTTTTCTCCCCCAAAATGAGACCGGGTGAAGTCGGGACGGTACAAGTTCAGCCCGGTTAAACTTAACGATGAACATATAGAACGTTCGTGGCAAAAGTCAAATTAATGTTTTTTTCGGGTGCTTCGGAATATAAAAACCCAAATTGATCTGCCATTTGCATTCACGTAGTTGGACTAGATTCGTCTTTACTAAATTACAAGCGCCGCTGGAATTTTAACAAAACCTTTTCAATTCGTCCCTCTCCATTTTTCCACATGTACCCCTTTGTAGCCCACCTAATTAATGTTGTACCAGTCTCTCCCTAGGTGCACCAAAACCAAACCATAGAGCTCTATGGCTTTTCCAGTACTATTCAGCTGTTTGGGAAAAATCTCCTGCAAAAACTGCTAATGTCACCCCCTGGACAGTGTTGTGATTTGTTGTCAAATAGTAACAGCTCCTTCTCCCTTCAAAAACTATTGACCCTGAATTAAAATCCTTAATCTGCCGATGTTTATGTTCGTTAAAAGGATAGCAGAAATATGGACATGAGAAAGCGAACAAGTATTTGTTCTATAAGATCGCATGTTTGAATCCCACGGAGGCTTAAACATTCCAAACATTGGCGCCACTGAAAATTAATCGATATGCACGTAAGCTGGCCCAGACGAGAAAATGAATAGTAGAAATGTGAAGAAATGAAGGAAGTACATGAATTAACCCAAAGTAAAAGGCCAAAAGAACAACACCCTTCTGTTGAGTCACAGATCACTGAGGCCACAGATCCAACAGCCTCTTTCAAGTACTACATCTGAATCCAATGTTCCCTTCCATTAGATCATAACTAAGCACAGAAACAAGAAAACAAAACTCAAAGCTATTTATGTACAGCTTTACAACAAGGTTAACCAAGCCTTTATGTGAACAACAACATTTTTATCAGGGACTAATTGTACATACATTCAACTGATTTTACAAATACAAAGGCAGCATTTTATGACATTGTTGAAAGTAGTAAAAGGAGATGGGGGGAAAATTTTGCCTTCTTCTTTCAAAGAAACTCTCCAGAAAATTGCTTCAAATTTCCCTCTACTACTTGCCAAGTTCAGTGTCTTCTTTTATGCTCATTTCCACCCCTCCTCCTTCTACTGCACAAAAACCACCACTTGAATCATCCGCTGCGATCGTGGACGTTGAATCGATCCCGGACCCTGCCTGGATCTCCTTGAACATTGCCATGACTTGAATCATCGTGGGTCGCCGGAAGGGCCGATCATCCAAACAAGCACAAGCCACCTTCAAGTGTTGTAAAAGCTCAATTTCCAAAGTTGGGTCCTCTTTCATCAACACAGGGTCAAAAACATCACTGACCCTCAATTTGGCATGTTGCTTCACCCACCCCACAAGATTATTATCACCGAAATCAGCCGAATCAGTCGGTTGTTTTCCCGTTAACAACTCCAACAGAACCACCCCATAACTATAAACATCACCTTTCGTCGAACACCTAAAGCTCTGATAGTATTCGGGTGGTACATAACCGGGTGTCCCAGCTAATGTACTGACACTCAAGTGAGTGTCCATTGCACTCATGAGCCTAGCCATTCCAAAATCCGAAACCCTAGCCTCCAAATTCTCATCAACCAACACATTGCTAGACTTCATGTCGCGATGAATTATGTGCGGAATGCAATTGTGATGGAGGAAAGCCAACCCCCTCGCGGCACCTATAGCGATTTTCCTCCGAGCACTCCAATTCAACTTGATCCCTATCTTCTTGCGATCGTGCAAAACATCCTCAAGGCTCCCATACTTCATGTACTCGTACACCAGAAGCCTTTCCTCTCCTACTCTGCAGTATCCAAGGAGGGGAACGAGATTCCGGTGCTTGATCTTCCCTATCGTTTCCATTTCCGCAGTGAATTCCCTATCCCCTTGTCCGCTTATATGAATTAGTTTCTTGATCGCCACAACGCTTCCGTCCTTTAACTGCGCTCTATAAACGTCCCCAAATCCGCCTGACCCGATAAGGGAATCACTGTGGAACCCGTTTGTGGCCTCAAGCAGATCCGCGAAAGTGAGTTTCCGAAGAGGCTTTTCAAATGTGGATAGATTTATGCTCAAAGCTTCGCGTGCACCGGTTAGTTTCCACGCGGAACCATTCCCCGAATGGGAATTGTTTTCCAAATAAGCTTCAATGGCCTCTTCCTTCTTTCTCCTCCTTTTCCTTGTTTCAACAGCAACTATAATGAAACCAACAATGCAAAACAGCGCAAACAATAACCCCATAGCCACACTTCCGGCTAGCGACGCTTCTCTTCTGTGAGACTTCTGGTGCTGCCCGCTTGAATTTAAGCCAGAATCAGACCCACAATTCGGAAGTGGATACCCACAGAGCCCGGAATTATTCAAGAACCCAGAAGCGGGCAAGGTATCTATTGGAGCCGATTGAGGAATCATCCCAGAGAGGTTGTTATTTGAAAGGTCAATGGCCCCAAGCAATGTAAGGCTAGTAAAAGACTGTGGAATCGACCCGTTTAGCATGTTATACGAAAGATCGACAATATCCACCATTTTCAACCCCCCAAGCTCCGGAGGGATTGGACCCGAAAGATCATTATGCCCCAAATTCAACACGGTTAGATAGTACATCGACCCAAGTTCCTTAGGAATGGAACCGTCCAAGCGATTGTACGATAGATCGAGCAGAATCATCGATCCGTTGTGGTTGAAAGTGGGCTGTGTGGTTCCAGCATACACCCTAGTGAAATTGCAGGGGTGCCTTGTGGAAATCCTGCCCAGTTGGTCTGCCTTTACACCCCCAAACTCAAGCAAATTCCCAGCTCCATGGCATTCCTGACTCCCATCATTCCTGATATAGATGTACCTCTTTCCTGTGAGTAACGCAACTGCTATATACCCAGATTGCTTGAATAGAGCAGGTGGGATAGTCCCATTCAGGAAATTGGTGTTGAGATCCAACCAAATCAGGCTCTGGCAATCCCCGAGCTCGGGTGGGATATTCCCAGTTATCGAGTTGTTCCCGAGATTGAGGATAGCTAAATTCGACAACCCCCCGAACGAGGACGGGATTTCCCCAACCAACTTGTTGTTGGACAAGGAAATCCAGTTCAATTTGGTGCAATTGCTCAAACTAGCTGGGATTGTACCACTCAAGAAATTAAAATCAAGAATTAAGTTCTCCAGTGACCGGCAATACATCAGCTCCTGTGGGATTTCTCCTTCGAGCTGATTCAACCACAGCATCAAATCCTTCAGCTTGGACAAAGATCCCAAGCTTGATGGGATTGTACCGGTGAGGAAATTAAAGCTCAGATCAAGCGAAACTAATTGAGAACAATTGCTTAAACTCTCCGGTACCAGACCGGTCAAGTAATTGCTCTGAAGGTACAACAACATCAAGCTGTTACCAGGGTTTTGGCAAATACTAGTAGGGACAGACCCGGTAAGGTTATTGGAACTCAAATCCAAAGTTTCCAAATTTGTCAAGTTTGAGAAAGAATCATCAGGCAGAGAACCAACAAAGTTGTTGAACGCTAACGAAATGTGCTTCAAATTCGACAGCTGGAAAAGGGTGTTGATTGGTAACTCACCAGAAAAGTTGTTATTGGAAATAACAAGAGATTCCAAATCAGAGCATTTACCCAAAGACTCAGGGACAGAGCCAGACAAATTGTTGAACGAGAGATCCAACTCCACCAGGCTCGAGCACAAAGACCCAGTCATATTCTCCGTTATCTCGCCGTTAAATTTGTTGCCGGCGAGGTACAGGTACTGCATCCCCCCGCCGGAGAACGCCGGGAAGTCGCCGGAGAAGAGGTTGTAGCTCAAGTTCAAGAAAGTGAGGCTCTTGCAGGAGGAGAGAGAGCCAACTATTTCACCGGAAAACTTGTTGGTTGACAAATCAAGGTGTTGGAGGGAAGAACAGTTGGTAAACAAAGGAAGCTCAGCTGTGAAATTGTTGGCCGAGAGATCTAAGTACTCCAAAGACTTGCAATTTGTGACCGGAAATTGACCGGAGACTTTGTTTCCTTTAAAAGAAAAGTACTGGAGATTATCATAGCCGTTAGGGAGTAGCCAAGCGACGGCGTTTTGGCCGGAAATCTTGTTGTAGGAAAGATCCAGGGTGGTGAAGTTCAATCCCAATCCGTCGGAAAGGGCTTTGGGTGCGAGGTTAAAGTCGAAGGAGTTTTGAGAGAGGTTCAGAGAGGTCAGGCTAGAACAGGGGGAGAAGCTCTGTATATCAGAGATTGGACCGGAGAGAGAATTCTCAGCCAGATCTACTGAAATAAGGACAGAACTGCATTGGGTTTTGGATATTGAAGTGATTGAGCCGGAAAGATTCGAGCTTTTTAGAGAGAGAGACTCCAGGTTGGTGAGAGAGAGCAGGAGCGACGAGACGGATGAGAAGTCGGTGTTGAGCTGGATAGAGTCGAGGTTTATTGACGAGACTCTGGAGTTCGTGCAAGAAACTCCAGTGAAGTTGCAAGGGGAGTCGTTTTGGAGCCAATCTGGAAGTGGGTTTGGATTGGGGAGTGAGGATTTGAAGCTCAAGAGCTGTTGGGAGTCCTTGGAGAGGGAAGCAGAGGAGGAGGGGTTTAGAGAGAGAAAGAGGAGGAGAGAGAGGAATCTGAGAGTGTTTGAGGTACTGTGAGTCACCGTCATCTTGGGAATTTGAGAGGCTAGTAGGCTTTTTTTTCTCTCTCTTTCTAGACTTTCATTTCAGCTCGACCATTGCAGATGATGATGAGAGAGAAGAAGAGCTAGTCCAGTTTCTCGCAGAGAGGTAGAGAGAGAGAGAAAGTTGGATGCATGAATGTTTTTAGAGAGAGGGAGGGGGGGGAGGTGAGGGAAGGAGGCGAGTTTGGAGTCAAAAGAATGAGGTAAAGAAGGTAAGGAGGGTATATATTTGGGGGAAACTATAGGGGGGATTGAATTTAAGAGCTATGGGATTGGACACAGCTGGTGCTCACATGCCATGTGACCCCTGATGGCCCATCTCTCTCTCTCTCTCCTCTCTTATCTTGTACTCCATTTCTCTCTCTCTTGTTTTTTTTTTTTTTTTTTTATAATCAAGGGTGTTCGGATCAGTTTATACGTACATTAACTAATTCCTTCCCGAATTTGATCAAAGGCAAATTATCTAGACCGGAACTAGAAAATCTATAAAAAAAAATTACTTTCTTTCGCCTGACAAAAAAAAACATGTATGAAAAGCAAACTCACCGACTAACCGAACTAATTATGGGGCTTTCTCTCTGAAAATTTATTATGGTGTCTCTCTCTCTAGAACAATTTGTTTGTCTCTCTAATAAGTCACTACTTGGGTTTCCGCGCGTACGTGCGATTAAAAAGACCGATCTATCGCTATCTCTATTCTAAAGGCATGGAGATGCATGGCCCTTTTATTAAGGAAATGTCTTTAAGTCATTATCACAGGGGCTTAATTGATTAATTAATCAAATCAGACTGTTAACTGTATTTTTTTAATCCCGTTAAACAGATCACTCCTGTTTCCCTGAAACCACACCTAAATACTATATTAATACAACATAATCTATGGGAAATGATTTCGCCATCACTTTCCCTTTGTTTTTTTGAAATATATTTTTGTCTTTACTAGTCGGAGTTGTGTAATTATACTTCTACGTTGTCATGGTTAATCTCTTAACACAATCAGCTTAACAAGTCAACAACTAAGATGATCAAAACGTGAGAATTAGAGATTTGTTTGTAGATAAATTTATTATAATATCTTAGGTGTAGTTGATTCTTGGGAGGTTAGTTCCTATCGATTTTTGTCCCGGCTTTGAATTGTCTTCATCAATTCACAATGAGATTAGTAGTTTAGGGATTAGTCGTGATAGGCATAAGCTAAATTTATAGACACTTTGAGTTCTGAAATTAGAAGTTATAAGTTATAACAACATAAATTGAAAAAAGAAAAACTCAATAAAGGGTATTTATGTAATTAACTAACAAAGACGAAAACTTGAGTGTTTAGAAAAAGCAGTCATCATCACTCAAATCATTCAGGTAACTATTACCAACCCCACATAAAGTCCAATTATATAGAAGAAACTGATTTTTGCACATCGTTTTTTAGGTTCCATTTTTAACGTGAAGTTATTAGTAACTTTATGAATAAAGTGGAGTAGCATTAGTTAGTGGAGCGCAAAAATCAAAATCCATATATAAAATTATTTTCATAGGGGTTAAAACAAATAACCACATTCCATTGTTAAATTGTCAAATCAATCTGTTAATTACCAAGCTCAACTTGATAAGTTTTTTTGCATTTTGTTAAAAATGCTAAATAATAATACTATAGTCAAGCTCGATTCATGATCAACTAGATTGAAATGCCGGACCATAACAAATTAAGGCTGAATACCTAATAAAACTTGTGAAAGATTAAACAAATTTGAACAATGAAATCTTCGACTCGGCTCAACTCATTCCCATCAAATGATACTTTTTCTGTCCCAATATTTTGATCCTTAATTTCTTTATTGAAAATTCAACATTTTAAGGGGATATCGATAGTAATTTTGCAAATTTTTCAAAAAACACCCTTATAATATTATCTGGTGGTAAATTTAAAACTTGATGCAATTTTTTCCTCCTTTTTGTAATACACGTATATGGGGAATGAAAATGTTTCTACTCTTCTTGACAAGTTTAAAAGGACAAGTAATGTCAGTACGTTGAGCCCGTTCTCGAATCGAAAGCAAAAATTATATGGGACATGCATCTAAGAAAAAGTAAAATGTGGTAAAATGGGATCCGGCGATGCAGCAAAACAGCTTTCTCTAGAGCGCCCTGTAGGGTAGATAATAGATTCGGACCGTCCATTTCGGTAATTAATAATCCGGATTGAAAATATACTTTTTTAGGAAGAAGTTAAAAAGAATTTGTTTTCAATCCCATTCGTTGAACATACTTTAGACGGCTATATCTGATGGTACACTACAGCACTCTATAGAGAGAGCTGCTTTGCAGCCTCTCCGGATCGGGTAAAATGTCGAGACAAAATGAGTAACTATTTAAGTCAAGATTATAAGTGTGAAAAGAGATGTTTGGAACGTGCACGCTATGCATCGGTATTTCTGGCAATGTGCGATGAAAAGCCAAGTCAAATGCAGATCTAGTGAAATGGAAATTATTTGGTTCAAATTAGGAAGAAGGAAGAAGATGCCCGCAAGGAAGTCTAAAAACATTATGAAACATGCATGCATGTGAATTAACGTAACGAAATAGGTTGGAAAAAATGTCTCAAGATTTTGTCTCATACTAGGGTTTGCCCGTGCCTGAAGGCACGGCGCAACGTGAGATCTAATTAGTAGCAATTGTGCAATTAATATTGTTTGAGATGGAGAGGGAGAGCCGTAGGATTAATAGAACAAATTAATGGTTAGAATTTATGTAGGATATAAGATTTAAAAACCCTTCTCCTTTATTACGTAAATGATAAATTTACGCAAGGATCTATACCTATATAAAGCTGAAACAATGTCTAGGGGACAAGTCTGAAAATCGGAAACGTTAAGGGGGAAAGACCCTCTTGTTATACGACGTAACAGCTGCATAAATGGTCTGAGTTGAGTATAATGTGCTAATTGGATTTATTTTTCTAGTTTTTAGATAGAAAGTTCGAACGAGTTATGTCGTATAACAAACTGCTAGCTTGAGTCGAGTATTGGATAACGAACCAATACTGGTGTGCTAGGCTTGAGTTGAGCTCGATGTATATAGGTCACGATAATTAACGAGCTAAAAATACTATAAATCATTATGGCCCTAAATTTATAGGAAGAAACAAGTTCATGTTTTCGTTAGTGATTCCCATTTTCTTCTTCTAAGGGCATATTCACACAACCCGTCATTTTTGACAAAATTCCTTACCATTTCTAAAAAAATTGGCACAAAAAATGACAAATTCGATGCCACTCATAATGCCAAAATTATCTCAAATTTGACAGATGCCGTTTTTTTTGCACTTGTTTCACATAGGTTTTTTCTTGAGATTTTTGGGGTTTTTGTCCTTATTCAATTTTTTCCCCTCATTTGTTAGTTTTGCGTCAAACTTTTATGAATTATTGGTTTGTCTCGACGAAAGAAATCGAAAAAGTAAAAATTGTGACTTTTACCCAAATATTTTGAAAAATATCCAAGATGAAGCCCAAAAAATTGGGATCTTTTGGGTTTTATCTTGGACGATTTCCAGAATTTTTGGGTAAAAATCATACATAAGTTTTACTTTTTCAATTCCTCTCGATGAGACAAACCAATAATTCACAAAAGTTTGACACAAAACTAACAATTATGAAAAAAAATGAACAAGAACAAGAACCAAAAAGACTGTGAAACAGGGGCTTTGTCATATATGTCAAAATTTGTCATTTTTTGAGATTGAGAGAAATTGAAAGAAATAGCAAAACTTGGTACAACACGTTTGTTGTTTTAAGGCAATTAACGACACTATTCGTTATCCAAATATATACATAGTAGTAGTAAATGGCAATGAAAAAATGACGTTTCATAGATGCTCCAAGACCCTTTTTTTTTTTTAATGTTATTCGTTAATCATATCATAATCTACTCTATCCTAAGGAATTTGGGGAGGGAAATGAGTGCTTACGGAAATCGAACACTGTCCATATGCATGAAAATAAAAGGGAGGTACCAACTCCACTTACAAGACCGTGTAGTTGTGGTGTTAAAAATTAAAATATGCACCACGATGTATCACAATTCACAAGCTCTAAGGTCGAGTGTGGCTGAAATTCCTCTTCAATAAAACTAAGAGTACACCATTTGGTATTCACCAAATGTATTTTTTTAAGCATCTCTGTAAAAAATTAGCTCCGTCAGAGATAGACAAACGCTTGATCTATTCTACGCCCGATTTGCTAACGGGAAATTGGATGTATAATCGATCAAGCCTGTACCAATATCCGATAGAGTTGATTTTTTATAGAAATACTTAAAAGAATGTTTTAAAAAAATTGAATGGATCCAATCATATGTGTGAGACCCTTAAGTGTGTCCCATAGTAGAAAGTGTACACTTGATATACACCAAATGGTGTACCCATAGCAAGGACTCTCTAAATTATCATGGTACTTCTTGTGACAGTGTAGTGCCGTACGCTTGGTCCTAGTGCCAGTAGATCTCTACCGTTGATAAGTTTTAACGGGCGAGATAACGCAGTGACAATACTTGTATTTGTCGCTCCCTATATCTAGCAGTAAATCTAGTGCGTTACTTTTTGAGTTTTGATTGACCATAGCACACACGCTTATTAATGGATCATCATAAATAAAACCCATAATTGAGAGATTATTGTGTGGGGTACCTTCACATGTATCTCTCACCCCAATACGTCGTGATTAAAAGAAGGCCCGACGCAGTGTCACTTGGGTTTCCAGAGGCACTTAATTTTTTCCGAATCCAGATACATGTGTATTAAGAATCGTTTGTTGTATTAGTATATTGTAGGGTTCACATTCTTCTAACAGTTAAGAATCGTTTGTTGTACTATTATTTTGTAGAGTTCACATTCTTCTAACGATTTCGGATAAGTATCTGTATGCACACAAATCTTTTTCAATAAACTTTTTCAACCCGTAGGAGGGTACTATTGTCAAATAATTGATCCCCTTATTTTGTTTTGGTTTTTTTTTGTTGGCGTCTTGTTTTGTTTTTGTTGTTTGGTTTTTTTTTTCCTTTTCAAAAGAAAATCAAGTGGCGCAAATTTAAGTTTAGATTTTGCGGGCAACAGCACCAGTAGAAGAGTAATTGTGCCCTTTGTGGCACTATCAATAAATTGACTCTCCCATTCCAATAAGATTTTATCTGGTGGTTATTTCGTCATTTAAGATTCACTTCGTACGTGTGTGTGTGTGTGAAAGACGTGTCAGCCTTTGTATAGTAATAGTACGGTGGAGTATTTTTCTTGTTTTACTTTCCTTCCTATCCCTGTATTTTTATCCCCCAATTATGCAATGCAATAGGAGAGGCCTTGCTTTCTTCCTACTTTTGGAATTGGAGACAAGTTTGGCAATATGCAAGCCCACCCCAATATCTATTGGGCCAGGATAATTGGGCTCCTAAACTTTACTTCACCTGGTTAAATCTCAAGGGAAAATGATGGCCAGAACGTGTTTTGATAATTAATACCCGCCAAAGACATATTGAGAACATTTGTTAATGCTGAAAATGTCCTTGGCGGGTGTATTAATTATCAAAATATGTCTTTGGCCATCATTTTCCCAAATTTCAAACGTGGGCAATGTATGGAGGGGCAGAAATTCCAGACATGACTTGCGACATGTTTGGGTCAATCGCTTTTCACACGAATCCAAATATGACCCGATCCACCGACCTGAAATTTAAATGGGACAAATATGAGTTGGACTCGCATAACTCGATAGGGACATGAATTACCATTTACTTTTTTGTGTCAACTTGTTAACCCAAAATGACACGACACCATGCGTCAATGTAGCGACACCAACAGATAGCAGGGGCAGAGCGAGGAATCTTTGGCAGTAGGGTCAATATTCAGGCACATACTTGATCTTCCTCATATTTGCTAATAAAAATTTGAACAGATATTACTATTTGAAAAATATTAGTAATTGACCTCTCTTAGGGAAGCAATATAAATGCAAAAAATAAAAAATCTCGATATTCATCAATTATGCATAGAAATTACCCGTAGTATTGTCCTCACTTTTTGACTGATGATTAGTGAAATTTTACCGTTAGAAAGAGGGAAAATTTATAAATACTGTAATGAGATATCTTCATACCTTGGGAAGTTTCATTTAAATATTGGAGTCATACTAACAAAAAATTATAAACTTTTAACCAGTTTACTGAGTAAATGGGTAAATGAGGTCAAGTAACTCCACTTGACCCCTGGTAGCTTTGTCCGGTCATGTACACGAGTCAAGATAGTCATTACATGGTTCTACTAATAGCTAATACTCATATGATCGACTAGTTTTCGATTGGTGTAGATTATCAGGCATCATCTATACATATTTATACATTTTAATTTTTGAAGATGTTAACTAGTAATATTTATACATATCATTAACGGTTCTAAAGATTGTCATTAGTGATTTTCTCAACCTGTGTCATCACAGAAATTATTCGTTGTTATTGGGGAGTGTATGTTCTTCTATACATCATCTCGTACATTGATGTTCTGTCTTGTTCAATTTATCTCGGCGCAAATCGTGCTAGAATTTGTTGTTTGACAAGACCAAGTAATAAATTTTCATTTACTTATTAAGCTTGAATGAAATTATTCTTGTTATACTAATTAGATGAGGTTTTGATACATATGACTAGCAAATTAAATGTGTCAACATCTCTCTCTATCCCTATCCCTATCCCTTTTAATCCATCACACACACCTTCTCTATCGATCAACCCAATACATAACACATCCAAAAGGGACCCACCTGTGTCCACCATTTCTTTGTTTACCCAACTTTGATGATCTCTCTCTCTTGAATAAAATGGCACTGAAAATTTTGGAGAGAGAGAGAGAGAGAGAGAGAGAGAGAGAGAGAGAGTGTTGAAGGAGGGAGGATGGTGGTGGCGATGACGTGGAGGGCCCGCCACTTGTGATCAAACACGTGCACATGTCTAGAGTAGTGACGTGGTGAAACTAGGCACGTAGAATTGAGGTACCAAAGCAATCAGTTTGACCAGTACTCCTCAACGACAGCATGCCCTACCTGGCTGTGACACTGTTCCGTGGCAAAATTTACCGTGAAAGAACCTGTTTTTTTTGAAACAACATGTTGGGTTTGGATTTTGATAGAAGTTTTTAAGAGTAGAATAATGAAGGGGTGTTTTCGGTTGTGAAAAAATTGGTAGATTTTTATTTATGGTTGAAAAGTTTTTAGATGTTTCCTGTAGTGAATAAGTTGTTAAAAAATGTTAAGTTATTTTTAGTACTGAAAAAGTTGTTAATGGGTTTATGAGTAGAGTTACGGTAGCAAAATTTTTTTTTTGTTGACAACTTTTTTGTTAGTGAAAACGAGATGGTAAAATACTAAAAGTTTTTGTTAGTGAAAACGAAATGGTAATCAATGCGTTAAGTTTTAAGTGTTTTTTATTAGTAGAAACACCCCCTGAGCGGTGACAAATAGAGAAAATGTATTAGGGACTGTGCGCAAGATTTTGAGTCTCCAAAACAACTAAAATTTGCTAGTGCGAAGATTGAGTGCGCAAACGATCATTGATAGCAAGAGTGAAAGCCATTTTGAAGGATTATATGACTAAGGTTCCGTTCCGTTAAGGTTCTTATTTTTGGTTTTACGAGACATGTCATTCCTCACTATACAGCAACTTTAATTCAAAAATTAAATAATTATTTAAAATATATATAGTTTGATTTTAGTTAATGGAACACACCCTAAACTATCTCGTGGCATTATTTTGATTTTTTGTTTTTTTATACTATTTGAGCCCATTTCTAATTATACCATGATGCCCATTTTTGCCGGCCATAAAAACACATCAGGCCCATTTTAGTTGGAAGTGATCATCAGATCGAGAAGAGTAATTGAATTGAAGACTAAAAATCAACACCACACGTGCACAAACACGCCAAACAATTATGAAGACAGATATTTTCGGGAAATGATTTTGCCATTTTTTTTTTTTAACGCTATTTTCCTACAAATGTATTTTGTACCAAAAATACACTTACAGAGGAGTAGCTTTAACAAAAAAGAGAGTGGATGCTAGTTCGTACCTATGGCACTACGCATCCCTGTTGGAATGGGATAACAGTTGTGTAATTTAGATGAAAACCATGGACACTTAACCGGGAAGTGGGAGGATGCACTACAACCTTTGGATCAAATGAATCTAAGCCGTTCTAATACTTGTCCCCACACCATTCTGTTTTATAATATAATAGTGCTGGCCCATGCCTACGGCACTACATATCCCTATTGGAAGGGGATGACAGTTGTGTGATATAGGTGAAAACCACGAGCACTTAACCATGAAGTGGGAGGATGCATTACAGCCTAAGGATCAAATAAATCTAAGCCGTTCCAACAATTTGTCCCCACACCCTTCTATTTTATAATAGATACACACACTGTAGTAAGCTACAGATGCATAAGTTTTCTACTGTCTTATTTAGCCAAAATAGATCACGAAAATTTGAAAACTATTATATATGTTTTCTCTTATAGAAATAAATTTAGAAAAAATTGATGCAAATTTTTTTTGCAAAATCCACCACTCACAAGAATAAAAGTGTTGTAGAAAGGTATTCCGAAAATAAAACCAAATATGACCATAATTATCAAAAAAGTGACTCTTAGCTATTTTATCATACAAGTCGTTATTCAATGCAATCATAATTTGAAAACACGACTGGAGATGCGTGTTTAGAACACAATTTTTCTATAAATATTTGAATTTCAAATTATCTGAAAATAAGCCCGATTCAAATTGCAAGATTTTCAAACCATTATTGTTGAGTTTGATAGAAGAAAGGTGATTAGATAATAAGTAATTTAAATTGTGATTATGTTGGTAGGAGGGAGAGGGTGTGGGCTACACATCCTTTTTGGCCTAAAAAACGGGGAGTACAAAAGAGAGATGATAATCATAATCAATGCCAAACAAGAAAGATAACATGATAGGGTTCCTACCAAATTACTACTCCGTATTATCATATGAGAGAGAGAGAGAGAGAGAGAGAGAGAGAGTTGGGCCACTGATGGGCCTACATTTGAGTTGTTGCAAAGGGCAACTCTAGAGGCCAAGCCTGTTCACAATTAAGTTAGTCTCACCAAAACCCAGCCTGTCTGCAGCTCACAAGAGAGGACAAATATGGGGAATTTTTTTAAAAAAATATTTTACAAAACATCAAGCTGTTATCAACTTATTTACGTCTTCCAGAAATTGAAGAACAGTTCTGTTTACTTACCAAGAAAAATTGGACTTGTACGGGAATGGGAATTATGTCTCACATTTTCTTATTGAAAACCCGTTCATTAACCAGTTGTCATGAAAATAAGTCATTTGAAACTCGTTAATTTTGAGCTCAGATAGAATTAAACTAAGGCTATGTTCCGCTAAGGGTTCTTAAAAAATACATTACAACGTACACTCAACTAATAATTTCCCTTGGGTCAAATTTGACCCTGTTTTGAAGTTCTTTCAATTTTCATAAACCCAATTAATACCATCTGTGACATACGAGGGATGAGGCAATACATATATTTATACGTCTATCATTATGAAATTTCAAAATTGTTGCATTTTTATTTTACTGGTAATTAAACATGTGTCATTGGACTGCCAAATTCACATGTCAGTGATAGTATTTTCGAACTAGATAATCATTGTATCTGCAAAAAATAACTAAACCTAGAAATGAAAAGAGAAATATATATAGATGCCGGAGGAGTCCTTTTATTATTACAGTTGGCCATATACTACTGTATATCACATGCACTCATTCTTTTCCAATGGACTCTTCTGCATTTATTGATGGGAACAAAATACTGTCTCTGGGCTTACAGTCTCGTGTTGCTTTCATTTCGTCATAGTTTATCAACACCACAATGCTCTTACATTTTCCTCTATTGATTGAATAAATAATGTATGTTGCCCCTCTCTCTCTCTCTCTCTCTCTCTCTCTCTCTCTCTCTCTCTCTCTCTCTGCGTGTGTGTTTCAAAGGGGATCACAGGTTCAATAGGAATGAAAAAACTATTGCAAAGTGACAGAGCCTGGAATCAACGTTAGTGGGGTTACCTTTTAAACAAATTCCAACCAAAAATTTTATAATAAGCAACGCTAGCACAATTTAAAAAAAAAAAAATTGCGCAAAAGATAATAATAAAGCTAACACATGTATTAAGAAAATTACATTCATAAATTATTAAAACAAACCAATCGCTTAAATTGTCTCATCGGGTCAATTCTAAGAGCAATTCAATACACAATAGCTAAAATGTTAGTAGCAATCTTGCTCCAATTGGAAATAAATTTTTTTTTTTCAAAATTGTGGATTCTATCGACAGAAAGAAAAGAAACAAGATGATTGTCAAAGTTATAAATAATTGCTAAAGGAAGTACACGCAGTCCATGGTCCTACATTCTCTCCACCACTGCCACTGGTGTAGTGGTGTGTAAGGTATAATCAACTTCACGGAGGAATGGATTGTGAATGAAAGCCACACATCACACAAGTCCACATTACCAAATTTCCGATCGAGAGTAAGCTTTTCAGTACCCTAACCACAGGTACAGGCCATTGTGTTCAGCACCTTATCATCTAATGAATTAGTACTAGTATGAAGAACATGAATAAATACTCCGTTATGGGAATAATGCCCCAGCGCAGGCGCATTTAACGCCGACCAGTCAGTCTCGAACCATAGTTCTGTATCCATCAACAGGGTTTCCATAATAAGAGAAGGCCATGTGCAGCGATTTACCAAACACATTTAGTCTATAAATGAGAGGCATACTTTCCCAGTTTTGGAAACCCCAGATCAAGCTGTGATTGGTGGACCACAATGGGCACTGTCTCTCCCCGAGACAGTGCCCATTGCTACGCTTTCGCGCTGGACGGAACGTAGCCGACACTGAATTTCGCTACCTTGGGATTACTGGTACGTTATTATTAAACATATAAATAAGCTCTTGTTGCTCTTGTTTTAGGCAAACATTGGCATTTACAGTGTTTAGACTCAATTTCATGGCACCACAGTTGAATTCCCATTACCACTACCAAAAGTTGAACAAATACAATGTGATACAACACAATTGGTTCCATAATCAAATGCTTAGTTACTAGCAATCAACAGAGAAAATGACAAATTTGTCTATATAATCACTTGACCAAGGAAAAGGAAAAAGAATAGGATAAAGTGGAGACAAGCATATCGCACAACATAAATTAGTACTCCGTATAACAAACGAGCATGTTGACTGAAATTTACGGGTAACTTGCATATAGTTCAGCAGAATTCCTATCTGGAATAAGTCAAGAACAAGAGATGATCAATGATAACCAAAATTGTGTTGCAGTAAATTATTTTACCTTTAAGGTACAATGAATCTGATATTTTATATGTAAACGGGTTTCTCAAATCAGCTTCAGTAGAAACACTAGGCTACACCTTCTCATCAAGCTCACTGGATTCTGATAATCCATTTTGGTTTTGGGTTTTGGGGTGTGGTGAAGAAATGGTCCGAGTCTCTGTTCCTCCGGGCTTAGAAGAGGCGTTCCCATACCATATCATTCCCAAAATCGCAATTACCATGCCCAGAACTACGTGTAGGTTAAGACCTTCTTTCCCAAAGAAAATGAAACCTAAGGTCAGGATAAGAATAGTCTTCATATGGCCAAGCACTTGGAAGGTCAAGGCTGAGAATCTGCCGATGCAAATGAATTGGCTGAGATTGGTCCCTATCGCGATCGTGCATGATAAGATAATGAAGTACTGCACAGTTTAGAATGACATGTCAACAAAACACTCAACGGACAAGCAATATGTGGACATATGCAAGCAAATGAATACAATGCACCATCCAAGGCAATGCTTGGACCATGATTTATGGAGGGAGATGAAACGATAGGGAAACCCAGAGATACACACAGCTTCTTCACTTACGTTATCTTATTTTGTTATTGAACTTTCCGACAAGAAATTGCAAACAACCTGAAAGGATTGAGAAAGATTCAAATTGAGGCATATTCCCGTAGTGGACCAACCAATACGAGAATTGGACAGGTGGGGCCCATCGCCACGGCGAATGGGTCTTAGCGGGGCCCACTCATTAGAATGGATGGGAAAGGCCTAGGGAATGACCCCAATCCATGGTAGCGGGCTCGGCGGATGATGGGCTGGGCCGGACTGGATTAGCGGGCTCGTCTTCAATTGTAAAGACCCAATGAACAAAACCTTTCCAGGGCTTCTTATAACGCTTGGGCAGGCTAAGTTATTTAAGAGGGATGACTTTAGATCCCACCAAAGGCCCTATATGACAAAGAAGGGCCCTTAGAATGACATGGATTCGTATGCAACAAATAGTCTGCCTTGACAGTCTCAAACCTAATTTAGAAGGCAAAAACTAAAAAGAACAGACAGCACAAATGACACATTTTACAGACATCATTTATCACGACATTATCCAATACTGCGTATACTGTACCATATCAATATCTGTCCGGCAAGAAATAAAATTGGGAAGTCTATTAGGCAAAAGGGTAATGGAATGAAGCCTGTTGTATTTTGGTCCTCCATGTGCCAACTCAAACTTCCCCATGCTATGCTGTATGCACATAAACAGAGACAGAGTGCCTCGTTATGTAAATGACACTTTATAGAATCCCAATATACTCACCACAGATGTTGTACTATACGGATATGCCCCAACTGTTTTATTTGTCAAGCAATAGTCCACAAAGGGCCCCAATAACAGCAGAGAAGCAGCTTGCACTGGTGCGGTATGCCCTAATAGGTTGAAAGATCCTAGTGCATATTTCTTTTGAAGGAAATGTACATACTGCAAACAGAACAAGAAACAAAACAACCGAATTAGACATGACAGCCAACAGATGTAGAGCAGGATGATTATCTGGAACTTAACAAACAAACATTATAGAGAGGAACAATAGCAATACTCTTTTCTGAAAATCACACAATTCTCGATTTATGATAGTAATTCCCATTTGGAATGAACAAAAGGAAAAAGTGAAGCAACAAAAGGGATTGAAAACAATTATTAGTTCTTGGACAGGAAATGCAGCTTCTGCTTACCCAATAATACATGTAAACAAATCTAAACTAGCCAAGGACGCCTAAACACGAACCCTCCCAAAGCCAAAACAGGTTTGTAACCCCAAAACTAGCCTGATAATATTAAAAGGCTGGATCCGTTCCACCCTGATAGGACTATGACATGACATGTTACCCAATAGTATTTCATGTCCTAATCTGAGATCAAAGGTGAGTGGAAGTCAACTTACATACTGTTGAAGAGCAGTGGCCCAAACTGCCACAAAGGCAGCTATAAAGCCCTTGGCATTTACACTCATATCCGTAACAGTACAGATGGCAACTCCCAAGAGAACTAACAATATGCTGAGCTTGGTGTCCCTTGAGTATCTTTTTTTTCCCACGAAAACTTCCAGAAAACAGGATACGGGGATCATACTCAGCTTTGCAATCTGAGGGATATATCAAAAGAAACAACATATAGTAACGGTTGACATTCTAAGATACCAAAAGGATGCAAGTCCAGTAATTCTTTGCAACTGACCTGATAGAATCCCACAGAGTTCCACATCAAGCTCACATTCATCCCAACGATAGAAAAGTTTGCGAATACAACAAATTTCAAAATCTCAGACGCTGGTAGATGAGAAGACTGGATATGTCCCATCCATCTAAGTACAACAGTCATCAAGGTGGTTGTGGCAAAATGAAGACCAGTTAACGTTGTAGCTGTAGGACAACAAAGGGAATGCATCAGGACACATTATTGTCATGAAGTACTGCAATATTTAATCTGCAAGGATAAGGAGTCAAGTCATATTCAACAGCAAAGAGACCGATAAGTGGAAAAAAAGAAACATAATCCATTCAATAGACTCTTGTTGCAATCCTAAGTTACATGAACTTGGCAAACTCATAAATATTCGATTTAAACTGAAACCCAAACTAAAGAATTGAAATGGCGAGAGTTTAATCTTCTTTTTCCTTTCCCCCCTATACAACTAAAAAAAGACATACTTCTGGATGGCATAAAAGTGGCCAATGTTACCTCACAAGAAGGCATAAGACAGAATAAGAAGTTACTGGGAAAAAAAAAGGAAGACAGGTAGATCTCAGGGATTACCAAATCTAAATCCATAAGTGGCCATTAAGGCCTTATTGACAATAATAATTCCAACAGATGTGACGATATTGAATGCCCATGCTGCTGCATCGAGAGTCGCTTTCGAGTCAACCTTGCTAGCCGGAGGCATTATCATCTAAGTATTGACCAAGGAAATATTGTAGTACTTCAATGTTGAAGGCCAAAAGTTTTCTCTGCATCAAATAACGAAATTACTGATATAATCAATCTTATCATGAGATTAATATCCCTTTCATGCAAGAAAAAGAAAGAACAAATGACCTTGTGCGGATAGAAAAACTCTTTAAACAATAACCCAAAGAATCTCAGCAAGAAAAAAAAAAAAAAAAAGCTTAAGCATAATTAACAATAAAGAAAATAACAAAATCACGTAGTCATTCTTTTAAGTCTATGGAGCATGGTGTTAATAATCTGCAGCAAAAGGATTCTCTAAATTTTAAGTCTATGGAGCATGGTGTTAATAATCTGCAGTAAAAGGATTCTCTAAATCTCTATATATTAGTCACCCCCCCCCCCCCCCATAATTTCCTATAAGGTATATTTTCCAAATTTAATGGAGAATTAGAGGGGCTTATTCCATGCCTGAAGGATATATGTAGTGGTTGTTAGATAGCTTGATATAAATTGTTGGGCACATTTCCTAACAACTTAAACTTTTGGGACAACTGGCGACTTAACATGGTATCAAAGCTCAGGTTGTAAGAGGTCTTGGGTTCAAGTCTCTCTATCTCCATTTGTCCCCCTTATGCATTCTGCATTCTGCTTCTCTCCTTCATATTCTGTTTCTCTCTGTATGAAAATTTACATCTCCACGTGCAAGATGGGGTTGCATGCGAGGGAGGGTGTTAGATAGCTTGATATAAATTGTTGGGCCCATTTCCTAAGAGCTTAAGCTTTTGGGACAACTGGCAATGGGTTGTTCTCGCTTCGGATTTATCGCAATGTATATATATAATTTTAATATATTTATGTATAACTACAAAATTTCAAGTGGAGAAATAAAACATATTCTACCACTTTGATAGACGTTTCTAATAACAAACTAACATGATTAACATATTATGAACTAGTATCTTAAAAGTCGAACCTTATCAAAAGAAAAAATGCACTAGTATTTTTGTACCGGCCGAGATTCCGGTACCCCCGGTATTGGCGGAATATGCATGTATTTTGGCCTGTATAGATCACCAAGGTACATGTATCATTTTGTTGCTGGTACAGTACAGGATTCAGGGACTGGCGGTCAAGGCTTGTGACTTAGGGGCTCGCTCCCTCAAGTTCAAAACCTCTCACGTACTATCAACTCCTTTGGGGTCACTCAATATGGGGCAAAGCCCCAACTTTAATTCGGCTCCCGCTAGTGGACGGTGAGATTGGTCCATAGAATTAGTTGAGGTGCGCTTAAGTTGGCTCGAAGTGTACATTCAACTACTTGTTTGCCCGAGTAATTCAGATGTCATTCAAGCTGTAATATACGCGAGCCAAAACTCGTTTTGTTCCACTAGCTCTCTTGTTATTCGCAAGGCAATCAGCATAATATTCTAATCTCTTTTACCAATGCAAATGCAAATCCAATTAATTCACTACATATGAAGAACAATATCATATGCTCCAAACATCTCTCATACTAAAGCAAAACATTATTTAACAAAATTAACTCATTATTCTGAAATCTAGAAAACGAGAAGTGGAAAAGGCAATCGAGGCTTACGGTAATCGCGAACAGAGAATCGAAAGAAGACGGATTCCGGTCAAATGCAGAGAAAGATGAAGAAGAGATATACTGTAAGAAGTAGAAGCAGATTCAGAAAATTGAGGAGAGTTAGATGAGGAACGTGGGGAGGGCTTGCTTTCCGCCATTAAAGAGAGACGTGGAATCAAAAGGAGGGAAAAATGATCTTTGCGTGTATTTTGCTGAATTTTTTTTCCCATTTGAATGAAGCATTCGGCGTCCTGTTCCTTATTATTTAATATTTATGTACTCAAGGAAGAGAAAGTGCAATTACTTTCTAGCAACACAACTTTAAATTTAAATATAAATGTGTTTGAAATCGCTGGATGGATGCATGTTGATTTTTGAACTCTTTATATATTGGACCATTGGATTTATACAATTTTTTTTTTCTATAGGTGAGATTTACGGATAATAAAACTAGAAATATACCGACAAAAATGAATATTTGGAGGAAGGATGAAAGAAAAACTAAAAATAATGTTTTCTGATTCCTTATTTTCGAAATTTCCTTGCTTTCGTAATAGTTACTAGTCAAAAACAATTACCGTGATCTAGGGCTCTCTCTCTCTCTCTCTCTCTCTCTCTCTCTCTCTCTCTCTCTCTCTCTCTCTCCCTCACACGTTAATTCCAAAACAGTTTCCAATTTTGAATCCAAAACTGGTTTCTCTCACACATACGTTTAGTGCGGGGAAAAAATTGATTAATTATATATTTGGTTATTTAATTCATTGCAATATGTTAGTGGCATCAAATGTATTGATTTTGTTACATCTTGATTCTAAGTCATTGGTTCATTTTCGCCTTCATCGGGTTGAAAGTTGAAAACCAATGAAAATATACATGTGCCTGTGTTCCTGCATTAGAGTTAATTTTATTTTTTTAACACAAGGGTGTAGGGCTCATCCATACTTAACAAAAGACAAGTCACTACAATGGATTATTAATTTAATCCAATGGTTAAGGCTCATTCTCCTCCTTTCAGTAAAGTGCTCACACTTTTTACACATATTACACAATTGCCGTATGAGTTTATTTACTCATAACAACCATACATCTCTATTATAAAACAGAAGGGTGTGGGGACAAGTTGTTGGAACGGCTTAGATTCATTTGATCCAAGGGCTGTAGTGCATCCTCCCACTTCTCGGTTAAGTGCCCATGGTTTTCACCTAAATCACACAACTGTCATCCCCTTCCAACAGGAATGCGTAGTGCCGTAGATACGGGGCTAACACTAGTTAATGTATATGTGAGGAAAGAATACTAAAACTTTTCAAATTATGTGCTAATTTGAAGAATATATATATAGGAGAGCGTTCCGAGAACATAAAAAATGACACTTCAGCTCAACCATTGAAGCCAATACTAAGATTAGAAGTTCACAAAGAATTACTATGGCCGCAAAAAATTACTCCTGGCTGCAAAAAATTACTCCTGGCCAAGAATTACTTTTGGCCGCATCGAATTATTTATGACCGCATCGAATTTCACTTGGCTGCAACGAATTACACTTGCCGCATCGAATTGCATTTAGCCGCAAAGAATCGCATTTAGCCGCATCGGATTGCACTTGGCCGCATCGAATTGCACTTAGCCGCTACGAATTGCACTTGGCCGCATCGAATTGCGTTTGGCCGCAACGAATTGCACTTGGCCGCATTGAAATGTACTTGGCTGTTACGAATTGCACTTGGCCGCATCGAATTACTTTACGGTCTTGCAATTCTTTGCGGCTAACTATAATTATGTGCGGCCAAGTGCAATTTGATGCGGCCAAGAGCAATTCTTTACAGTTATGAGTAATTCGTAGCGGTCAAAGTAATTCTTAGTGGCCTAAAAGTAATTTTGTGCGGCCAAGAGTAATTTTTCGCGGCAAATTCTTTTTCTTTTTAACTACAAGGTAAGAGAACAAATTTGTTGTTCAATACAACTTGAGCTGTTGGTTTAGATGATTTGAATTTTCATGATCTGTCTGGAATTGAAGATTGTAGGCTTTTTGTTGGAGCCTTTTGGGTAAACAGAGTTTCAAACTCTACTCCTTACTTGGTTATGGAGTATGTAATATTGGAACTATTTTGCTTTTTTATTTTTCTAGGTCACTTAAAGAAACAAATGCAATAAGAGTGTCACTTTTAAGTGAGTGGATGTTCAAAAAATTGAATTTGAATTGAAATCCTGTATAATTATACATTATTAAAACCTCTGATGCTATCCCTGAATGCAACTAATATGAGTTACGCAGATTTGATAACATTTGTTGTGTTAAGACTATTTTATGAATTTCGTTAGATGGATCATGTTTGAAACTTATTCTTAAAATGAAAATTTTTGAGAAATAGATTTTGTTGGGCGAAGGAAAAATTTTCTAATTCACAGTCATTTGTAGCGCTCCTCTTGCATAAGGTGGGACAATACGCATATCCGAAACTCACCTCATGTGAGATGGCGATAAAAACAACCGTTGTATCCAAAAAAAACTTCAAAAAAGTGGAATTTGATACTTCATTTAGCATGTTTAGAAAGCATTAATTACTAGTAAATAGATATTTTATGAGGACAATTGTAAAAACTTACCAATTTTAGGTTTTGACTTTTAAAAATGAAATAGTGGATCAACAATTAAGAATAAAAGAAGAATGATTGGAAAAAAAAGAAGTGACAGCTGCATTTGGTCCCGTGATTGTGTACCTCTATTGTATAGTGTGATGTTTAGAATTCGAGTTAGTGAAGAAATATGGATGGCCAAGAGAATAATTTAACTTACTATTTTCTTTTTGTCGCACATTAGAAGAATTGATACCATATAAAATCCCTTTCAATTAAACTAGCTTCCAACATATATGCTGTCATTCGATCTAACTCATTTCACAGAATTTGCTGGAATTGTTTTGTTTTTACAAGGGAGCCACTAATCGACCCACCCATAGGGCAGAAACATTTGAGCAACCCAAAGCAAACCACCGCCTTGATTTGCCAGATAAACCTTAGTACCACCTTGAAAAGGAGTCGAACTTGCTCAACTGTAAGCAAAGCCCTTTCCCTGGGGCGAGCCCAAGGGTGGAGTGTAACGTTACTCAATTGCACATAAATAAGCTTTTGTTGTTCTTATTTTGGGCAAATATTGGCATTTACAATGTTAAGGGTCGATTTCATGACGCCACAGTTGAATTCCCATCACCAGTACCCAAAATTAATCATATACAGTGCGAGTGATATTACAACACAATTGTTTCCATAATCCGATGCTCAGTTACCAGCAATCAACAGAGAAAATGACAAATTTGTCCATATAATCACTTGACTAAGGAAAAGGAAAAAGAATAGGATAAAGTGGAGACAAGCATATCGGTCAACATAAATTACTATAACAAACGAGATTGACACAAATTTATGGGTAACTTGCTCAATGTTCAGCAGAATTCGTATCTTGAATAAATACAAGAACAAGAGATGATCAATGATAAAACAAATTGTGTTGCAGTAAATTGTTTAACCTTAAGGTATAAAGAATCTGATTTTTTATACGTAAATGGGTTTCTGAGTTTCTCAAACCAGCTTCAGTAGAAAGGCCAGGCTACACCTTCTCATCAAGCTCGATGGATTCTAATAATCCATTTTGCTTTTGAGGTTTGGGGTTTGGTGATGAAAGGTTCTGAGTCTCTGCTCCTCCCGGCTTAGAAGAGGCGTTGCCATACCATATCATTCCCATAATTGCAATTACCATGCCCAGAACTACTTGTAGGTTAAGGCCGTCTTTCCCAAAGAAAAGGAAACCTAAGGTGAGGACAAGAATAGTCTTCATATGGCCAAGCACTTGGAAGGTCACGGCTGAGAATCTGCCGATGCAAATGAACTGGCTGAGATTGGTACCTATCGCGATCGTGCACGATAGTATAATGAAGAACTGCACAGTTTTGAAAGATATGTCAATAAGCACTCAACAGACAAGCAATATGTGCAAGTTTGTGCACGTAGATATACCCATGTTATGTGCACCTACATACCCATGTTTGAATTTATGTTGATAAGTGTGTGCACGTAGAGATATGACAGTATCTAACATACAGAGACCTCTAGAATCGAATACAAGGCAATACAATCAACACATTTTGATTTTATTTAGTAGAGGAGCCATCAACAAATTTGCCTTCAGGTCTACTAGTACACTTCAATTGTAAATATGCAATGAACAAGACCTTTCCAAGGCTTCTTATAACGCTTGGGCCGGCTAAATTATTTAAGAGGGATGACTTTAGATCCCACTAAAGGGCCTATATGACAAAGAAGCGCCCTAGAATGACATGGATTGTATGCAAACAAATAATCTGCCCTGACTGGTTTCAACCTAATTCAGAAGGCAAAACCTAAAAAGAATGAAGAGCTAATGTGACACATTTTACACACACAGTATCACAACATTATCCAATACTGTGTATACTGTACCATACCAGCACCAGTCCTCCAAGAATTAAAATTGGGAAGTCTATTAGACATTACATCCAAGAATATGAATAACAAGAAAGAAAGGGTAATGGTATGAACTGTATTTCACTATATTGGTCCTCCATGTGCCAAACCAAACTTCCCCATGCTATGCACATAAGTAGAGACGGTGTGCCTTGTTATTTAAATGACACTTCATAAAATTCCAATATACTTACCACGGATGTTAAAGTATAGGGATATGCGCCAACCGTTTTATTTGTCAAGCAATAGTCCACAAAGGGCCCTAACAACAGCAGAGATGCAGCTTGCGCTGGTGCGGTATGCCCTAATAGGTTGAAAGATCCTAGTGCATACTTCCTTTGAAGGTAATGTACATACTGCAAACCGAACAAGAAACAGTAACAACTGAGTTAGACATGACAGCCAACAGATGTAGAGCAGGATGATTATCAAACAATAGCAATATTCTTCTCTGAAAATCCTACAATTCTCGATTTATGATAATCCCCATTCAGAATGAACAAAAGGAAAAAGTGAAGCAACAAAGGTACTAAAAACAATGATCAGTACTTGGACAGGAAATGAAGCTTCCGCTTACCAATGGATGCGATTAATCATACACCTACATCCAATAATACACGTAAACAAAACCGAACTAGCCAAGGACGCCTATATATGAATCCACCCAAAGCCAAAACAGGTTTGCAACCCCAAAACTAGCCTGATAATATAAAAGGCCCCTTCCACCCTGATTGGACCATGACATGACATGTTACCCAATAATATCTCATGTCCTAATCTGAGATCAAAGGTTTAGTGGAAGATAACTTACATACTGCTGAAGAGCAGTGGCCCAAACTGCCACAAAGGCGGCTATAAAGCCCTTGGCATTTACACTCATATCCGTAACAGTACAGATGGCAACTCCCAAGAGAACTAACAATATGCTGAGCTTGGTGTCCCTTGAGTATCTCATTTTGTCCAAGACAACTTCCAGAAAACAGGATACGGGGATCATACTCAGCTTTGCAATCTGAGGGATATATCAAAAGAAGACAACAAATAAATATGGTTGCCATTCCAAGATAGCAAAAGGATTCTAGTCCAGTAGTTCTTTGCAACTGACCTGATAGAATCCCACAGAGTTCCACATCAAGCTCACGTTCATCCCAACAATAGAAAAGTTTGCGAATATAATAAATTTTAAAATCTCAGATGGTGGTAGATGAGAAGACTGGATATGTCCCATCCATCTAAGTACAACGGTCATCAACGTGGTTGCAGCAAAATGAAGACCAGTTAACGTTGTAGCTGTAGGATAGCAAAGGGAATGAGTCAGGACACATTATTGTCATGAAGTTCTACAATAGTTATGCCTTGTTCTCTTCCAAATTCAAAAAGTATTTTTCAAAAAATTCCCCCTAGATTCTCCCTAGATTCCCCCTACTTCTAACATTTCTCTCTCTATCTCTCTCCACTTATTACCCCTACAATTTTTCAAATTTTTTTTCAAAACATGAACCAAACAAAGCATTAATCTGTGAAGATAAGGAGTTTAATCATATTCAACACCAAAGTCCAAAGAGACTGATAAATGGAAGAAAAGAAATAATTAGATTCAATAGAACTGGATTAAAAATTCTAACTTACATGAGCTCTTGTTGTTTTCACCAATAATGCATAGTGATACAATTCACAAAAAGGAAACGGTCTCTCTATTAGTGGTAACTATTAAAATACAATTCTAACAACTAGAATCGACAAAAATGGGATCACTCTCAATCAGAATGGTTAGTACAGATGCAAAAGCAGTTGGATTCCTTAAAGTGTGCATAAGCTGGCTCATACACCCTGAGTTATTAGAAAAATAAGGATTACTCAAGCCTGAAAGACAACGTTTTGCATGACCTAAACAACTGTTATTTACTAAATCTCTATTGGACAAAATAATTTCACAGGACATCAATTGCTTTCTTAAATGCCAATACTCAATATTCTGGAGCAGGAAGGGATGGGTATGAACCTGGGCTCAATAGAGTCAGGTTAGTATTTCTTCTTCCCAATACTTGTCCAGTAGGATCAGATTGGGGTACTTTACCCAACTAACGGGTAAAAATGCCAATTCTAGTTCTGCATAGCCTCGTTTAAAGTGTATAAAACAATAATAAGTGAACGGGTTTTAGTTGGCATCCGTCACATAAACCTAGCTCCCTTAATTTGGTAAAGTGATGTTCTCTTTCGTCTTTTGGATTTATACCCAAGCATTAATTAGTCTTCAATAAAAAGTTGTGCTATGATAATGAAGGCAACAGTGGCTCAAACCGCGTGAGAAGAAGAATGAGGAAAGGAACATCAAAAAATGAACATAAAAGCAAGCGAGATTACCCACAAGTCAAACCAAGCATAGCAATTTCCTTGGCAAACTCATAATAACATTTCATTTAAACCGAGATCCAAACTACAGAAGCGAAATGGTGAGAGTTTAATCTTCCTTTTCCTTTCCCAGCTATATAACTAAAAAGAAGACATAGGTCTGGATGGCATCAAAGTGACCAATGTAACCTCACGAGTAGGCATAAGACGGAACAAAAAAACAAAAAAAAGAAGAAGACAGGTAGATCTCAGGGAATTACCAAAGCTGAATCCATAAGTGGCCATTAAGGCCTTATTGACCATAATAATTCCAACAGATGTGACGATATTGAATGCCCATGCTGCTGTATCGAGAGTCACTTTCGAGTTTGCCTTGCTAGTAAGAGGCATTGTCATCTAAGTTTTGACCAAGGAAATATTGCACTTCAATGTCAAAAGCCAAAAGTTTTCTCTGCATCACATAACGGAATTATTGAGATAATCAACATTGTAATGAGATTAATATCCCTTTTAACCAGAAATAGAATGTACGAAGCACCTTGTGTGGATAAAAAAGAAGAAGCTGAATTGAACAAACAGCTGATGCATAATTAAAAATAAACAAAATAACGTAGTCATTCTTTTAAGTCTAAGGAGTATGCCAGTCCACCTCCTATATACAAACAACCATATTCTCTGACATAAACTTTTGTCCACAAATCTCACAGTTTTGGCCTGCACAAGCTAGGCTAAGGAACTGCAACTCCTTAACATGTAGTCATAAGCTCTTTCTGGCAGATCAAATCGGGTGTTAATAATCTGCAGTAAAAGGATTCTCTAAATTTCAAGTGAAGGCTAAAATTTAAGCATGTAACAATGTTTCATTATCTTCTGGTTTCATGTTGAAACTTAACATGTCTTCCTATTAATTGAACAAACAGATTTCAAGAGTCAACCACTTCTTGAAGGATCGGTCACGTGGCATTAACGTATTTAGCATTGTGATTGAAGGCTAAATGGTAACCATGCTTTGCTCTGACAATAGTAAACTGTTTACTGTTACAATTGGAAACAAAAAACTGATTGAAAGATAATTCATCTAAACATTATTGGTCATCCAGCACTAACCCCAACCCCTACCTAATCTCATTTAAGGTACATTTTCCAAATTTAAGGGAGAACTTGAGGGGCTTATTCCATGCCTGAAGGATTTATGTGGTGGCCGCATTCTTTCTCATGCAATTATCCCTTTCCACCAATGATTTAATTATTCAAATGCCCAGAATGAGGATCTCCCTGCTTAGAAGTCATGGTTCTCCTCCACCAATTAAGTGTCAACTTCTGAAATTACCAAAAATAATATCTGCAAAGTATCTTATCAATCTTTACTCGAACCAAAATATTGTACTCACGTGATCGATTCTCAGAACCAAAATATTGTACTCATATTAACCACCCCGGATTGTTTGCCAAAGTAAAAGAGGTCATTCAAGATTTAACATATACGAGCCAAAACAAACTTTTCTTCCAATACATCACTCGATTTTTGTAACACAGTCAGTACAATATTGTAATTTGAACCATTTCAACAATAATTCAGCAAGAAACAAACTACCAATGCCACCAAAAATCCAACGTATTAACATAAATATGTACACTCATAAGAAAAATATCATATGCGTCAAACATAACATAATTCAAGCAAAATTCTGCAACTGCCAAGCAGATCCATTACCCTTATCTGTTTTGAACAGAATTAATTCATTCTAAACACAAAATTCACTAGTTCTATGAAATATGTGAGACCACCTCCTGTCACTGATCAACCCAGATTTTCCAGGAAAAATAAAAACATTCTTCCACGAAAATATCAGTGTTGGCTTGCTACAAGCTATGCTCAGGGACTGAACTCCTTTCCCAGTAGTCCTCAGCTCTGTCTTGGCAGTGACAGATCCAACCGAATGTTCATAATATGGAATAAAAGGGCTAGCTAGATTTTAAGCTAATAACCTTATGTCATTGTTTTCCAGTATCGTTGAAGCAATAAACAAATTCAAGAGTCAACAGATCTTGTATATGTTGAAGTTGAACTGCTCATATAACATTAGTTACGTTATCATATTAAGCTTCGCGAGGGAATCCTAACCATGCTTCACCGTGATTATAGAAGTGTCTCTACTGTTCAAATGGCAAAGAAATAAAATGGAGGACAATTCAGGTAAAATTTATTAGTCATTGAGCACTCCCTCCCGCCCCAACTAATTTCCCCATATGGTACATTTCTAAAAAAGTAATGAAGAATCAGTTGTGCTTATGCCATGCCAGAGGGAATTACGCGGTTGCCCCATACTCTCTCTCTCTCTTTTTGTGATAAGAGGTAACCCCATTCTTTCACCTTCAATCATCACTTATCATCATGCATCTGTTTATCCCCCACAAATTATATCCTACCTTCCAGAACTGCCGAAAATATTACAGCTCTATATAAAATATCTGATTAGTCATCAGTAACAACGATCCCAACTCAAGCCCCCATACTACATGGCGTACACGCCACCTTGTGATCTAACCACGACATAGAACCAAAATTTCGTGATCATTTTACGAATTCAATCTTTTAACTCGATAGAGACTTTCTTCCTTCCCAAGAAGAGGAGGAAGATAGCAGAGCCTTTCTTTCCGAACCCGGCCAATTTAGCTAGTTGCATAAGTATACAATAAGCTACTTGCATAAGTATATGATAAAGGTCGCGAATTGATAGACACAAAGACATATAAAAGTCAGCTTGGGAAGTCCAAACTCGTTATGAATGGAAGCTCAAATTGATCAGTTCTTGACCATCAACAGTTCCAAAAGAGCGATCTAATCAGTTCTTGACCATCAACAACACAAATTGTTTGCCAAAGTAATTCAGACGTCATTCAAGAAGTAAGACACGTCAGCCAAAACTCATTTTCTCTTCCAATAACTCGCTTGATATTCGTAAGCTAATCACTAAAATACTCTAATCCATTCAGTCATGCTCCAATTTAAGTCACTGAAAAGGAAAAAAAAAAATGCAAATTGCCAACGCAACTAAAAATCCAATTAATTCAGCACACATACACGCACGTAAGAGAACAACATCATATGCCCCAAATTTCAACAATCCAAGCGAAATTCTACAGATCCATCACTCGCAGCAGCTTCCAACAGAATTAACTAAATCTGAAATCTAGAAAACGAAAAAGTGAAAAGGCAATCGAAGAGCTTACGCTAGTCACGACGAACGGAGAGTGGAAGACGGATTCCGAGGCGCAGAGGTCAAATGCAGAGGAAGATGGGGAAGAGATATATAGGAAGTAGACTCAGGAAATTGAGGAGAGTTAGATATGGAACGTGGAGAGGGTTGGCTTTCCGCCATTATAGAAAGACGTGGACTTGAGAGAGAGAGAGAGACAGAGACAGAGAGAGGCCGCCTGTATTTGCTGAATTCTTTTTTCCCTTTCGGAGCATTCCGCGTCCCATTCCTTCTTACGTAGGAGAAAGTGAAATCCTTACTTTAATTAAAGGCTCTGTTTGGAACTTAAGGAAAAGAAAGGAAAGGAAAGGAAAATAAAAGAATTTTCCCTCCTATTGTTTGGTTGTAGAGAAAGAGAGAAGAAAATAAAGATTTTGAGTGTGGTGAATAGTGAATTTTTCCTCTCATTTTCCTCTCATTTTCCTTTCCTTTTCTTTTCCTTTCCTTTCTTTTCCTTTCCTTAAGTTCCAAACAGAGCCAAGGTTTTTGGAGTATTTGTTAGTAGTAGTTTACTATGCGGGATTACGATCTTCTCGGGTTGTATTAATCTCTCTGTTCAAAACCTACCTATGATAAACGGTTCCATTTTTATTTAAAAAAAAAAACAACTATGATTGAAAAGAAAGTGACAACTGCCCGTTGATTCCGTGATTGCATAGCTCTATCGTATAGCGTGTTGTTTTGAATTCGAGCTAATTGAAGAAATATCGATATTCAAAAGAATGATACAAGCTACTTTTTTTTGTGTCACATGTCAGAAGAATCGGTACTGAATCGGTATCCCTTGCGAAATTGTAATCATTACGTAATTATGTTTGTTATTAGTTTTGGGGTAATATTAATCTCTGTAGTTAAAACCTATGATATTCGATCTCTCTTTAAAAAATATGATTGAAAGAACAAAGTGACATCTGCAATTGATCTCGTGACTGTGTAGTACTATTTTTATAACAAAAAACGAGAGCAAGATTTGAAATGGCTCAATTAGGACATCCGTCTACGGCGTGGGCAGGATCAGCATGCATTTTGGATAGGGGGAAGGTTTGTGGTTCTCATTCGTTCTTGCTATGTAAGTTCATATGCCGATTTGATTACTTTTTTTTTTATTTGAGCACTGTAGTTTTCATTATTTCATCTTTCAGCCTAGTGTCTTGAATTTTAGTTAATTAAGGAATATCTATAGTCAAAAAAATCTTTCCAAAAAAAAATAGTCAAAAAAATAATCTAATAACTTGCTAATTTTTTTATTGCACGTTAGAAGAATTTATACTATGCCAAATTCTTTTCATAACTACTACAGTATTTACTAACATATAATGCCATTGACAAACGAAAATCTATGAAAAATCGGCCCCACAATTATGTCATTTGAGGTAATTCGTTAAATAGAATTTTGATGTATAAGTTATTCATAAAAAAATATGTTTAATCCAATGAGGTAAATACGTAAGTCGAATTATTTTATGACTGCTTATTTTTTTTAAGATAAAAGTTAATTCTCACATGGTGATTAATTTTCGATTAATTTATACTATTAGTTTTCATAGTTCTTTAACACATTAAAGTCCATAAAATGAACTACTACAATCATCAAATAAGACCATGACTTGCTCAATTTCAAATCATATGAAGATTGTAATCATGGTTATATGGGATGGATGGGGAATAATAATCATATATTTTTTACTCGCCTAAAACTAATTGAAGCATTTCTCATCCGAGGAAGAATTTATTGAAGAGTTCAATAATCATTTTTATTTGCACAGAATAATAAGTTGCAGCTTGCACCGGTAAACTTTTGAGGGGATGAGTTTTCTCCAAAAACTATATATTCCAGATCTTCCAATGATTTTCTCACGACACAAGAGACTCTTACTCGGTAAGAACTTCCAATAAAATCCACATTTACGAGATAGCTCCGATAGCTATCCGGAACAATAGTGCATCCATTCCAACTTTGGATATGTGCTTCCTGCCTGGTAGAAGAGCATATATATAGGATCTCTTCAAAAACAGCGCAAAAGTTGAACTTCATTTGATTTTGTGATTTTTCAATTCTTAATTAGAATCTACTACTGCTTCATCCATGCACGGACCGTGTAATTTTGAAAAAACATAGGGTAGAAAATGTTGTTCCATCGGTATGTTCATTACATAGAGATATATGGAATAGAGCGTATGAACATGACATCAATCCTAACTACAGAGGGAGAGAAAAATATGCATGTCTTTATTAATGAACCTATTGACTTGTTATTTTATGATGGAAAATATTGTTTTGATATGGTATAAATGGGTTGTCCCCAAAATTCATCTTTCTTATAAAGAAGAGAAGAAGAGTTGAATGATAGAAAGTGAAGTTTTAATTGGTATGGCGTAGATATAGATGGTGGCCCGTAAGTCATTTTCTTTCTTTCCTACAAGTGTCATAACAGGTATGGACGGATTTATTAGGGTTTGACTATGATGTTTCTGAAATATGTTTTTATTTTATTTATTTGAGGTGTTCGGACCAGCTTACGCATATCTCAATTAATTCTTGAGAACTAGTCTCACCTTTCATTAACGGAGAGTTCATTTAAACAGGGCCGGCTCATAAGTTTTGGAAGCCGCAAATGAACCTCTTCAATGAGGTCTCCCTAAATTTTTCAAACAAAAATGGTCTACAAAGAGTCTCATAAAAAAATCATTACAAAAGATTTACCATTACAAAATAGAAGCATATATATATAATTATCCCCCCCCCCCCCCAAAAAATGCAACTATTACAATACCTCAAAATCTATCATTTAAAAATTAGTTTTCTCGCACTTTTTACCGAATGTACTAATTAAGTCTCCATAGTCAAGCTGTTTCACCAACTCCTTTTCAATAGACAATATAGCCAATCCATTTAATCTTTCTTGAGACATTATTGACTGAAGATAATTTTTGATCAAGGAATTCCGTATGCAAGTATTTTCCGTCCATAGTCATCGGTCATTGTCTTCCCTTCCATTCGACCCCCTCAAATGTGAAGCATGAAGCATTTGCAGCTTGCTGCGTTTCTTTCTTCTTCTTTTTTGGATCGGAGCAATATATTCTTCCGGACGTCTCTTTTTTTTTTTAACGCCTTAGTATTTCTAATGAGTAATTCCATCGTTTGAGCCTATTTTGTGACTCTTAAATTTTAATTGAATCTATTTTGTGTAAAGGAAACTAGTACAAATTTTTTTGGAGCCATATATATATATATATATTTAGGAGCCCTCATTTTAAACTTTTTTTGGGGCCTGAATCGCAGGCCATGGCCATAACATAAGTCAGCCTTGCATTCAAAACCGGAACAAAACTCCTTATGAACAGATCTCACATGACAAGACTTGGTAACAACTAAGATTTTGATTAGAGATTTCAAGCCTTAACTCAGGAGAAATAGAACTCCCAACGTCTAACCCATTAGTATTGGAGTGATTAAAAAACAACTACCAACGTTAGATTAGTAAATGCTAAGGAAAATTTTTGTATGAAAATTATGGAGAGGCCTCAATTAATTTCTGGGAACTAGTCTCACCGTTCATTAACTGAGATTTCATTTAATTACAGGGCCGACTCATAAGTTTTGGAAGCCAGAAACGAACTTCTTCAATGAGGTCTCCCTGTATTTTTTATACAAAAATGATCTACAAAGAGTCTCATAAAAAAAATCATTATAAAAGATTTACCATTATAAAATAGAAGCGTATATATAATTATCCCCCCAAAAAATGCAACTATTACAATACCTCAAAATCTATCATTTGAAAATTAGTTTTCTCGCACTTTTTGCTGCAAATGTACTAATTAAGTCTCCATAGTCAAGCTGCTTCACCAATTCCTTCTCGATAGACAATATAGCCAATCAATTTAATCTTTCTTGAGACATTATTGACCGAAGATAATTTTTAATCAAGGAATTCCATATGCAAGTATTTTCCGTCCACGGTCATCGGTCGTTGTCTTCCATTCCATTCGACTCCTCAAGTGTGAAGCATGAAGCGTTTGCAGCTTGTTATGTTTCTTTCTTCTTCTTTTTTGGATCGGCGCAATATATTCTTTCGGCCCTCCCCCTTTTTTTTTTAACGCTTTAGTGTTTCTAATGAGTAATTCCATTGTTTGGGCCTATTTTGTGGCTCTTAAATTTCAATTGGGTCTATTTTGTGTAAAGAAGGCTAGTACAAAATTTTTTTGGGGCCATATATATATATAGGGATCCTAGAATTTTGGAGGCCCACATTTTTTACTTTTTTTGGGGCCAGAAGCGCAAGCTCCTCCTGCCTTTACCATAAGCCGGCCTTGCATTTAAAGCCGGAACAAAACTCCTTATGAACAGATCTCACAAGACTTGATAACAACTAAGATTTTGATTAGAGATTTCAAGCCTTAACTCAAGAGAAATAGAACTCCCAACGTTAGATTAGTCAATGCTAATTAAGGAAATCTCACCTAATTAACTCAAGACTATTTTGGATCTCTTGTGGAATATTCGATTTTTGGATATTTTGGCAAACCACAAAATGTGAAGACTGAAGACTAATGGGATCTCAGGATTATGGCCATGTGATTGTTACTAGTACATTAACTAGCGGGCTTTAGGATTCCCATGGCGTGATAATAAATAAATATTGGACCTAAAAAATGAAGAACTATTATGCCTCTTCTTTTGAAATGGATTGATCAAGAATTGAAGCCCGACACCATAATAAGTAAAATGGGCCTAACAATTCAATCCACTCGGACCAGGAGAGCTCAAATGTCAAATCCTGAACCATTAGAAAAACAAGTTGGGCTTAGCATTCACGAAACTGTTTCATTTGAAAAAGCAAGGGAAGGGATGTATATATGGGCTCAATAATAAGTTTATAAAAAACGGCTTAGTAAATATATAAACAAAACTAAAATATATTTGAAATAACAGAAGTGATGATTCTTAATTACGTTAAGAGGAGGGTTATCCCAGCTCACGATTTACTTGTTTCATACGGTCTAATGTATTCAGCAAATGAAGATAGGACCGTTATACCCTCCTTTGTCAGGAAAAAAATAACTGTGTCATAAGCTTACACATGTATGTGAGTCCTGCATTGTTGCTGTAAGAAGATGGTAACTTTAGTTGGATACATAATACTAATTTTATGCAATTTATTCTTGTGAGGGAGCAAGAGAAAGTTGCGTCACCGCTCGACCATTCTTTGTCAAAAAGCAACACAACCACATGAACTCGTACCCCCTACACCTCTCACCTTGTAAGTCCAAAATATGACAACCCTAAATATTTGAAATAAGAGAAATGATTATTCTGAATTACGTTAAGAGGAGAGATATCCCAGCTCATGATTTACTTGTTTCATATGGTCTAATGTACTTGGCAAAGGAGGATAGGGCCGGGTTTGACACGTCTACTATACCCTCCTTTGTCAGGGAAAAAATAACCGTATCATGAGCTTGCACATGTGAGTCCCGCCTTGTTGATCTAAGAAGAAGGTAACTTCAGCGGGATACAAAACAGTTGTATTCAATTTATTCTCGTTAGGGAGCAGGAGAAAGTTGTGTCACCGTTCACCCATTTTTTGTCAAAGAGCAACACAACCACGTGAACTTGCACCCCCAACGCCTCTCACCTTGTAAGTCCAAAATATGACAAATCGCGTTACCTCAAATATCACATAATAATAATAGTGGTAAGGAATCACACAATGGAAACAAAAATCAGCAACCCAAAAAAAACCAAACACCGCCACATTATTGTGATTATGACCAACCCCGTTTTAAAAAGATACAAATCTCAAACAAATTGAATCTCAAGAGGGTCCCCCTAATCAAAGCAAATGGTTCCCCGGCCTTGAATGCATGCAAAGCCATCGCGTATGGCACGTGGTTCACAACGGGCTCCACAATCTTTGTTCTTGCCTTGCTGGGTTCCAACACAATGGGGGCCAATCACCAATCAACCTTTCAAAATGTCAGTTCATGTTCTGTGGTGAATCACGTGCGTAAAGCGACTTGTTTTTTATGAAGGGGCCTCCTCGTATGGTAAAAAGACTCATTTTAGTGAAATGGGTAGCAATCAGGGGGACGGAACCGCACCCCAACACCTTTATATGACAAATGAGAGCTACACGATGGCTTGAGATTTACGCGTTGGCCACGGGATCAGGTGGCCCCTTCCCTCGGAGCTATATGGCTGGGAGGTCATTTTCACCACATCCTAACACCTTTAGGGCATGTCGAGGTTTAGGGGTACAAGCCTCCTCATTTTCTATGTATTCTAGTTTCCTCACGTGATGTACCTACCCATTGAGAATAACACCTTCCCAACCCAAAATGGCCATATCATCATCAGTAACAGAGAACAAGATTGAAGCTTACCAACACCACACCTTTAATTCATCAACAACTCAATTTAATCCACCCAACTATAGCCGTCAGGTCGATCGGCCAATACTATTGGTTCGACTTGGATTTCTTGTGAGCCGATACTTTGTAGATATAGGTGCGCACCACCTGTATAAAATTGAGGGTTCGTTTATTTGACGAGATTAATAATACAAGTACATACATTTTATAGAATATATAATGTTTTCGGATTAATAGCGACGACTTTACTAATAATATCACATAACATCCCTTATGTGATATTACAGTGTATGTACATCACACACTTCTTGATGTACTATGTACATACCTACTATCCAATTAGTGTTTAACAAGGGCTAAAAAATAGCCAAACGCTGACTACGTGATTACTTTGAGTATGCATATATCCATGCTCATATCTGATTAAACTAACGGGTCCCACTAGGGCATCTTTATGTGCATGACAAATAATTGTTTTCGCGCCAGATTGAACCTTTTCCAATTTTTTAGAAATATGATCTTTGTTTCTTTTTGAGGTAAAGGAACTATATATTCTTGTGTAAATTTATAGTTGTATGCAAATACAATTGGTTTTAACTAGCTAGTGTACAGCAAGACACGTTCTGGAGTGTTGAGCCTATTGCTCTTAATTAGTATTAGTGTATTTTTTGCTTTTCCACTGTCATGTAGCTCTAGTTTTATACTATTCCTATTTGGGTTTATGATCTTCTTCATATATCGTTAAATAGTTGCAACTTGCAAGGACATAACTCACATCGAATGGACAATGTAAATTAGATATTTTTATCCCTTAAACTACGCATTAGCGCACACAGATTCCACAAATTCCTGTGGGCTTCTACAGGTAGAGCGGAGAAAACAGGTTGCCCGTAAAAAAAGTGAACTCCGCAAAATCCTAACGCCAATACGTTGATATCTAAGTGCGCATTTCATAACTCACATCAAATGAACAATGTAAAGTAGACATTCTTAATTATTGTACTTTGATTAATTTCTTTATTTTCTGCGTTCTTATCTCTTGAAATCCGCATCGGATTCCACAAATTCCTGTAGGCTTCTGCAGGTAGGGTGAAGAAAACAGGTTGCTATCAAAACAAAGTGAACTCCACAAATTTCCTCGCATCAACCTGTCATGATATCTAAGGCAGGTGAAAAAAAAATTGTAGATATCTAAGTGCCTTTCATAAGGGGTTTGTCTAATCAGGAGGGTACACAAACTGTTCAGTTTCTAATCACTAAGATTAAGGACAACATGTGTCCACCACCAAGATGATCAGATGAATGCATCTGACTACCACATGCTTTAGCACTAGACAGAGATTACAATTTCCTTATCCCCAAGTGAGGGTGCTGCAAGCTAGCTGGTGTCTTTCCCTTCCTTGTGCTCACTAATTGCATTATTTTCTGATTATTGTGTGCATGTGATTGCTCGATTACTTAGCAAAACCATGTACTAATTGCTCACAATTAAGCGCTTAAACTAATAAGAAATGCTTTATGCAGATATCTTCTTCGGAATGGTTCTATATATATATGTAACAATATTAGATGTATGAATTTTTTTCCCCTTATCCTACCTACTAGTGATGAACTAAAAGACGGATGGACAGGGCGACCAGCTGATCACCGGCCCACCTCAAGTTTGATAAAAAAAAAAAAAAAACCTATGTATAATGGATGGTAGGAACCTCGACGCCTTGATGCACATATTAACATGCATGGTTCTCCCTTTTCGATCTTGATTTTGGAAACAAAAAGATTTTATAATAAAAATAGGTTGAATGCAACAATTATTATGTCCCAAACCAAAGGAGAAAACATACTACTAGGGTTACAACAGGAGAATCATTAATTAGGTTCTTTTAGGACATGATATGGCCAGAAGTATAATGCCTCAGGATCTTTGACCGTACACATATTGATGCAGGATTTATGACCAAGTCCATAAACCCCGGCCACAAAAGTGCATGTGCATAGGGTCTTGGGACATCATATGGTAATGTCCCGGCCGGGAATAATCACACTTACTAATGGGTTAGACTTTGGAGCACAAATTACATGCAGTACAATGCAAAAATTTCTCATGCAAACCTCCAAAATTAGTTGTGTGGACTGTCTAGCTAGGACCCCTGACCATGGGGCCATGATCGATCCTGTTACTAAGGAATTAGGACACAACAGTACGTATACAGTAGATAACATCACACTCAAACTGCACCCCGGCCCATATCTAGGCATACATATTTCCATCTTCCAAGCTGCCTGTCCATAAATAAGAGAGTGCAGTTAAGTAATTGAAGAAGCTACACAGAGAGAGAGAGAGAGAGAGAGAGAGAGAGAGAGAGAGAGA
>BPLS01000584.1:118139-141263 GCA_019656275.1 Rhododendron kiyosumense
AATGGTTGCAGTGCCCCGAAAACACCTTGTTCTGGTGGCCTTTTTCTTGCTTTGCTTCATATCCATCACAGCTAAAGGTAAAATCAGAGATATTTCATTTGTGACATTTTGCAAGATATAATTAATTCCCAATTAAGGAAGAGAATTTTTCTTAATTAGTTAGAGTACTTGCATGCCTTGGTGGTTTTTGGTTTTGATCGATGCCGATTTTAATTTGTCATTGTTGCGCGCAGCAAGCAGGAGTGCGCCTAAAGAAAGTCGTAATGGAGCTGTTCAAAAGGGTGATGGGAATGAGACATTTTCTCCAAAAGCTGTAGTGGAACTATCAGAGGATAATAGTGATCAAGGCTTGGCGACAATGGACTACACTCCTGCTCAGAAAAGGCCTCCCATTCATAACTGATCGAGTGAGCTAAAGATCGATCTCTAGCTACTATACACGTGTTCGTACGTATATGGGGTTTGTACTAGTTTTCCTTCTTCTTACTTATATATATAGTACCGAGCGAATACCTACGATCAGATTCGAGTCACGGAAAAGGCCTCTCATTCATAACTGATCGAGTGAGCTAGAGATCGATCTCTAGCTACTACACACGTGTTCGTACGTATATGGGGTTTGTACTAGTTTTACTTCTTCTTACTTATATATATAGTACCAAGTGAATACCTACCGATCAGATTCGAGTCACGGAAACAGCTTCTGATCCAGACGTCGCTTCAGCGGGAGACTCCAGGGTTTGGAAGTTTTCATGTAAATTAACAAACAAAAGTGAAAATCCTATTAATTATAATAGGGAAAAGTGGGTGGTCAGGTTTTGAAAGCACAGATATATATGCAGTGTAAATAGATATGCGTATGTATATTCCATAGGGTTGATAAGTGTCCCTCTTCGCGAAAGCTGGTTGGACTGTACTTGTAATCTTGTAGTAGTATATGAAAGCTATGTAAGAAAATCGTGGAAGGTATATAAATAAAAACTAATAATTAATTGTACATACGTTTAGATTTTCGTTTGCTCGCTTAATTATTGAGTAATTTTGGCATGAAATTTTTGATGGAACTGAATTTATATTTTTTTTATCGTGAATACCAAAAAATTTCCCATATAATTTACTTGCCTCGTTCTCTTTACAATTCAAAAAGATTTTTTCAAAAAATTCCCCCTAGATTCTCCCTACCTCCAACATTTCTATCTCTATTTCTTTTCACTTATTACCCCTACTATTTTTCAAAAAAAATTTCAAACACCAATCTAAACATAGCATTTCCCAAAAAATTTCCCATATTAGCAAGTCTGTCCACGACTTCGACAAAATCATAGCTAGACAAACCATGTTAACTTTGCAGTTTTTTTTTTTTGTTAAATTCTTTCATGTTGGATAAACTACATCATGAATCCAAGTTTCAGTTACAAGCTTCCAAGAAGAAAGATAAATTCTAAATTTTCACGAATTTGCAAAGAAATCAGAAGAGAAAAGAAGAACTCAGAGAGAAATCGGATTTCTTCATAAGCCTTCTCGGGTTTGGTTTTTCACCAAACATAACATGTCACCTTTCTTCTGTCCTTTTTCTGGGGAACGGATTCTAAAATTACGGCGGATTTTTTAGGTATACAACAGCTATAATACTCCATCGTTAGCTATAATACTCCATTTTTTCCTAGTTTGTTTTAGACAAAATTCTCTCTTGCTTTGTGATCCTCGTCGATCATAAGGCTCTTCGGCAGTGTCGTCGATGAAGAAAAGGATGAAAAAATGGTCATGAAAAATAGTTGTTACTAATACTAGTTTTTTTCTAATTTAAAACAGTTTAGTTATTTGATTGTTCACTTGCCATTTCCTTTTCTTGCCATTTCAACCACTATAGCATGATTTTAAGATAGAGCACTGCTATATTTCTTTGTATTTTTGACCCATTTGATTGATATCGCATCATATTATTCTATTTCATTTTTCTTTCTTTGTAACTATTTCAAAATAACGAACTAGCTAGGATTGATTCAAGAAGGTGTATACCAAGATCTAGTTGCGGTTGAGTTTGGAGAATGAAATTGTTGAGAGATAACTGACTAAGCAAAAAATGACAATGAAATGAAAAGATAAAATCCATGTTTTCTAGTTCTTCATGATCTCTTCATTTCCTTTCATAAATCTCTACACAAACGTATGATCATATGATCAGAATTCCGAAGAAATCACAAGGAGAAGCGTATTCTGAAAGTAATTTGTGTAGACTTCATTGCGCTTTTGTATCGTTTCCATATCTGAGAGAACAGTTTAAAATAACAAAACACCAGCTAATTTTTTTAGTTCTTCCCAAGTACAATATTGACAAAAATCAACTATTTCGAAATTTTCTAGTCCTCTGAAATTCTCTCATAGAAAAGGACACTAGCTTCTGCAGCAAGAACCTCTTCCTCTGAAACACTATGTACTTGTGAATCTGATATACAAAACCAACGTACAAGAGCAGGCTCCGCTATCCCAATAGGATCATCTCCATCATTTTTGGCTTTCGCTCTTCGGTAAACAGTGTAGTGACCACTTCCCGACCTTCCGAAGTGCTCCACAACAGAAACTAAACAGTACATATGATGTTCTGAAGGTACAAAACAGAAAGTCCCTCCCACCTGCACCAGGCAAAAGCCAGCCAAGAATCAAATCCTCGTTTCGGTGTGTTGTTTCAACAAGCTTAGAAGCAGAAACGTTTCACAAACGCTTCAGAAACACTTGAAAAGGGAAAAGATCACATACATTTTTAAGTAGCGTGCATTTACTAAACAAAATCATGTACAAAGGATAAGAGTGCATGTACATTTTTAAGTAGCATTTTTCTGGAAACCAATGCAGAAAGCAAGTAGGGAAAGGGAGATTACAAATTTTAACAGCCCAACAAAAGTTGATTGTTATTGTTTCTGCTATGAGAGATAAATAGCTTTACAACCTTTCATACTCCTTTTTACAAAAATATTCGAAAGTTTTTGGATTGCTTATTTTCCCAATTCCACGCCAGTGTCCAAGTATCTGAATGGCTATGCAGTCCCAAATGTTCAAATAGCCAAATTTAGCTTGTCTTTGGCAGCAAATAGATTAGATCCTTCATTACAGTTCTAGTCTGAAGGCTCAAGTATTTGTAGCTGATCTGTGGGTAATGGGTATAATCATCGTTTCATGTTAACAAGTACGGATCTGAGAAAGGCACATACTTGTAGTAGAATTTACAGCATTTATATTGGATCACATCCAAACAAAAGTTGCTCAATACAAACCTTGTTATCAGACTGCATGGGTGCATCACCAAGTACCGTGTCTGAGAAGCCCGCACTTTGGGGCACATTTGATTTCCCTTGAAAAGCTGGACTATGGGTGTCACCACCTGAGATTTCAAACCCTGGTTGTCCCAAGTCCTCCATAATTCCTGCTTTTGAGTAAATGCCCTTTAGCATGTTCGTATCAAGTTGCGAATGCAAATGATTGGCGTAATGTTGATATTGTTGCTTTGGTCGGAAGCTTTGCACGTTTTCTTCCCAGTTCTTCGTCACCACCCCACTCTTCACGAATGAGTTCAGGTTTAAAATCAGAGGAAAAGACACATGGCCCTCGAAGAATCAAAACAGAAGTTAGTAGTGACAGCAATTAAAACAACCCTATTTGATATACTAAAATATAGTAAGCAATACAGATAAAATTTATCAAAAAATTAAAGACTAAATTTCGTGTAGAATACAAAACTTTCCCATCAAAGGTACTTAATGTAAAGCTGGAAAACACAGGGGACTGAGCAAGAGATCTGCAAATGCAGAAAAGATTGGAATTGAGAAAGTAGAGTAACGAGATATGATGTCTAGGAGACCAAGCATATATAATAGCTTTTGTTCAAACAAAAATATACATTGAGATGGTGATCAATTATAAATATAACATAACAAGGGAGTAAAATACCTGAAGTTTAACTAGCTCTCCATACTCATTCATTGAAGCACGCTGTAGATGAATGCATAGAATCTGTACAGCATAACAATCAGACTGATGGGTATCAAATTTAACAGCAATAAAGTCAACAGAAGTAACACTCTAACACTCTCATCAGAAGAACTACAAGCAAAGTGCCAAATACTATACATGAATAAACAGTTCCGGTTTTGAGGTTTTGCTCATTAGCTTCCCAGAATTTATGGAGAGGGTTCTATAGGGGCAACAAAAATGGTTGCTTCCATCCTAGCAGTTTTAAAATGGAACATTGGAATGGTTCAACCCTCTAACAGAAGTCTGTAAACATTCAGTTCTAACTTTACCATATTTTCTATCTTTAATACATCCAACCTCCATAAAATGAAAAACTATGATAAAAGTTGAAAAAGGCTCCCAGTAGCATATTTGCCTAAGTCCTCCCCTACCTCTAATGTCAGCATCCAATCCCGTTTGGTGAGTGAACAGCTTGCCCTACATAATTGAAGACATGGAATTTTATGTGTAAAATAAGGCTCACTTGCACCAAAATAGTTCAAAATAATTACTTTTATTGAAAAATCATTGTTGTCATATACAACAGTGAAAGTTTAACTTGAAAAAGGACTTCGGTGTACATAGTTTAACTGTACAAAAAAATAGGACTGGGCTGTACTTCCCCAAGAATAAACATAAATTTCCTTGTACTCAAATCTGCAGAGTCTCAGAATCACTCCCTAGTCCCTATAACCACAATTAAATCTTCTGACACAAGACCCCCCGTTGGCATATAGGGAAACCAATCACATGATGCGCCAACTATTGTTCTTGTTGCATAACTGCAGAAAAAAAATTGAGGTCTAGTTAACTCCACTTTAGATTCTTCACATAAGATAAGGGTTTATACCTTCGGACTTCGAGCAATATTTAGTTGCTTGAAAGTATGTGAAAAGTTGTTTGACCATGGTAGTGCTTCAAGGTGAGGAAGCTTTTTGCAGTCACAAGAACCATGCTCACAGCAGAGCCTAAGTTTTCCAACATCTGCCTGACAAGAGAACGCACCAAAACTACATAAGCACAACATATAGCCTCATTAAGCAATTAGAGAAAAAAACAAAAAAAAACAAAAGGGAAACCTGTAGTGAAATATCAATCCAGAAAATCAAGTTCAAAGAAAAGTAACAGATTAAATGAAGTCTTACTCCGAGCAGAGTTGTACTCCTTTCTATTCGGAAAAAATATCATGAAATTGGTTTTGGTGAGCAAGTCTATTTAATTAACTGAGGACTAAGGAGTAAAGGAAATATAGCATTTGTACCAGAAGATTACCTCACACTCCTCCATTGAAGATAAGAACTTTATTGCAGCACCATGCCAACAGTGACTGCAACAATAATTATCAAGTCGTTCTGACACAAAGAATTTCCTCAAGCAATCCTCCACAGAACATCCACACATCTAGGATTACATGCAAAATCAGAGAAAGGTAGATTACTTGTTATTGGAAATTGTTGTGAGATGGAAAGAAATACAGGTTCAACAAATTATAGCAGGAATCTCATATATACTTACAATAACGTTAGCACTGCCACCAAGCACTGGTGAAAGGTGCAAGCTATGGAAAAATTGAAAGTCCAGAGAGATCTGCAAGATGAATGAAATTAGATGGTCAATAAACTATAGTGTATTAACAAATCACAAAGAATAAATGAGCAGAAAAATATCGCACGAGTGTAAGTAAACACAACAAAAATTGCAAGGTTTTTACCATAGGCTTAAACATCCAAAACAAATAACGAAATTCAATGAGGAACCACAAATCATGGTAAGATTTCAATATCAGTTCTCTCTAAGCAAAATGACCCAATTGTGAACACCTCATGAGTATTTTAGCGACCAGCCGTACTTGACTTACAAATGCAAGATAGATTAGTTGTACAAATGCTGAAGTACAGGCACAAAGAGTAACTCAGATCATTGATTTATAGTCAAAAGTCATATTATGAGTACCATTCAACCTGAAACGAACAGCTTTCACAAGTTACAATGCTTCCCAGAATCCCATCAAAGGGCCCAAGGAAACTTTGTCGCCATCTTTCATGCTCACTCTGCTCCTCCATCCTCTTTGGAGCAAGAATCCGACTATTAAGAATGGCAGTTGCATCCGCCAGAGACATATATACAGGAACATAACAACTTGAAGCTTCCTCTCGTAAAGAGGACAAAATATGAAAGAACGCTTCCTCTGCATCCTATGCGCAGAGAAAGAGAAACAAATAAGGCAGCAGAACAAAAGTAATCCAAATACTTGAAAATGAAAATGAAAACTGCACCTGTTGGTTGGCAAGGTTGAAGTTAGAAATATAATGATTCATCACAAGCATCAATTTCCGTGGACTTAGTGCCATCTTTTCATGTCGGAGGTTACATAATTCTGCATAAACATAGTTCTCGTTATAGCTCATTATGAAAGAAGATAAAACTTGTTTTCACGGATAAAACGTTGAGCCAGAAGTAGCACGGCATAAGCTTCCAAGCAGTACAATTCACAGTTGCTACCCAGTTCACAAACCACTACGGCACTACCGAGCAAAAAGATAGGCCTCTGAAAAATCTGCCCATGCATGAAGCAGCATGGGCAATTCTAAATATATACTTCTTATTAAGCAAAAACTAAAACATACTCCCTTAGTCCATATTCTTGCTTTTTGCAATAGTCATGCCCTTTAATTGGATCAACAAATTATGTATTCTTGCAGGGAAAAAATTGAGAATTGACCCACTAATCAAAAGATTGTGTTTAGTTCTTACAAAAAATTTCAAAATAACTAAATGAAATGAAAATAATCAAAATATAGATGAAAGTTTTTAAGATATCCAGAATACAGAAAAAATGACAAAACAGTATGACTAAGGTAAAGGGGCTATGTTTTATGACCGAATCCTCTTTAGCTTGCCTCTTCTCCTCATCTTTCTTCAACTTCTTTACTTCTCACGAATCTCACCCAACGATAATTAATTATTCCACATCTTAACTATTAGCTTCGCACAGCGTGTTTGATGGGTCATGAGACTAGCTCTTATAGTAAGAAGGAGAACTCAAGAACATGAGCAACGTGGATAGAGGTTGGACCCAATTTGAAGTTCCAAAAAAATCCCAATGAGGATGAGGCTGGGATGAAGTCAGGGAAACAAAGATGTTTGCAGTGAACGAACTTGAGGAGGTTGGGGCCAAACCTAACGAGTAGCAAATCACTAAGATGGGCATTGGAATGAAGGCCCATTGCTTGGCCAAAATAGAGGCAATGAGCAAGGTAGGCCCAGGGCGAACAGGCCCAAGCCCATGTAGCTGCGGGCGCACAACTGTCGGGTTGGTCTGGGCTGAATTGGGTCCAACCAGGCGTGAGTCTTTCGCCTATTTGGCACCACATGGACGAGTGAGTGGCATGATTTGGCCATGTGGCGGTCTCCTACCTTGCAAGCTTGTGATCATCACGCATGACGCCTTTTGAAGAAATGGTTACAAATGATATCATAAGTTCATAACTCATAAGGATACAAGCCGGGTACTAGAAGCCTACGTATGCTCATTTTGTTTAAGTATATTTTAAACCCTAAAGAAGGTACGCCATCATTCTGACTCTAAACCCTTGTGTATTTCCACTTTCGAGAGAGAAGAACTCACTTTGGCACCGGAGTGCCCGCTGGGCCACTGGCTGTACCCTGCTGGTAGGCACTAACTGGGGTAGCTAGCTTGAGAGGTAAGGGGAGACGGAGATGGGCAACATCAAATTGGTAGAGAAGGAAGAATGAATCAAAACCCGACAGTGTCAAAGCAACAATGAACATGTTTCAAACAGCTGTGACAACCACCTAATTCCAATTCAGAAACATCAAACACACACAAAAACTGACTTTTACAGTTCCTTCCATCAAAGAAGCCAAGGCAACAGTAAGAGGTGTCAAAGCAACAATGAACACGTTTCAAACAGCTGTGACGCGCCTAATTCCAATTCAGAAACATCACACACACACACACACACAAAATGACTTTTACACTACCTTCCATCAAAGAAGCCAATGCAACAGTAAGAGGCAAGCTATCGGTCCATTCCTCTCCCAGCAAACATTCATATTCCTCTACAGTTGTTTGAAGAAAACTTTGAAAGCAAGAACAGCTAGCCAGAGCCTGACATATCCATACAACAAGCAGAGGTTCATTTCAGTACAACACACTGAAACTACCACAAACGATTCACATAACAGAAACCCAGTTGCATCAACGTGTTATACAACATATACATACAACAACAGAAGTTCGAATTCAATAGAGCACACCGAAACTACAAAATGAGTCAAATAACTGAAATCCAGTTATGTAAATTGGTTATACCTGTAAAATCACATTTAGGAAACAATTATTGCCAAGATTTTGCAATCCAGGTACTACCCACTTCTTCTCCAAAGAACCATCACTATCTGATGACCAAGGTAAGCAATTAAAATTTCTATTTTTACCGTCTCCTAGGGCAAAGATAAAACCAGCGACACCCAATAGACCAGCCAATGATATATGAAATCCAGAAGCTGAAACCCACTTCACTTGAGGCAAAGTTCCCAACCCGTGTTTGAATTTGTGAAACAATGATGGAATATCGAGTTTCCCTTCAAGTTTCATATGGAATCAAGCGAAGTTCTTCAACCAATTGACGATTGCTTATGGAGGAGAAGACACTTGGATATGATCAGAGAGCTTGTACTGGTGTCTTTAGAATACGTAAAAGATCATGAGGTCCTTGCAAAACCCTAGAAGATGGTAAGTAGGTACTCGGTTGAGGGGGAGAAGGTGTGGCCTTTTTTGTGAAAGAATCGCGCCTGGACTCTGGTTCTAGCAAAGCTCATTGTTTTCTTGGTCTTGCGCGGAGTAAAATTACACTTACCTTTAAAAGGACGCCCACTTACCCATAAAACGACGCCGAGCAGGTCTCTTCATCAGACTTCTCCTCTTTCTTCATAAGGTGCCCACTATTTACAACCACAAATTTTCTGAACGTAGCTTGTTTATACTATGGTACACACATTTTATGTGCATATGAAAAACAGGCTACGTTCAGGAGATTTGTAGTTGCAAATAGTACGTCCCTTCCTGTAATTGGACAGATTAGACCATCTTCGGCCTTCAACCATTTTAAGACCCAAATTTTAAAAATCACAAAAATTTCTCTCCAATCCTTTATCCAAAACTTTTTCCATTTTGGATTTTATCCATTTTTTTCTTAAATATGGGACAACCCAAGCCTCTCCAACAGCTCTCTCTCCTCTCCAACGGCTCTCTCTTTCTTTGATAATAAAACCCTTTCCATGCCGAGAGCAAAGGACCAGAAAGTGATGAAATGATGATGCTCTTCTCGTCACTTCTCATTTCTCTCTCCCTCAACCAAGAGTTTGTGGGTTTCCAATTTGCTCAATGGATGAGTATGGAATTTTTGAGGATTCTATCAGTCTGTTTCAAACAAACTCATGGAGTAGAAATTAAATTCTCCTGTGGCGGTAGGAATTAGGAAGCCAAAAACAATTGTTTCTTTATCGAAACGGTGGTCGAAAATTAAAAAATCAGTACACAAATTTTGTGATTTTCTTGGCCAAGTAAAAAAGGCAAAGAAGTGGAATTGGAGAAAATGAGAAGGTAATTTTCTTTCAACACAAAACTATGAAATTTTTGTTATTTTTTGTCTCTTACATTTTGAACGAGAGGAGATGTTGGGGAAAAAAACGGAGGGAAACCAAAATGGCAAAATGAAGGGAAATACTCTTGACAGCATGAAAAATTAATATATTTGGATAAGAGATCATTTTACCATTGTAGTGAGTCTGATCCAAAATGGATTTTTACCCAAATTTTGACCCAAATTTGAATAAAAATTTGGGTCAAAGTTGGAAATGCTCTTAGTCTTCAATTTTTCAAGTAAGGAGTTTTTGCAGCACTCAAAAAGAAATTTCATCTCTTTCCACACCCACCTCGAAATACCCATCCCCTCAAAAACTCAACCATTTAGTTCAACTCTGCAGCCGAATCAAAAGCACTAGACCAAGGATGACAAACACATCAACGGTTTATTATCCTCGGGCTAGACCAAGACCCTTTCATGATCACAAAATTAGTTCAAATGTAAGCGAGCAAATGTGTTTGCTTGGATTTCGATCCTTTCCATTTATTCGTAGCGCGAGGAATGTTGGATGAGTGCATTGGGTTTTAATATGAGATGAAATTGAAAGGTGTAGTTCCCGATAAATATTAATGTATTTTGTAAGGTATTACGGGCATGTGCTCAATCTTGGAACTTCAAAGTGAGAATTCAAGTCCACAAGATTTAGTCACTTTAGGAGATGAATTGAGTGTACAAGTTTGGAATCCTTTGATTGATGTGTATCCGAAATGCGGTGATATCGAGAGTTCCGGCTGTGGATTTGTTGGGTTCTATGAAGTTGGAAGGTTTTGAGCCTGATTTTTAGTCACTTGGAACATGGCAATGGACATTTAATGCAAAATGGAGCAATGTGAGCCTCGGAAGATTTTTGAAAAGATTGACGAGCCTAATATTATTTCTTGGACCACATTGATATTATTTGCCATTCCAAAAAATGGCAACCCAGTTTCTGTTGACCACTTTAGACCTATTAGTCTGTTCAATGTTCAATACAAACTCATCTCTAAGGTAATGGCAAACAGAATTAAAATGGTCATTAGCTCTTTAGTGTCTCCATTCCAAAATGGACTTATTCTTGGTCGTGTCATTTCTGATAACACTTCTATTGCCCAGGAACTCACTCATTTTGTTCATAATAAAAAGGTGGGTTCTGATTGCTATGCTTCTATCAAGTTGGATATGAGTAAAGCTTTTGACCGTATCCGTTGGGATTTTATGGAACAGGTCCTGCATCTCTATGGTTTCCCACAAAAATGGGTCCAATTAATCATACAGTGTGTCTCTACTGTCTCTTATTCAGTCCTTGTTAATGGATCTTACACTCCTTTTTTTCATCCTTCTTAAGGCCTTCGTCAAGGTGATCCATTATCACCCTATCTTTTTGTCCTTTGTGTCGACATCTTGTCCTCTATGTTAAGCTCAGCAAAGGATCATGGTTTGATTGAAGGGATTAAAGCTTCAAGACTTGGCCCTTCAATCACTCACCTCTTATTTGCTGATGATAGCTTTCTCTTTCTCAAAGCGACTGAGTCTGGTGTCTCTGCTCTTTATTCCATCCTAGAATCTTATTGTCTGCTCTCAGGCTAGCTCATAAACTTCCACAAATCTTGCATCTTCATCAGCCCAAACTCTCCTCCATCCCTTTATTCCTCCATATCCTCTTCTCTCAACATCCCCTTTTCTCCTTTCTTTGGGAAGTATCTTGGGATAAGCTTGGATCTAGTCTCTAAGAAGAGAGAGATATTCTAGGATATCATTTCTAATATTGATGGCAGATGCCAAGGCTGGGTTTCATTGCTCCTTAATAAAGCTGGGAGGCTTTCCTTAATCAAACACATCCTTACTTCTTTGCTTGTCTATCACATGTCGTGTCTCAAATTCCCATCCTACGTCACTAGGAAAATTTCTTCCATCTTTTCAAACTTTCTTTGGTCAGGAGAAGCAAACAAGAAATCATTCCATTGGAAGAATTGGGATTCTCTTTGTTTTACAAAATCTGGAGGGGGATTGGCTATTAAAAACTTGCAGCTTTTTAACCAAGCTCTTCTAGCTAAACAAGGTTGGAGAATCTTGGATAATCCCAGCTGTCTCTTCTCATCCTTTTTCCTTTCAAAATTTTGTCATTCCATTCCTTTCCTAGAAGTTAAGTCGTTAAGTTCAAGCTCTTGGGCTTGGAAGAGCATCCTTCACGGTAGAGATGCTCGTATCAAGGGTATTAGATGGCAGGTTGGCTCTGGGTATAAAATTTCTATATCGAATGACTATTGGCTCCCATCTCCTCTTCCCATTAAACTGATCTCCTATCTCTCTGATGATGCACCTCTTAGCTCTTTTCTTCCTCTTAGGCATGCCACTATTGATAAGCTTTTCATGCCTAATTCCAAAGAATGGAATAAGAATCTTATTTCTTCACTCTTTCCTTTTGGAATCTCATCTCTTCTCATGTCCATTCCTCTCTCTCAGTTTGGTTTTGAAGACAAGTTCATTTGGGGTTACTCCAAGGATGGAGACTTTAATGTACATTCAGCATACTCTCTTCTACTATCTCTGAAACTCCACTCCCCATCCTCTGCACTCATCCTCTGCACCCAATTCTTGTATCCACTCTTCTTGGCCAAGCTTTACATGGAACTTCATTTGGTCATTGCCAATCCCCCATAAAATCCAGTTTTTTTTTTTATGGCAATTGAGTCATGAATGCTTGCCTGTGGGGGATCTCTTAGTCAGTCAAGGATGGAAAGGTCCATCCCTATGTCACCTGTGTAAGCAATCTTCTGAGAGCCTAATCCATCTCTTTCTTGAATGCAAGTTTGTTAGGCCTATTTGGTTTGGAGCTGACCTTGGGATCTGCATTTCTGAAACTCCTAGTCTCTCCCTTCCCTTTTGGCTAGGATGGTTGCATAATGTAGGGCATGTCATGGCTATGGATAATCACAAATTCTTCTCATGTATATCTTCTATTTTATGGTGTATTTGGCTTGCTAGGAACAAGTCTGTCTTTGATTCCAAAGCCTCTTCCCCCATGCAAGTTATCAGCCATGCTAAACAATTGAACCACTCCATTACCCAAGCCTTTACTCTCCTCAAACCAGTCAGCTTATACAGCGACCCTGGGAGAGACTCTAGGATAGTCCAAACTCTCCAAACTCCAGGAACTTCTTAGCAAATTCCTTGTCATCTTGATCACTATAGTACTGATGAGGCTTCTAATACTGCACCTTTTACTTTTCATGCAAATCCATGTCTATGCTCTAAGGATAAACCAATCTTGGATATTTTCTGTGCCAGTTCTTTTAATGTGCAGCTCAAGAAAATGGGTGTGGGTCTATTATTTATGGTTAACTCTAGGATTGTGGGCTCCTCTTTCAAAAGCTCCAATTCTCACAGGGATTGTGCCTTTATCATTTTTCTCTTGGCAGCTGTGAGTTGGGCCATTGATAACCGTATGTTGCATATAAACATCCACACTAACGACTATTATCTTTTCCAGCAGTTGAAAAGCTCTAAGGAATTCCCAACTTTTGCAGCCCCTTTGTTTTTTGACTTATGCTTTCTCGCTCAAGAAGTCCATATTTGCACCATATCTTTATGTGAGCGCTCCAGAGTTCATCAAGCTTTCCCTTTGGCAAGATTTGCGGCCTCTTCCAGGATTCACTCTGAAATTAATACATCTTATCCCTTCGACAATAGATAGTTTACTCAAAGTGTATCTTTTTGATTTGGTAGTTGTCTATCTTTTATGCTTGTTACTTCTCTTTTCTTTCCTTAGTTCGGGTAACCTTTTAGTAATTGGGGCTGTATTTATTTTCTTTGAACTCTTGTAATGACTCTTTATCTATCTATGAAGTTCTTTTTTGTTGTCAAAAAAAAAAAAAAAAAAATCAGGAAGCATGAAGTAACATAAGCGATCTTCAGGGATATGGTTAGGAAAGGTGATGGTTTCCCTGATTTGGATTGTGTTTCTAGTAGTATCATTGTTCTTGCCAACATCTTTAATACGAGGGCGAGAAATTCATTATTATGGGATTAAAATGAAAACTGAGTTTGCATTTTACAAATCAGCTGGACCTGCACTATTGACAATGTACACAAGGTGTAGGAAGATCCGCGACGCTGCAAATGTATGGGTACATTTGAGTGCAAAACATGGGTACATTGTATAACCGTACTATGATTTCTATCGTCCTGTCAGTATGGGATCTCGAATCTAGGAAACAAATAACATGCCTACATTAGTAAATACAGTTTCAGTAACATCATTCTTGCTTGCAACACGTTGATCCACGTGTCCGCTAAATATGGTTGATCTAATGCTGCTGGAATTGGATTTTTAAGGAGAATATTGAAATTACCCCCTGAAACACGCTCTGAGTGGAAGGTAGCATTGGTGGTGTACAGATCAAGGAAAAAAGGGATTAGCCTACATGCTCTGAGTGGAAGGTAGCGTTGGTGGAACTCTGGTTCATATTGTAAGTCTATATACATCCAACAATGTGGTTACGTGCTACATCGACATCAAACGTCTGAAACACTTGATCACAGACCGGGGCTCGGGGCCGCCAAGGAATTTGCTGTAATTATGAATCATACTTAAGAGGGATGGCATTCGGCGAAACCAATACTGTGCTCCGTGGACATGCAATAACACGAGGTCCACAGTTAATGGTAAAAGTGTCTCGCCTGTAGATGGTTTCTCAACATATCTGTGCATCTTGAGCAAGTATATCATGAAAAAGATAGTATACCGCTGTTCAAAAAAAAAAGGGATAGTATACCTGTGCAGCAGGGGCTAAATCTGGCGCAGCAACCTCTAGTGTTGAACCAAATATGTCTGTTAAACATGCTGGAGAGTTCTTATCCAATGATTTGTCATTCTCAAAGATAGCTGCCAAGAGACTCTCAACTTGGGTTTCACAAGCCAACATCAACTTTTCTTTGGGAAAACAAGTTCAAGTATGCTGTGTTTAGGCTAGGCAATCCAACCCGCCCCGCCCCGACCCCCCCCCCCCCCGGAGGGGGGGGTGTTTTCTATAATATTTTCGGGTTTCGGGTCGGGGTCGGGTAAAAATTTTGAACCCCGGCCGGGTTCGGGTAGGGTTCGGGGTAATAGTGCCCCGCCCCGACCCCGACCCGAAATATTTATAATATATGTATTTATTTATATATGTATATATATACTTATATACATGTCCTTTCATTTTTTTAGCATTAATCCAAAAAATAATGTCTCTTTACAGTCAAGTAGCCTAATTAAATTTAAAAAAGAAATAAAAATTGATATTTATTGATGTTTAGTGAATTTTTTAAAAAGTTTTTATCAAATATTTATATTAAATTCTACACATAAAGAAATGAAATGAAGTATCTAAAATATTGATGGCAATTAAAAGTTTAAATTTGACCGTGATACCAAAAGACATAAAAATAATTTCAAAAGTTTTATTTTCTAGATAATTTTTATTCTTATTTAGCATTTTTTTTTTACCTTTTTTACTTATACTTCATTTTTTAAAATTTTTACGGGGCGGGGCGGGGCGGGGCGGGTAAACCCGATCCCCGATTGGGTCGGGAACGGGGGTACCAAAAAAAAACCCGGTCGGGATCGGGGCGGGGCCGGGGGCGGGTAATGATTTTCGGGTCGGGGTATGAAAAACCCGCCCCGCCCCGCCCCGTTGCCGTCCGTAGCTGTGTTAATGAATTAGGACAGGTCAAAAATAATACATCGATGATGTACCAAAGGGCACAACCTGTATACATACCCACCATAGAACATAATGGCGAAGTGAACTAAACGTAGTCTAGAGCAATGAGCAAATAACCCAACGGTATACTCGAGAGAGAACCTCCTTAATTTCTGTCCTATGCAGCAAAAAATCGAAAACACCATCTTCTAAATGCATTTCTATCTCCATACTATTGGAGAGGATTGGTCAAATGTAATGAGGACATGAGTGATGATACATTGTGAATCCTTTTCCTACTCATGGACCCCAGAGTTAAAGTCCCAATAAGTGCGGTCAAGCGAAAATCCCTACAAGTGTCATCACAATTTACAATACTTCCACGGTGGTGCTAATTGATTATTGTCAGTGAATCTACAAGTTTAAAACAAACAAACATCAATACCACGTGAAAGTAAAATTCTCATGGCATTCAATCATCACAGTAATGTTTTACAAAAAAAAATACCATGTGAAAGTAGTAATATACTTTCTAGTAACAGAATTTTTGATACCCTAGTAAGCTGAAAGATGCAAGTTCTAAAGCTCCTCTCAGAAAATTAGCTTCATTATGACTACCAAAATAAATCCAACCACGCAAAGGGATCACGCTAGAGAGGAGCCCGTTTAAGAAAATGGCCATCGAACTGAATGTCATATGCTAAAGTAAAAAATTAGGAAGCAGTCGTGGTGTCAAACCTTAAAACAATTACCATTTTCTATACCTCAACAGGCTCATGATTTTCTTTAAAGTAATCGATCATGAGCCCTTGCACCACAATCCTGAACTCTCTCTGTATGTGCATCACAAAATTAATCAACTCTGAATATTCATATGGACGAAAACACTTTATATGAGAAAACAAGGAGTTTCAGATGAGAACTAACATCTGACAACAATGAAGGAACCTGTGATTATCCGCAAAGAATATGAAGTTCCATAACATTGCTCAATCATCTCATTTGTCCTTAAAATTTGGTTGACAACCAAAACATCTCGTTGAATAAAGGGCTCATTAATGAAAGAACTTATATTCTGTTACCTTGAAATGACGAGTCTCCAAAATCAGACACTTAGACATGACCAGACTTATCATTTTTCTATAAGTGAACGTTGCTCCAGTTAGAGGTAAATGACAAGTCCCCAAAGATCCCAAAGATTTTCTTTAGACACTTCGAAAATGAACAAACACAACCCACTGGACACATCTAATGCCTACAGCCATGTGTCTGCATTTGCACAATACTGTTTTTAATGTGTCAGACATGTAACAACGTAATCCTGTGCTATTACTCCTCCGTCATGACAATTATCAACAGCTAGTAGTACACTTCATCAAGTAGAATTACTAACACAAATAACCATTACAGAAGCAAATAGAGCTACAACCGCATTTAAACATGACTCATGACATGATCCTTGCTGTTACAAGTATGTGTTCATTAGAATGCTCAAGCAGATGATAAATCAGGCACATTCTGTCTAAGACTACAAAAAGCCAATACCTCATTTGCACTGTAAGTATTTCTATCCTTTGCTCGAGAACTACATATGGATTGGGGAGAATACCCCCCAATGGAAAGTAGACCAAAGGAGGAAATGTGATTAGCCAAAGTATCATCCGACACTAGAGAAATTTCACGGCCTGATTGACATATGAAGAGAAACATTATTCCAAAAACTCATACAGGTCTCACACTAGTTGGTATTCTTATTTGCTCTACTATGAGTTTCCAAAAGTGAGTTTTAAGTAGCAAGAGAGAAAACAGGTAGAGCCAAAGTATTCATTAACACCTTGTTACGTGCATCAATATTGAAAGTGATGGCAACCCCTCATAGCATCTAATTCACCAGGTACTAACAAATACCACTTGATAGCCCCTGCCATACGTCAAAGAGAATCAACCCCCGCTCACTTTTATGTTAATATGAAGTCTTTTGAAAATACTTTGGACAAGTGACTGCAATTTTCCAAGAAAATTCGACGACTTTGTTATTAGGAATCTATGAAGGCTTCTCATAGGCATACTTCAGCTGTCACCTTATGAATTGTGGGGGTGTACTTATCCACTATATGTGTCTCTGTGTGCATCCAACTCCAACATAAAAGTTTATAACGTGGAGGAGGGATTCTAAGGTTACTTGTTTAAGTTCATCATATGTATAATTGCCTAATGAGGTTCACTAAAACCCATATGCTTTCGAAAAGCTATTTTATGAAGATGACACCACGAGTGATTCTGAGTACTTAAAATTTAAATGACAAAATGGTCTTAAGCAAGCAACAGTTCATTAAGTTCTACCATAATCTACTAGCTTAAAAACTATGAAGAAGTTGACTGGAATTAACGAGTTTTGAGATATGATGTGCTTTTGTGTTCATAATTTAGCAAAATCAAAGCTAGCTAGATATTAAATGTTAAGGAGAACTTGCTTTTGTAAAAACTCTCGAAAATAAATAAGATGTAACGTGTCATCGTCCACGTCACATGGTCAGACTGATGTCATGTAACCAACAAACAAGAACCTAATGATGAAACCGTGACACTAATGTCGTATATCACCCTTGGAATAATCATTTGTGCATATATGATGGAAAGCATGTAGTAAATTAAAAAAATTCCATAACAAAAAAACTCTAATTATACTTGCATCTGATGGACAGTATAAAAAAAGGTGATGCTGTATAGGAGTATTTTTCAAAACAACACGAGATTGCTGGAAACCTTATATTAACACCCATCATAGTTCAAAATTGGATTCTGATCCTATTGGTTAAGCCATGAAATTCTTTTATTTTTTCATGTACAAACTTTCAAAGCAAGTGCGATGGCTACAGTAAAACTTATTTTTCATAGTACTAATTTATTAAGGATGCCTTTAAGTTTCTTTTTCACATATGAGAACGTCTCTAATTTAAGGATGCTTTTAAGTCAATCTTTTAGATAACGGCAGGCTATAGACTCGGCCCTCAAGGGAGGATTCTGTTTTAGGGGGGGGGCCAACAATCAACAAGAAGATTTTCAATGTTAGTCAGGGATCTGAAAAAATTAATCTGAAAGGGGGTGCAGACAACAAAGGAATGGGAGGCCAAGCAAGGTTTAACTCAAATCATTTACGTACCATGTACCTACAGCCTACACAAAATTTCATGTTTTAGATCCGTCCTTGACTAGAGTCCTTACCGGATCTGAATCTCCATCTTACAAATCATTTTCTTCATTAGACCTATGACATTCTGTTCCCCCTCTCCATCTCTATATCCAAAATCATTGGTACAAATTTCATTGCACGAGAGGCAAGAGCTTCACCCATTTGCTCTGAGCCGTTTTATGTAATTAATAGTTCATTGCTCAAGTTATTCTGAACCATCTGTCCAAATCTACCATCAGCTGAATGAAATGCCAAACCGTGTCCCCAACCAAGTGATACCTGTTAGACAAAGACAAAGACAAAGTTGAAATTGGTTCCATCCTCCTCAAACAAATTAAGTGCTAGACCAACCCATATAGTTTTCAAGGGAGACTCACTGATTACAGGTCAAGTGCAAAATTAGTGTAACCAGTAAGTATGGCATTTTTCTACCTTAAGCATGATTAAAGGAAAACCCTTAAATATCTCTTCTCCTGCAAGAGCTTCAACTTTGGAAGGTGAAACACACTCGGTGATTCCTCTGCCAAGACCAAGCTATCACACTTGGACTTTCCTGGACTCACAAAGAGCCATCATCTCCAATCGCTGGAGAAGTGACACCAACAGACCAGATGTAAGTGCAGCTTAAAAAATTCCTGCAGAGGTGAAACCAAATGACCAGATGCAAGGAAAGAAATCAGCAACTTACATCCAAAGGAGCAATTTAAAGACTTTCTCGAGAGTAACTCCATCAGCGCATAAGAGCGTCAGAACATTCTGATTCATCGTCAAGTCATCCTTGTTTTGAACTGCTATGTTTCTCTCTCTCTCTCTCTCTCTCTCTCTCTCTCTCTCTCTCTCTCCATGGTTTTACAAAGGGAAAAAAAGGACAATAATTCTTTTTGGGTACTCAGGAAATGAGAATAAATAGTCACCTGTTCCTTCATAGTTTGACTTTTAAGAGATACAAAAGCAATCACAAGATTAGAGAGGCATGATTTCATGAAAACGGAAAAAGTAAACCTGCTGGTAGAAGGGCCACTGTCATGAATCTTGATAGACATAGACACAAAGACAGAAAAAGCAAAATTCTTAAAAGCTTTAAGATGCATAGCAAACAGCCTAGGCCACACGGAGGTGTACAAAGGTTTTGATTGCCAGGTTGCAAAAGGTGGTGATAACTAACAAGTGCAAACTATCAGGAAAAAAGATCTAAAAAGTAGGATAATATTGAATGTAGCAAGAAACCTGACCTAGAGGAGGAAGAGACAACCAATATTGGACATATTCAGGATCATGTATGTAAACTTCAATCAACCTGATGCAGTACTGATGATGAAAGGCTTTTTAGATTGAGTGGTTTAGAAAGTTTGAAGTGGTGCAGAGTGATTACCTATCTAGTTAACCAGCAACTCAATAAGAATGTCAATACTAGGATACTTAAACCAAACCAAACTGAGCCTTATGTCCCAATCATTTGGGGTCGGCTACATGAATCCTTTTCCGCCATTGAGCTCTGTCGAGGGCCACTTGTTCACACAAACTCATTATACTCAAATCTTTGTGCACAACAAAATCTAATGTCAATTTTGATCTATCCCTCCCCGTAGCATTGCTACCCAAAGCTATCATATCCGCTCTCTTAACTACAACATCTCCTGGTCTACGGTAGACATACCCAAACCACCTTAGCATTTTTTCCCTCAACTTCTCCTCTAAAGGTGCTACACCTACCATCTCACGAACCGCTTCATTTCTAATCCTATCTCGACTAGTCTTACTACACATCCACTTCAACATTCTCATTTCCGCAATACTCATCTTGCTCATCTGCTGTTTCTTAATAGGCCAACATTCTGTCCCATAAAGTATCGCTGGTTTTATGGCAGTTCTATAGAATTTTCCCCTCAATTTTCTGGGTACCTCTTGTCACATAGTACACCAGTAGCGCTCCTCCACTTGAGTCACCCCACTTGGATCCTATGGGTCACATCGTCGGCAATCTCTCAATCTCTATCAATAATTGAGCCTAAATACCTAAAATGATCACTCTTTGGTATCTCTTGGTCTTGGATCATCACTATTTCTTCCTGCGCACTGCTGGTACCACTAAACTTGCACACCATATACTCAGTTTTACTCCTATTTATCCGAAAACCCTTTGACTCTAATGCTTCCCCCCAAATTTCTAGTTTCGTATTAACACCTCTAATAGTTTCATCTACGAGGACAATGTCATCTGCAAACATCATACACCATGGGATATCCTCCTGAAATTGTCAAGTCAATTCATCCATAACTAAGGCAAAGCTGTACGGGCTAAGGCTGACCCTTGATGCAATCTTACGATGATTGAAAATTCCCTTGTTTCCCCTACCGGTGATCTAATGGTAGTGACGACACCTTCATACATGTCTCTAATCACCTCGATATACCCTTTGGTCAATCCCTTTCTCTCTAGAATCCACCATATAATGTCTCTAGGCACCCTATCATAAGCCTTTTCTAAGTCTATGAAAACCATTTGGAGATCCTTCTTCTTTGCTCTGTGTCAATACTAAGATATACTTTCCGTAGGAAAACTGCTAAGGTGCCGGTATGCATATTTAGTGGAGATCTAGCTCAAATAACATTGTTCTCAACAATGTAAGGGGCTGCCAAGGATATACACATAATTCATATTAGTTGCAAGACTTGGCAGGCATTCTCTGAAGTTCTAGAAGTCACATAGTTGACTCCTCAAAACATTCCAAACCTCCTCCAAGCTCACTAAAGCTTCAAACCAACACAAAACTTGCCAAAGTTCAGTACCTTGTGAACTTTAAAAACTAATACTTAGGTTGCACTAGGTTTTCCAATGCAAAAGTGGGTATTCTGTAACATAAAAGTCCTATGTTACCTGAAACGCGGATCCTACTGTACAAGGAACGGAAACTGAAACGTGGTACGCCACATGTCTAAACTGTGGAACGCTAGGGGCAGGCTTCTATAGATATCAAAGTCAAAAGTTACCTTTCCAAGGGATAAGAACATTTAGCAAAATTATTTTCCAAATACTTCGTGCAAAATACATTTCTGGGAACAAAATGACCAAATTTTTCCATTTCTCAAGAAATTTACATTAATAAGTTAAATTATTTTGAAGAAAAAGATGTGCGGATCTGGATAGCTATATTTACCGTTTTGGAACGGAAATGTACCATGTTTTGAAACGTTTGTATTGGTACGCAATTCGCTAGGGTAGTAATGTTCCCTGCAAACGTACACATCCATGGATGCTTGGGGTGTAAAAGAGCTAATAAACCGATGAAACTGAAGCTAGTCATGATCGGTCTTCTAGTTTAACCTGTATATGTGGTCAGTGATGTGAGAAAACCGAAAGTTCGACTTGGAAGTGGTTTCCAAATACTATACACCACGAAAACCGAAATAGACAAATTTTCTTTCAACAGGCTCATGGTTTTCTTTCAAAGTAATGGATCACAAAATGCATAAAGATCTAAGTGTGGAGAATAACATATGTGCATCACAAAATTAATCAACTCCAAATTAACCAACTCCGATTATTCTTAAAAATGAAAACACTTTATGCGAGAAAACAAGGAGTTTCGGATTAGAATTAGCATCTGACAACAATGAAGGAACCTGTGATTATCCCCAAAGAATAAGCAGTTCCATAATATGGCTCAATCATCTCATTTGTCCTTCAAATTTGGTTGACAACCAAAACTTCTCGTTGAATAAAGGGCTCATGAAATGTAAGAACTAAATATATTCTTTTACCTTGAAATGACGAGTCTCCAAAATCAGAGACTAAGACATGACCAGACTTATCATTTTTCTAAAAGTGAACATTGCTCCAATTAGAGGTAAATCAGCCTGATTTTATCTCCATTTTGTTTCAAGAAGGGAAAGATCCCAAAGAGGAATTTTCTTTAGACACTTCGAAAAATGAACAAAACAGCCCACTGGACACATCTAATGCCTACAGCCATGTGTCTGCGTTTGCACAATACTGTTTTTAATGTATCAGACACGTACCAACGTAATCCTGTACTCTTACTCCGACATGACAATTATCAACAGCTAGTAGTGCACTTCATCAAGTAGAATTACTAACACAAATAATCGTTCCAGAAGCAAATAGAGCTACAACCGCGTTTAAACATGATTTTCCGTTTTAACTCAAGACATGATCCTTGCTGTTACATGTATTCATAAGAATGCTCAAGCAGATGATGAATCAGGCACATTCTGTCTATGACTACAAAAAGCCAATACCTCATTTGCACTGTAAGTATTTCTATCCTTTGCTCGAGTCACGAACCACATATGGATTGGGGAGAATACCCTCGAATGGAAAGTAGACCAAAAGAGGAAATGTCATTAGCCAAAGTATCATCCGATACTAGAGAAATTTCAAGGCCTGATTGACGTGTGAAGAGAAAACATTATTCCAAAAACTCAAACGGCTCTCACATTTGTTGGTATTCTTATTTGCTCTACTATGAGTTTCAAAACATGAGCTTTAAGTAGCAAGAGAGCAAAACCTGAATGAACAAAAGCAAGGGAGTGGGAGAGTGGAAATACGTAGAGCCAAAGTATTCATTAT
>BPLS01000584.1:158004-196715 GCA_019656275.1 Rhododendron kiyosumense
GTAACGTGTCACCGTCCACATCACATAGTCAGACTGATGTCATGTAACCAACAAACAAGAACCTAGTGATGAAACCGTGACACTGATCGATGTCGTAAATCACCCTTGGGATAATCATTTGTGCATATATGATGGAAAGCATGTAGTAATGTAATGCCTGATTTGTTTTGCTCCGTTTCTATTAGTAGGTACTCATCCTCGTTGTTTTAGCAATTGGCACGTTTTCTTTCTTTGACAATTGCACATTTGCAAGTATCGAAGTGAAGTAGGAGGCATCGTATTTAACACTCATGCTTTCAAGTTTAACAATTATACGTAAATTTTGTTTTGCCCCGCCTGTAATGCATTGTTTAAGCAATGTACTGCTTAAACTAAGGACGAGTTTTGAAAAAGTTCCTCATAATTGCAAGGACTACACCTGGGCAACTAACACTTCAATTCACAATTGGGAAACACTTGTTGCGTTTGTTCTTGTTCAAAAGCCTATCCCTCAGTTATTGACAATTGAGGTACATAGTTAAACTGAAAACCGAAACCTTAAAAAGTGACAGGACAAGAAGTTTAAATTAAAAGCAGTCACAGACCAACCATCCTTTTAAATTCCAACTCGAGTGTCACAGGAGCGTCGGCACGATCCATATTGGAGGAGGGTGGCCTGTGCGCCTTAGTCTTGTTTTGATTCCTTTAAGTGGCGTGAAGCTTCTATCCTCTAAATTGTAGACATTCGTATCTTTACAATCATCGACATAGTATATGCAATTTGGCCGGCAACCACAGGAATTTGAAGCCGATACACAGAGAGAATGATTATCACCCAAGAACAATGCATCACTGCCCAGATTATTGATCTCAACCAGCTCTGCAAAATTTTGATGATCAGAGCTGTCGACTAAGCCCAACAGCTTGAAGATTTTAAAACCTGCGGTTTGGTACCTTGTGGGATGAGGAATCGCATGAACCAGCAGCAAGTCTCCACCCCCGGATGATACCACAAGGTACACCCTACGAGTGCAAGAGTCAGTGGGAGGTATCACCACCTCTACATGAGGCGGTTTGGCTTCGGTTGTGGTGGTGGTGTCTCTACCAGTACCACCAGTACTAACATCAACCGAGGTTACACAACAATAGTTATCTACTAGGTAAAACTTTCCGAGGTGATACACCGCATCCGTGAATCCACGCGGCCTGGTGCTGCTAATATAAGTCCAGCCTGAGCACTCGTTACTGCTGCCTGGCTTGATGTAAGCAAAGTCGTTATAGGAACCAAAAATTGCCCCAATCACAAAATCACCATCGGATAATTCAAAATTATTAGGATCAGATGAACAAAAAAACTTGACTACTGGTTGGTCAACCAAATAATTTGCCCAGACGGGATCCCAGCGATTGATCTGAGGAGGGTAAGGATACGCCGGAGGAAAACGAACGCACTTACCAGAGAAGGGATTGAAGAATGTGATGCTCCAATCCTCGTTTTTCGCGCCCAGCCAGCCGTAGGAAGAGCCACAGAACCTCTGGTAAGGACAAGGGCGGAAGTACTTGAAGGCTAAGGTAGGCTATAGCGGTCATTTTGAGAAAAACTAAAAAAAAAAACTATATGTATAAATTTTGATTAATTCATTTTTTTTTTTGCCCAACTCGTTCCACCAACCTATTTTCTCTCCCTCTTTCCTACTTCTTTCTTTCTACTTTCTCTCTTGTACTCTCCCTCTCTACTACCGTCAAGGACATGGTTTCTTGTTGATTATTCAGAGCTGAAAACTTAATTAAATTGACTCAAGGAATTTCATGAAACCTCATGGTGCTTGAATTTTTTATTCGGATGCCACAGAAAAAGCCCTAAAAAGCGACTTCAAACTAATCGTTGGTCAAGATGTCGATCAAAATGGGGTCATTAAGCTACCATCTTCCAAATCGGGCGAAGGACTGACATCTAAGGTTTATGCTAAACCAAAAAATTAGGCTTTCATTCTTCAATTTTTTTTTTTTCGGCATCCAAAAAGAACTTAGAGTTCATCACTTAATGAAGCTGGAACATTAGCCTGGTCTCCAACAAGGTAAACATGCTACCAGTAAAATCCTTGAATCTCTCATTGATCACTGGCTGGTGTGCTTAAATTTTAAATCTTTGGTTCTTACAATCATATTTTTTTAGGTTTAAATTATAGTGTAATAACAACAAAAAATTTGAAGCATTTTTTGAGATTTGTTGATGTCCAAGAATTTTTGTGGGATCGACTTTTTCATATTATGCATTTAAAGATACCACTATATTAACTCATAGGAAATAGATATTCAATGTTCACAGTCATTACAATCTGAACATCTATATAATAATGGAACTCAGTTTTTGAATCTTATATATGAAGTTATAAATCAAGACATTCATTTCTAAATCCTATGATTAGCAAGTGTTAAGAGTTTCTATAAATCTAGATCATCCACTACCAACGGCTAAGATCAATTTCCAAATACTTACTTATCTAAAAGGATTGATTTTGGACTGATTTTATTTGTTATGAAAGCAGAACTTTAATTGATATATATGGTAATCGATACAATCCATATTGATTTTATTTGTTATATAAGTAAAACTCATATATGATAGAACTTTAATTGAGCGTTCGAGCCATACTTTCAGGCATGGGCAAGCACTAGTTCACAATATGCAAGGTCAATGGTATGATGATACTAGCCATACGTGCGGTGCATGGATTGGATTACAAACCTTATTTAGTAGAGATTGCTCGTATGCATATTATATACACTATTTTGCCAATAATTGCTAAATACCTACAATACATGATACGTATCCTACAATTTGTATCGTCTCATTCAGTGAACGATACGTATCCCACCCTGTATCCTTTTTGTATAGATATTATACTATACAATCACGTAACCTACGATTTATATGCGTATCCTAATTCGGTACGTATCGTCTGATTTTTTATTGGGAAAAAGTCAAACTTTACTTCAAGAAACGGAACCCCAAATGCATTAATCTAAGCCGTTTGATCTAATTATGGAATCTTTCAAACCATTTGAGAGATATCCAACCTCAATATATATGACTTATATAGAAAAAAGAACCATACTGTGATTGTATTTTGTTGGACTTTTCTTTCCCTAACAAAGGATATAGAAAACCTTTACGTAATAGGTCCCAATTGAGAGACTTGAAATTTTGCATCTTAATTTTTTTTTTAAATGTAAGTATAATTTGTCGATGGTATTATGTGTATCTACTTTTTAATTGTCTATTAATTATGATTAACATTGTTGAAACATAAACTAAATTTAGTATTTGATACAAGAAAGTTAAGTCTAAACAAGTCCAATCGACAAAACCCAAAGATAGAAGATGCTTTAGAAATTCTAGAATATGCTTGTGAAATATCTAGAATTTTTTTGTGAGAATTAGTCATGTGTAATTCTAGAATTATCTCAAAGTTTATCCTATATGAAAATATCTTTGCACTAGATCGAGTCTTTCATGGAGTAGTATAAATAGAGATGTGTTCTAGCTATTTTGTATTAACCCAAAAAAAAGGTTGAGTTCAAATGTCTAATTCCCCACTCATTTAGAGTTCTCTATTTTTCAAAAATCTTGTTCAACTGAACAATAGAAATTTCTACTCTTTCAACAAACGTATCTTAACATATGCGATACGTATCCCGATACGATCTATATAATTGAAAACACTGGTTTTAGGTTAGCCCAGGGTAGAATCAATTCTAGGTTCCGCCCTTGAATATAGTCCAGATCAATAGTAGTTTGTACATCAATACACACATGTATATATCGATGTGTGGGGAGAGAGAGAGAGAGAGAGGACCTGTCGATTCTTAAGTTCTCCTGAGATAAACATACATACATCGATATATGTGTATCGGTAAATGCATACAACTCAGATACAAGTGAAGATGCATTGATACAAAGGAACGAACGAAGAACCGGAAAGTAAATTCGTCGCTCATTGATAAGTAGAGAATATATATGTGTATCTGTACATACATAGCTAGATCTACGTTTATCCGATTCTTTGTTCCTTCAAACGAGATGGATCTACATATATATATATATATATATATATATATATATATATGGATATGTGGATAAATGTAAATCAACACACAGAGAAGTGAGAATGAAGGATCGAAGAATCGGAATGGTGAGAAATACGGAGAGAGATATTACAAATTTTGAGTCCTCCTTCACAGTACAGCAGCTGTAGCTATCTAGAGAGGGAAAGAGAAGAGCTGTTAGTGGTTCGCTCCATTACATGAGCAGAGTATGTTCACTCCTTAGTTCTAGTACTTCTACAAATCACAGAAATCAACAAATTACTTCTGAGGCCAACACATACGTACAATATATGTGCATCTGTACATACATACATCGATATGTGTGTATATGTAACTGCATATATACATACATAAATCGATATTGGTTGCTCATTGATGAACTGATAAAAAGGAATAAAGAATCGGATAGTCTATGTTCTACTTCTACAAATCACAGAGATCAACAAAATACATCTAAGGACGACAAATCATTTACATAAATCAATAAAAAAACTGTGTACAAATCATTTAACTGAATCAAAGCACAAATCCACAGACTACAAATAGAGGTGTGTGTGTGTAATAGTATATGCATGCAAGTTTGCAACACACAGAGATCTAGAAGCTAGTGAGAATGACGGATTGAAGAGTCGCAAACTTGACGAATATGCACATACACACATGAATTTAGTGCAGTATTATGGATTCAAAATACAGAGACAGAAAGAGAGATTTACAGATTGAACCACTTCAAACGAAGAGATACATAGCTAGATCTACGTTTATCTGATTCTTCGTTCCTTCAAACGAGATAGATCTACATGTATATGGATATGTGGATAAACATAAATGCAAACTACACACAGGATTGAGAATGAAGGATTGAAGAATCGGAATGTTGAGAAATACGCACATACACACAGGAATTTAGTGCATGCAGTACTATGGATTCAGAATACGAAGAGAGATATTGCAAATTTTGAGTCCCCTTACACAGTACAGCAGCTACAGCTATCTAGAGAGAGAAAGAGAAAAGCTGTTAGTGGTTCGCTCCATTACATTCTGAGCATTTATCCTTTTCTTATTGCTTGGCCACCAAGCCTTGCTCACATGAATTTCCAGCTTCTTTTTTTTTCTTCTGAATTTCCAGTTTCTGTTTATTCTGATTGGGGCTAAGTTATTTTTTTGGAAAATTTTGAAAAACAACCTTTCAGCCAAATGTCTATATGACTCCCGCGATCGAAGGCTAATAAACGAGTCAAACAAACCGAGCAGTAGATTATTCACGATTGGTTTGAAAATTAAACAAGCTTCAAAAATGTATTCAAATTTGGTTTGGAAGCTGAATGAGCTTCATCAATACATTCGAGCTTGGTTTACTTATTAGTCTAACCGATCTCGATCAAATTGAAAACAAACCAAGCCGATCTCTAGTAGCTTGATTTTTTTAACTAGTAATAAGCTTAACAAGCGGAGTAATCGGTTGTTCAAGATTTAGTTAAAAACTTAACAAGCTTAAAATGTGTGTCAAATTTTGCTTGTTTATTAGACAAATTGACTTTTTTAACAAACTGAACACGTGTCAAGATATAATAGCTACATTTATTTAACAATCATAATGATACATTTTCACTTTAAGTCTGCCCCCGACACACAAACGATAGACCTTCCATTTGAAAGTTTCACGTTCCGACCTCCAAACATCTGAGTTATCAAAAAAATAAATAAATTCTCTCTTCGTATGTTAAAAAATTATTTTAGTGGGAGTTGAACTAGACATGGCACTCTTTCTTTTGTTCGGGAACACCCGTGTCTCAACTTGAAAATGGATGAAAACATGAAAGTGATAAATTCATAAAATTGAAAGCTTATTCCGGGCGTATGACATTTCAAAAGTGCAGGGAACAAAAAGTAAGAATAAATGGTCATTGTGAATCTGTGACAACTTAACATCTATCCAATTTTATTGCACATATTTTGCTGACCTATCCACCGTGTCCAAGTCTGTTTTAATGTCTGTATTTTCCTTTTTGTTTGGAAATTGATTTTCTTGTTTCACCTTTTGTAGTTTGCACGCAGGCTCTCCACTCCTATACGCAGTAGTACAAAGTAAAGTGTCTGCGTATATTTTTGGAGCGTCAAAATCAGTATCCTTTTGTTTCTCCCTAGTTTCCATCCAAAAATTAAAAATAAAAGCAGAATTTTAAGTTTTGTAAATAATAAATTTTTCTTTATATTTTTCTCTCATTTTCCTCCTATATTATTTTATTTTATTTTTTCCTTTCCTTTCTTTTTCATATGTTCCAAACAGAGCCTTTATCAGAAATTGCTTTTTCCTTCTTGTTTCTATCCGGACTGAGTCGTAAGGAGGTGGCCGCGCCACCATCTTTAGCTGGTCAAAATTGAGAAGTTTGCCGCTGGTGACGCTGTACAATCTCCACCGGAGATGGTGGTCCCCCGCCGCCTTTTTCGGTGGAAGTGGTGGCGTTAATAACATTGGGATTGATTGATTGTGAATAATACTCTCCCTGCGTCGACGGTCCTTTTGATAGAGAGCGACCGAGAGCCAGTGCTTGCACACGGAGGAGAACCGAAGGTAGTCGACGATTTGGATCAAGTGGTCGAGTATTAGATCGAGGATTCCCGACAGAAGGGAAGCCCAATCCGGCGACGACGGTGGCCGGCGGCGCCGTGATATTAACACCTTGCTACTGTCATTTGCCATATCTATACCCTCCTATTCCCCGGTACCGTCTTTGGCCTTAAAGGGACCCAAAAGGCAGAAGTTGCGGACCACTTCCCGGGGGGGGGGGGGGGGGTGGGTGTGGTTGTGGGGGCCCATGGGGTTGTTGGCGTGTCCAGGGGTCTCAGAGAGGGGCCCTCGAAAAGTGCCAACTGATATGTTTTTTTGTTTGAGTAAGTCTGAGCTTCCCGACGGGAAACTCCCGACCGAAATTCTGACATCGCGCCGGGTCCATTCCGGTCATCGAACGGCTGATCGGAGCCGACCAAAAATTTAAAAAAAAAAAACCGAGTGGATTCGCACGAGAATCAATGGCATCCGATGTGTGTAGGTGGCCGATCCAAACACTCTATTTTTTTTTTGTATCGATACAAATAAATAGATATAGCCATCGTGCTGAGCTTGAATATTAGCCATTTCATCGTCTTCGGCTTCCATGATCATTTGCATGTGATAAGATCAACAAAGGATTCAAAACGTATGGATCACAATTAAACAAAGTGAAAAAACTTTTGAAAATTTAGCTATGATATCATGTTAAAGCATTCAATTCAAAACAATTTTGTAATGAAGGGAAGAGATCGCCTAAGCTAGCTCATATAGATTTTAAAGTGATAATTAACCGGAGAGACAAATTCTAACAAAAATGAGGGAAACTCAAATCCAATTAAACTCAATTTTTCTCAACACATTTTCACTTTCCTATTATTTACAAATACATCATTTATTTTGAAAACATAAAATTTAATAGATTAATTTGCATAAAATGAGAGTTTAGGGCATACCCAAATAGATAGGGTTTTGAGTACTTTTGACCCAAATCCTTGCCCAAATTTAGATTTAAAAATGGGCAAGGCGGGGGATTCTTTAATCAGCGCGGCATGCAGCGCCTGACTTGCTGACTCAAACACCATTAAACCATGTTGCATTTCCTTAATTGTTCCTTGTTCGGAGCAAATTGAGGATCTCTTCCAAAGCAATTTTCCCCGGTAGTGACAAAACCCAATTATTGAGGTCTCTTCCAAAGCAATTTTGACAGAAAACAAACACACATGTACAACACTAGATTGGAAAAATAAGATTGATTTAACAAAAAATAAGTCTCAATGCTTCGGTAATCGAAATCCAATATCAACATATATAGAAACATGGTTAGTGTGATGGAAGCTGATTAATTGGGTAGCTGTTATATTTTGGTTGCTGCTGAGCTGTTGGAAGCTGTTATCTTGTTTCCTACAATTCTTCGATCTTCTTGATCACACATGCATGCTAGCGCTTCAAAAGTAGTACGTAGTAGTGTAGAGTTCCTCTGGTTTTCTCTATAACCATATTAAGCTTTCCATTTACAAACAAACCAATGCATGCGCCGATTATAAAAACAAACCATATATATATATATATATAGCAAGCACCATTGATTAAAAGAATTTAAAAAACTAGACTATCCGAGAACACGTACGTATGGTCAGAGTTGGCCAACCATTGCTATTTGCAAAACTTGGTTGGAAGAGTGAGAAAGCCCTCCCTCCCTCCCTCACGTTGTGGATGATAGAGGATGATTTGAACATGTACTGCATGCATGCATGCAGGGCTGGCCCAAAAAATTTGGATGCCCCAGGCTAAATTGTGGAGTAGTGCCCTACGTATTTTTAAAATTAAACAACAATAATAGAAATGTTTCTTTATATTACTACTTTAGACTTTATAATGCATGTTAATTGCTTTGTCACCAACGGCCAAAGTGGTTGACTTAAAAAAACATTTCAAAAGAAAAAGCTGCCTAGAAGACTCGAACTCTAACACTCCACATCGACTAAAATCAACTTACCACTGAGTTAGCAAAAGACATTTATGTTATAAAATTAACAAATAATATATATACTAATTTATAAATAATATTAGAGTACCCCTAAAATTTGAAATTTGTTGATCCGTACATGCCTTTAATGAGAATGCATCAAAATATATTGCATTTTCTGTGTTTTCTGAAATGGTGAGTTGGGATTTTGTATCATGGAACACAATGATAGCAGGGTAAGGATTCCATGGGTTTGGTTATCTTCTGGTAGAGATGAATAAATCTGGCATTTACCCAAACTCTATTACTTTTACTTAGTGTTAGCTATCGGCTTGTAGTCATTCGTGTCTAGTGGACAAGGGGCTTGAAATCTTCCACAGAATGAAGTCTGACTTTGGCTTTAACCCTGAAATGTAACTTTTTCTTACGTTGTTGATTTACAAGCATGTGCCAGTCGACTTGAGGATGCTGTTGGTTTTGTAAGGAAAATGCCCCTAGAGCCTGATAAGTCCATTTTGGGTGTTGTTCTTTCTGCTTCTTATAAGCTCAACAAGACATAAATGTTACTTTGCTAGCTCAGAACATTTCATCCATCTTGAACCTGAATATATTGGACATTACGTGACATTGGCCAATATATGCACCATGACTGGAAGATGGGATGATGCTATATGAGTGAGAAAGCTAATGGAGAGTAGAGGATTCGTCAAAGCTAACGAGGTGATGATGTCAACATTTATTTTATTTTATTGATAAGTGCAAGGTGTTATTTAGCTCAACCAAACAAACAAAGTCCAGGGATAAAACCCCATACAAAAAATCAACAGAAAAAGCAGCAATTAGTCTGCCAAAAGAAACTGTCAAACAGTACCCTAACTACACATGTTTAAGAATCCTTTCAGCCAAGCCCCAACTATCACAGATGGCCTTATTCTTCTAGGAGTGATTCAAATTTCTCCCAGAGCTGAGAAATTCCCTGATTTCAGTGGCAATTCTGATGAACTCCTTATCATGCTCAGCAGCTTTCCCTTGGAAAATTTGACCATTCCTCTCCCTTCACAGGCCATACAGTGCAGCTGCCAAGGTACAATTGAGACTTATTCTCCTACGGCCTTTACCTTGCACATGAATAAAAAACCACTCTAGAGCATCCCCTCTCGTACTAGGCATTCCCCACACCATATTCCTGACCATCAAGTCCTGCCATGCAGCTAACAAGAAGCGACATTAAAAAAAAAAAAGTTGGTATGGCACGCTCTTTCCCAATTCTGCTGGAACAACAATTACGATCTAACTCTATACCACAGCTTCTCAACCTGTCTTTGGTATATAAAATCTGTGATGAACAGCGAGCCAGAGGACAAAAAACCATCTAGGCACATTATTTCCTCCCCAAATTACCTTGTGCCAGGTCTGAATGAGATACCTTTTCCTGACGGCATTCCAAGCAGATTGGGCAGTGAAATTACCTCTGGGACTGGGATGAGGTTGAAGCAACCCAACTACAGAATCTTCCCTTTCAGGCATGGGCATCAGGCTTGGCGGAGTTTGAGCAATTATAGCTTAGATGGCCTGGTTTCTCAATCTCGGTCAACACCAAATGCCATGGTCAATAATTGATGCAACTTTGGCCCTTAGAGGCCTGCCCAAATTAGTCACTACCCTTTTCCCAAAAGGTACTCTTCCTGTTGCCAACTTGTTTTTCTTGTGATGATGTTAATTTGTCTTTCTTGTGAACTATAGCAAGTGAAACATCAAATTTTGGAGCGAGCAAGGTGGAGAAGTTGAAGTTTTTAAAAAGGCCTTTCAATAAAGCTTCAAATAAAATTGTGTAACCAGCTTTACTAGGAATATCTCTGGTTCATTTTACGCCTATACTATATTAAGATTGAATACAAATCTAAAATTTATACTCCGTAGAGGAAATCTCATACTCAGTTAAAGGATTCTTGAATACATATTAAAACAAAATGCACCAAGTCGTTCCTTCCTTTGTCTTTCTTTCTTTTAGTTTCTATGCAAATAAATGCTTCTTACTGTGTCACTTTCCCTCCTTTACAGTTTACACACTGTATAGCCTGTATATTGATGGCAAACTCATTAGGAGTACGTTGCTGCGCAACAAAGCAACTGAGGAGATGAAAGTCTAGGAGCGACGTATTTGTAGATGAATCTCGACTTTGAAATTTGTGGATGAGTTGTTGAAGGCAGCAATGATTAACAAGTTCTAATAGGATGTTTAAGTGAAAGAAGTTCAAGCTCACTAGATTATGCGACTTGAACATAGATTGACCAGGCAATGAGGATGATTTGTCTCCCAACGGCAGAGGACAGCAACCACTGTTTGGACTCCAGGGCATGAACTTCAAGAAGTTGCTTGACTTTGTGGAGAAGAGTAGCCGCCAAATCCACAAGGAAACTGCGGTTCACAAGGTTGCCTTGAGAGTTTGAAAAATCTGATGGCACCAATCGCCAATACCCTTGTGCACTCTTCACACCTTTTCTATTGGCTCATACACTTATTGGTGCCCTAAATTGTAGCTTGCAAAATAAATTTCTTGCTTTTGACAGATTGTAAGAAGATTTTGTTGAGATTGTGTCATCCCTTTACCATTGGCACAAACACACTGTAGTAAATTTTAGCTCGCAAAATAGATTTTGTTGCTTGTGACAGATTGTAAGCAGATTTTATGGTGACTGACCTGCATTTTACTTGTTTTCAGGTGGCTATATGTTCTGCTGCGTTTTGAGGACTTCCGGCAGAAACAGGACTTGGTCTTGTCCTCAGTGGTAAGGGATCGTGCACAACTAATGGTGGATTTTTCATTTAATTTGTCATGATATTGATATTAACTGGAATGACATGAGAATTTACAGGTCTACGGCGCTTACGTTCCTGTTGTGATTGAAAACTTTGCATTTAACTTACAAACTTGAGCTAGTTAGAGATGGTCCAACAGTATATTTGAGACTTTCCATACCCAACCAATATGAAAACCATATATTTCTATATCTACATCTGATCCTTATTTAGCAATTCACCGCATTCTTGGCTGGATTGGATGACGATTGACGAGGAGTCGAGGACAAAAAAGAATCAAATCTGAGAGTTTTTACTAGTTTTTTAAGAAATTGGACAAACTCTGTCATACATAAATCATACAAGATCATCAAGTTGACTATGAAACTTTAGAAGTATGATTGCCAAATAGTTTTCTCGAGAAAGTTTGTATCAGGGTTTAGCAGTGATATTTTGACTGACTTACTATGTGTTCGACAGAAAGTCGCATAAGTGATGACTGTAAACCACGATTGATTAGGGTGATTGTGTGATCATTCTAGGAGCAGCTTGATGGTTCTCACAGTTATAGAGCGCTATGCCACACAGATTTTATATGATTTTCATGTTCTGTTTGATTTCCAATATTTTTCATGTTCTAGAACGAGTGCTTTAACATTCCAAGACTGATGATTTAGGATTTGATAAGCACATGTGACATGTAAACTCTTCAAGGTATACTGGTTTTGAAATCAATTCGTCAAACAAGTACTTAAAATTTCATTGGTATTTTTGCAGTCAATTCTTCACAGGAAAATGGAAATACAAGGGTTGGGCAATGGCTAGACAGGTTGATCTACTTCTCAGAATGAAGTGTTAAAAGTTAGCAAGAAACTTGGTCATTGGTTTGTGGACCGAGGTATCATATTTTTGATATTGGACATTTCCCTTTCTTTTACTGGTTATGACTCTCAGTCTCTCGTTCGCTTATATACTGCTTCTTGGGTAACACTAATTATGGTTACTAAATTCTCATTGAACTTTTGGGACAGACTCGTCCAGTTCCGAAGGTGGTTTAAGCTAATGGACTTGCCAGGAAGAATGAGAATAAAAGACCTATAGTCTAACACGTAAATGAATTTAGTCATAAGGTTATGGTCGATACCCGGTTGGTGAAAGTGTAATGGTTGCATATGTTGGTTTCTAGTGCTTTGGGAGTTACTTTTTTGGACTCCCAGAGGAACACAACATAATATTGCACTGTCACTGTCGCAAAAAAAAAAAAAAAAAACTCCAGAGGGAAGGTGGGGATTGTAAGGATGAGAATAAAAGACACCATGCAGACATTTATTCCAAACAAAAACAATTGAATTCCAATTGAAGCTCAAAAATAGAAAGTAGACAAAAAGGGAGACTTTTTTTTTTTTTTTCCCTGTCGGCAAAATTCAGTATTTTTAGAATAGTTGGATTAGCACATTGGAAAATGATTTGAACCCTTAACCTGCATGTAGGAAAGAAAATTTGTTTTTAATTTTTGGGACAATTAACTTGTACCGTGGCTTCAGCAGGACTAGAATTCTCTTTGAGCAGAGTCGGGTTGCTGTTGCAACAAGTGGTAGAGAGGTGAGTACTTACAGCCCCTTTGTCCACTTGGATGAGAAATGAAAAAAAGAAAGGAGTGTGGATTCACAACTCTTGAGAAAAAATAAAAGAAAAAGGAAAAGGAAAAGAGCATATGTTTTTTCACTATCTCATTTAGCAAAATAAAATATTTAAGGCCAAGTTTTCCCATGGGATTAAAGGGGCTCATTTTCCTTCACATAATACAAAGGGAAATAAGTATAGGTTTAGGAAAACTCGGCTATACTTTACCTTTTCTCTTCTCACTAAAAGTGATAGCAAACAAAAATAGCTTTTCAAGGATTCTTACTCTCACTTATTCTCACTCTCGATAAAAAAATTTTGACCATCCAAACATGGGAGGGAAAACCTTTTTTTTTCCCTTTTCTTTTGTTCTTGAAAACCTGGTACTTGTTTGTCTCATTTTAGAATGGTTTTCAATTTTATGTATTACCCATCTTCTTCTTCTTCTTCTTCTCCTTCTGGTCCAATTATTGGTTGTAATTGTATGGTTCCAATTATTGGTTGTACATGTAGCTAGTTTCACCAAACGCTGCGTTTTGGTCACACTTTCCCCTCTACTCCTTCATCTTTTCGAGAAGTTATTCACTGCTCCTGAGCACCCAAATATATTTCCCCTAATTTCCTCATTTCGTTCCTGTCCTCGTCTCTCTCTCTCTCTCTCTCTCTCATTCTCGTCTCCGTCATTCTCTCACCCTATCTTTTTCAGGCGCCGTCTCCATATCACCTCAACCCCAACGCCTCCCGCTCCGACGCCGTTTCTGCTCCGTCTTCATCGCCGTCTCCAGGTTCTTTCTCTCTCTCTCTCTCTCTCTCTCTCTCTCTGCGATCTCCTCTTTCGCTCCCTCCGCAATAACCCGTCGAGAAACTCTCCCCATCTTATTCAACCGAACCCCTAAGCCTGGTTTGTATTGTATTTAATTTCTTTTAGGGTTTTGCGTTTTGTTGTAATTTCTCTTTGGCATACAAAAAAGTTATGTTTGTGTTTGTTCTCGTGTTAGGTTACGAATAGCGTTTTAGTCAGGGTATGAAGAAATCATTTTTGCATTTCTCGGTTGACGATCTGTTGATTGGGGCGATTGAGCTTCATCACACCTGTTTTTTGGTTCAATCACATGACTGTCCAAATGGGATTTTGATTAACCTTTGAATAAGACCAAAAGGCAAAATTTTGAGGGGGAAAACTCAATTGGAAAGAAGCCAACAGTATTTGAAAGGGGAAAAGTCTTACCTTTGCTGGTATCCAAAGGTTTGACAACTAATGTGAATTGGGGTTGATTTTTTCACTTGCAAATTGGGGGTTATTTTCACATGTCTACAGTTTTCAGAAAAGCAATATCATCTAGCAGAATCTGCGTAATTGCTTTCTTATGAAGTGTAAATAGAATTATTCTAGGTTGGTAATCAACGATTTCTTAATTCTAATTCTTACTGCTTAAATACAAGGTCCCTCTGCAGATTGGGGTCTGTAAATTATGCCCTCTTCTTGTATGTAGATTAACTTCATTAAATTATGAACAATGGAAACTATAAACGAAGGTTTTGAAGCAGTAGTGCATCCCCATTTTTTTCAAAAAAATGTTTCCTTGTGATCATTTGATACTTCCCCCTTCAACTTATTCAACTCATCTTCACATGTAGATCACTTGATGTATCAATAAACAGACAAGCAGCAGTCTTTACCCACACCATACTTCTAGTGTATGGTGGTCGTTATTTTTCATATCTGAGACGAGATTGCCTAGATTGGTAGCTGTCTAGATTTCTCAGCTCTGTTATTTTAATTATTCTCAAAACTTTAGATATCACGTGTTACATGTGCAACAGTGATAGCGATTGGAGCAAAGCATCTTATAAATTTGTTTGGAATCCCTTCCGTTATCTAACATGTTGCAGCAAAAAGATGAGTTTGTGCTGGGAAAAGGAAGGCATTCTGCTTTTTTCCTTCTGTTTAATTCTGCATTTCTCATTCGTCATTGAAATAACTCTGATAAAATGTTACTCTAAGTGTCTTCGACTCTCCCCATTGTCCCAAATCATGGGAGAGACTATTCGGACTAAGTAGTAGACTCAATGAAGTCAATTGGATCGTGTTTAAAACTCTCTCTGTGGGAGTTTGGGAGCATTTCCAGATAAGCGTGACAAGTGAATCACGTTCCCAGGCGCGTCAACCTAGTCCTCTATTAAGAATAGGGAAACAGAAGGAAACTAGTATTTGGTTGGCACTCTAAGCTTTTAACCCATGAGAAATCTTGTAACCGGTAATTTATATCAAACAGGTAGTGTATTTGTGTTTCTTTTCTTGTTAATTGTATACCTTTAGGTTTTATTTCTTTTAGGGAGTACCGGAGTAAGTCCTATTGATTTTGCCATTCTTATCTTAGAATGACTAATTTGACTTCATTAGTGTGGTTGGATTGCGTTTCTTATCATGTTAATTATAAACCTCTAGATTTAATCAACTTGATTTATTGATATCAAACTTCATTTTAACATGCATATTGTAGGTCCCGCAGACAAAAAGAAAATGCCGCCTCCTACCGTGAACAAACGGATACGAATTTCGAGTGAGGCTCACTCAGCTAGAAGACGGGCTGCGACTAAATCCATGCGGTTAAGGGCTAGGATTAGAGAGCCTGCACCACAACTGACCATTCGGGAGCTTGTGGCATTCATGCAAGCTGAGGTTGCATCCCTTCGTACCGACTTAGAGGAGTTGAGGGCTGAGTTTCGGACAGAGGTACATACCCTAAGGCATGAGTTGATGGTAGCTCGTCTTGAAAGGTGTAAAAACTGTTCGGAATCTGGGCAGTCAAATGGTGGTGATGGAGCTGATGGAGAGTGAGTCAGTTCCTTTATTAGGTGGTAGTGCTGTTGGGACTTATTCACAAAGATTACTTTTTCAATGTCATAAACGCTTTGTGATTACCTGCGCACTTTGTAAGAACAGCGGAATGGTTGGGTATGGAAGTTGCTTAATTTTATCCTCTTGGTATCCATGTTTAGCTTTTGTTATATGCCTCCAGATTGAGCTTTGGCAATGGTTTTTTGCCAGCTTAGCTTGAGTTTTGTGTAAGAGTTTACTATGTTATCTGCTGAACAGAACATGGGAGTGGCAGTTTGTAAAAATTTCCTCATCAGCTTTTGGATTCCATGTGTTTCATATAAGTTTCCAATTTCTCACCTTTTTTTGCCAAGTTTGGAGAGGAGCTCCCTAATTGTCCAAAGGCCACTTCTATTGCGATTACCCAGCATCTCCTTGAAGGCTCCTTTGGTTACCTATCATATTTACTCTTTTGGTCACCCATCTTATTTAGGTTACACATCTAATGTTATTATGTCTGGTTATACATGCATCTTTTTGAGAGAGATGCATATCCATAGCAGGGTACGGTACATTCAGCCTCCACTTTTACTTATTCGCTCTCCTTGTGAAAGGTGAAAAAAGAAAGTGGAAGAGATGGATTGTAAAGTAGTAATAAATACCATTTCTCCCTTTTCATTTATTCTCATTTTGTGCATGTGTAAAATTGTAGAAACTTTCGCAAGGTTTCCAGAACTTCTAAAGCAATTACAGATACCAGCTACTTAAACCGCATTAGACGTTGGATCCAACACTTGACATCCAAGCTAATACCACTTCTTTTAGTACTTTCTTTTAAAAGTATAAACATGTTCTGCTGCCCTTTGGTTCAAAAGTAACATGCAAAACTATATATGCAAAATTCATCCTAGTCTTTATGGAGTAGAAGTCTATTGCAGCAATCATTAAGAAGTAAAAATAATACGGTTTTGTTAACCTCCGCTCAGTGGACAGAGGATAATATACACATAATTCCAAACAAGTTCAGATATCAATACACTTTTACAAATATCAATACACTTTTCTCGGATATCAATGCACATTTTTTTCTATTATCATAACTCTTTGGCCGGATGTTATTGTGTTAGAATAACCCAAAATAATACTACAGTAGTACTAATTAACTTCAAAATTGCTGCCAAAATAAGAAAACCGAAAACCTACGTATCGGAAATCAATCTGAAGGAGGATGATGACCAAAATTTGACCGCGTTGTCACCAGAAAATCTGCATCACTGCTCTGACCGGTGTCTTGTGGGTGTTGAACTGCGGGTGGGGCTGGAAAAAAAGAGAGGAAAAGAAGGTGGTGGTGGTGAAGAAGATGATGACGAGACAGAGTACCCAAGAGAGGAAGAAGATGGAGAAGATGATTGAAATCGAGCAGCCATTGAAGATGGCTGTAGTGTTTCATCACAAAAATTCGTCCGCTCTCTTTGACACTCCATAAATTTCATGTAATCTATGTAATCCAAGTGAGGAGGCTGAGAAGGGTCAATTGGCTCACATGATGTCAAATCGGAGAAAATGGTTTTTGAAGGATCAGAAATAGATAACTGGGTTGCTGGGAAACCAGCCGGAGATGGCTGGAGACTCGCACTTTCAGGGGAGTTTAGCTTGGCCGTATTGCCTCTGAAACAGAGAGCTGCTTCTCTGTAACTCTCATTATTCTGTATATGAACAATTGGCTCACTTGATGTTGAAACGGCGAAAAGTGTACTTGAAGGATCAGAAGTGGCCAACTGGGTCACTGGAAATTCCTCCGGAGATGGCCGGAGACTGACATTTTCAGGGAAGTTGAGTTTGGCCTTATTGCCTCTGAAATTGAGAGCTGCTTGGTCGTATGCTTGAGCAGCAGCCTCGGCAGTGTCGAAAGTGCCTAACCAAACCCTAGCAGCCTTAAAGGGGTTTCTGATTTCAGCTGCCCATTTTCCCCATGGCCTCTTTCTCACTCCTCTGTATTTTCTGTTTGGCTCTTCTCCATGGGATTCAGTGTTTTGTTGTGTGGAAGTGTATGTGTATGCAGTTAGTGCTCCTGCAGTCATGCTTGGCCTGCTACTTGAGCCTTCTGAAATAGAAAACAGAGAGAACCCAACAGGAGGTTTAATATAGTAATTGATAATCCAAGCCACTAGATAAGCACTAATTTACTGTACAACATTTGTATCATACGATACGATCATATATTCAAATGTATTGATAGATAGTTAAGGTGGATAATTCACAGTGATGAACTAGAAAAACAATGTGCATAATGGTATCGTATCCTCATGTACGTGAATATCTATGCATTAATTGAAAGTTACGGGCTATGCATAATGGTTATCGAGACCTGTTTGCGTGGCTGTCAATGCACTCATGACCATATTAAAAACAGACGATTATGTTGTTCGATTCGATCAATTAAAAAAAGAGCTTTAGTATCCTATATCGATCGTCATAGTGAAATAGCTGAGTCTAGCTACGAGGATTACTCCAGCACAACTCATTCAAAAGAGGGACAACGAAATTAATTCGAACGAAGATAGAAATTGAGAGAGACAGTAGAGAGATCCTGAAAACTCACCTTTCAAACTGGATGATGAACCACCAACTGGAAAGTCCCCGCCATATGCTGTAGATGCTCTTGGAAATATTTCAGAGAAGCTTCCACTATCCTCCTCTTCGTGTCGTCCTCTCTTCTCTCCGACACCCCTCATAGAAGCAGATGACGAACTACTTCCACCACCGCCACTAACAACCGACCGACTAACCAAATCTTGAGTCACCTCTCCAGACACCACGCGTGTCAGCGCGGACACCATCACCGATGTCTCTATCTCTCTACTGTGCCCAGAAAACATCTCCGCCGCCGTTCCAGCTTCTTCATGCACCGCCTCTCTCTCTCCCTCCTCACCTCTCACCCTCACTCGCCTGCCGTAGTGCCTTGAATTTGCCACGTTGAAAATACACATGTATTTCAAACAACTACAGGATAATGTAGATATATATACTCAACATGGAAAACAATATTGAAAGATTCAACGGACCTAACTCATTTACTGCTTTCAAAGGAGACCCGGCGTTATATAAGCAAGTTGAGGTGGTAGAATTGTAAACTAAGCGCCGCCATAGGAAAGGTGTCGGTCCACCTCCTTCACAATGAACCAAAATTTGCTTTGATTAAAGAATAATTTTACAAACACGGAAATTAATAGAAAATAAATTCTTTACATTGTCGGTGTAAACATTTGTGTCATCCAAATAAATTACATCGCTATACGTGTCAAAATAGTGATTCCAATTAATAAAACATGGTGACGTGACGCAATATAATTGATTTGGAGGAAACAAATATTTACATCGGCGATGTAAAGAATTTATTCTCAAATTAATATACCTATAAAATGAATCTCGCCGGGATAAATTCGAGTAAAATTATTTTGTGCTCCCTGTTGCAACGTGTCTATTTCATTTTGTAACTCTAACCGACGAACAAATTAATTTAATTCTAGGTGTCACATATTTTTCTCATGCTTTATAGTAGTATAAAGGCATATTGACTCATTTGGATTAAATTAATTGTTGGGACAATGTGTGACACACTATGTGCTGTCCGGAAAGTATCTTTTATTCTAATTAAGCACGTTTATTCGGTGCTTGATTTCTTTGTGCGCGCTAATATTGTGTACATCAGTGGCAGTTAGTGAAGAATTAGTAAGTTAGTTCACAGTGAATTTCAAAGGTTATCTATAGCCCTGAATCTCAAACACCCACAACGGATCTCAATCCCTGGCCTTCATATGGATTAGATGTTGATGTACTTGCCCATTGATTACAGTGTCCTTTACCTGTATTTAGATGTTGATGTAAGAGGTCACTAGTTTTTGGTTTTGCGAGTCAAACACGAGTCTTGGGTGTGAACTCACCTCAACTTGAGTCGGTACAAGACAATGCTAGTATGTAATGGAGTAACATTTTGCATATTTAGTCTGTAACAAATTTTTGTGTCCGCTAAATATATGTAAGGGTTGAGGCGTGGATAACCTGATCGGTCCGAACACCTGAATTATTATTATAATAAAAAATGCGATTGATGTGGAGAGGGTACTTAATAGATAGATTTGGGTTTGCGAGTCAACCACTTGTGGAGTTGGGTGCGAACTCTACCCAACTTGGGGCGGTGGCCGCCTTCCAGCTTTTTCGGTGAGTCGGTGTTGGGAGAGAGAGACCGATAATTGCCGACATCATGAGTGGTGCCTATGAATCTACTACTAGTAGAGGTTATATAGTAACACTTTTTGCCTTGTGCAATGTAGTGGGAGGATTGGGCTGCATAGGTTCTTAGGAGTCCAATTGAAAGCCCAAAACTGATCCAAACAGCCCATAACTCTGTTTTGAAATTTGACGAAAGTCGAGACTAATTGTATTCAGGATCGTTCGATGCACATGAAGTTTCATACATTAAACAACTCCGAATATAATTGTGTCTGCGGATGTAGTTTTGTTCAACTATTATTTCCATTTGTGCACCCAATGACTTTCTGAGTTCCCAAAGTGTCTAAACCATTGACTTCAATCACAACGGAATTATTCCGGTTATGAGAAATGGCGCGGAATAATTCTATGGTATATAACCTTTTATGTTGAGATAAGTCGAAGTCAAAATTCAAAAAATCCAAACTGCCAAAAAAAAGGTACACAGAGAAGACTTTTAAAGTTCTCACGAGCGGAGAAGGAGTGTGTTGGTGGTGGGCTTGATGATAAAGACGGTTGAAAATTTGAAATGAATGCTTTTTACTCCGTCCGTCCCATTTTCATAGTCCTTTTTTGATATTCGTACAGTTTTCAATCGCTTATATCTTTCAATGTGAATCTCCAAAAATATGCAATATGAATCTTATTTGATAGATTTCAATTTGTTCTATAATACAAAGATGTCAAAATCATGAAAAATATTATAGATTGAAAGATATACGCAAGAGACAAAAAAGTGAAAAAAGAATAATGGACAATGAAAATGGGACGGAGGGAGTATAATATTTCGATTTGAATGTTCAAGAAATGGAAAGCTTGACCATGTAGGGACTTACATTCAAGTGAAATAACGATTTTCCCTGTCTGATATGTGATGGAGAACAATAATAAGGGCATTGGAATCGGTTCCTTTAGGGTCAATTGATACGAAATTTTGCTTTGATTTTAATTGAGACTCCCACAAACGGTCAATAAAATTGGTTTTCTAGAATTTGTCAATACGTATAAGCTAGTCAAAATACTTGAGTTATCAAAAAACAATAATTATCTTCATAAACTTGATAATGACTCAATGTGCCATTTGTTACAAATGCTTGTGATCTTAATAACGGAAAGTACCACACCTGCTCCTGCATCTTGAATTTCTTCCACTTTCAATTTTCTCATGTATTTGGTGATAGATCTCATACAAATGTTACTTCTGAAAATAAGATTTGAGTGCGCCCAGTAACACTGAATAATTTTTCCTATCCTTTAGCAAAGTGGACTAGGCAAAATCTAGACTAAGTGGACTAGGCAAAATCTAGACTTTGTCAAGAACCTATCAGCACCACATGCCAAAATCATGGAAATGTCATAAAGCGCGAACCAAGACCCGTGATGCAAAAACCATTGAAAATGTCATAAAGCGCGAACCAAGACCCGTGATACGAAAACCATAATCAGAATGAGGAAGAAAAATATATCGTGATGTAAGTCTATGATTCCTTGCATCATAGGTGTTTTTGCATCTTGAGATCCTAATTGCCATAGTTCTGCTAATCCGGTTGCGAGTTTTGACTTTGGGAAGAACCCAAAAATGCTGATACGTACTAGTCCACCGAAACATTTTGAAAATCAACGGCAGAACAAAACCTCTTTGATGCAGGGGACGCAATGACGGGACCATGCCACAACATGACTAACAAAATTTTAAAATTTCAAGATTCAGGCATTTAAAATGTCAAAATACACAATAAAAAAAAAAAAAACTTTATAAAATGGAGGCCCAAATGGAATGCACTTTCGACACATAAGATGAAATCAATTACTGCTATTCACAAAATAGAGAGCTCTATATTCAAAAACCAACTCTATAACCTAAATAGGCACCAGTGAAGTAAATCTCCATTACGTACTGCAAAAATTATGGATATGAACTATAGTCGCCGGCAGAATTGTATAATTTAGCTAAGTTAAAATATGTACCGTTTTTATAAGCATATTTAGCATAACTTTTTAGTTTTTTGCGGTGTTTTTTATCCAACATTATTTTACTTTTTTGTGAGGGCATATTGGGAGATTTTTTCTTTATAATCTACATAATTCTCAATTCTCAAAGCTAATAAGAAAAGTACTCCGTAGTAGTTAAAAGAACTGATAAAAAAGAAAACACAGTCCAAATTAACATCTGTTCGACTTCGGGCATAAAACAAGGAGATGCACTAACTAAAGTCAAGGTTGATTATGTAGCCAACATTTGACCCATTTGGCAAGTGGATAATTAATTATTGAATTTTTTTATGTTTCTGTTTACTTCCACGTATTTCAACTGCCTGGACTTTTCCCCATGTGTTTTCTTCTTCTTTTTTGATTCAAACCCAGAATTTAGAGAGCCACTTGTTTGACTCTGACTTATTGCGCAAAAGATTGCAATTTCAAAGTAATACTACTACTTAATGATAAAAAAAAAAAGAAAAAAAAAGAGTAATATTACTACCCTGCAATTCGGGAACATAAATGAAAAAAAAAGAAGTCAACAAACCTCTTGTCAATGTATGCTGGTTTGAACTTCCTTATCATATTCTTTCCCAAAACCGTTGGCATTATTGGAGTTGAAAATTGTTTTTGATAACTTTCGTGACGTGCACCGACTAATTCTGAGAGTCTAATCCATTGTCTATTTGCGGGGAGTTCAATTAAAATCGGAGCAAAGTTCTGTATGGATTGACTCCATAAAAATTAATAACATTTGAGATTTCAAACCTGAAAGTTTTGGAGGCAGTAAACTTCTAATTTTAGGCCTCGACGACCGAGCCAACCAAGGGTTATTGGAGTGGAGAGTTGTAGAATTTTATAATGCGACCCACAGAGTTGATTTAATTATCAAGTGCCACAATCTCACCCAAGAATAATGAGATTCACAACTTTAATCAACGAAAAAATGCTAACCACCGCTTTTTGACAATGGTAAAATTACGGTTTCTAGAAATCCAAAATTATAAATAAATGAAAAAAACCCGACGAATTGTGTATACTTTGTCATTAGTCTTTTGTGCACGTTAAGCGCCGTACGCCTGGTAAAGTAATTGTAGAGTGGAGACTAATTACCAACGGTTAGCAAGCGACAACTAAATTAATTCCAACCCTTGCCACTTCTTCCTCCCTCCTCCCTAACCATGCCTTCTCTTCTCCTTCTCCTCCTCCTCCTCCTCCACCACCTCACCACCCAGACCAACATTTAATCCTAGGATTTTAGATTTTTTGGTGAAAATCACCATTGTCGCTTCACCACTACTAACTCCACAGCTACCACTACCATTCTAAATAATAGTGGTTGTGAGGAGTTAAAATGATGGTGGTGGCAGAGCTGCAGAGGTGTGGTAGTAATGGTGGTAAAGTGACGGTGGTGATTTGTGTTAGGACTTCAATGAACACAAATGGGCTCAAAACCATAACAAAACAAATGATTTATCATTCAGACAAAGATAAAAGGATCATTAGAATCCAGCCACGTTACCATTTGTAATTGACACTTAAAAGTTCTCAAACACGTTAGAGCATTATACATAGTTAACATAGAGGCACCTATACAAAGAAGTTCCCACCCATTTAGGCTTCACATTACAATATTTGGTCATAATTTCAAGAACTCGCACCTACAAACCCTCAATAGTATCACCATGGCCAAGTTCCGCCATCGGTCAAGGCAGCAAACCTTTTCGGTCATTTGCAGTATAACTCTTAACTTCCACAAGCGATGCAATTTTCACGGTTCGTTAAAGAACATACCAATTGCAACATTTTAGGATCCTTGTCATCATTTGCAATCGATTATCAGCTTTTTAATTAATATAAGATACAAAACAAATTCAAATAATGAGAAGTATTGTACTCGCAAGTAATTTAAAGAAAGACGTTACATTAATAATGGAAGTGTTCACAGTGAACTTGATGGCATCGGCTGCAGCACATGATCGGAGATAGTACATTTCAGCTTTCAAACACTTTAATACAGAGGAAGGAGATAAACAAAATGGATCAACAATATTCCTATAATAATCCCGATCTATAATTTAATTGTTTGCATTAAGTGGCTAGCTGCACATCAAAATCAAGAAGCAATTTTATGACCAAATGGTCCAACAATAATTATTCCCCACTAGGACAAATTATTTGCAAAAATTCTCAAAAAAAGAAACACGGGTCAAGAATGTGCAACGGAGAGAGTGCAACAATATCACAATAAATAAAAATCATGTTCAAAAAAGAAAACCTCCATAATGATCACCCCACAAGACAACACTCAAACTATATGACCTCAATCCTATCATGTAAAGGGCAAGTCAACACAACGGAAAGAGGCATAATTGCAATAACAGAGCATTATTAGCATATCTAAGAACCAAGAATCCGTAAACTACCATATAATGGAGACTCTCTTCAACTAAATGTGACAACTAACGTAAGCCAAATTCATTCCGCAAAATCTCAAACCACAGGATGCAAAGAAAGATAAAAGTTTTTACCTTGAACCACGTATGGAAGTGCAAGGAAGTAAGTTTCCTGAAATTGGGTTGGGCCATGTGTATATTCAGACTTTGACTCTGGTCGATGTAGCATCCTCGCTCAACAATCATATCAACCAACGTTTTTTGCTTGATTTCCCAAACGGTTCTGTTGCAGAAAATGATTTTAGTCCAAATGAATAATAATGAAGAGGAAAGGAAGGGGAAGCAGAAAAAGGACATTATTAAGAAAATAAAAAGGAAAATCCATACTTGTAGATATCTTTCAGCTCCACATGAATTTCTGGAATTTTTCTGCACAGAGCCATTCTCATAGATTATTTGGTTCTTAAGAGCAGGTGACCAACGACCCATCTCAGTCAGGACATGAAATAGATGTTTATTCACCACAATGAATTCATTGCTGAAAAGAACCAATTAGCATTATATGGAAGCAAAAAACTCGGTCTTAGAAGATACGCAGTAGCATAAAAAGGCAAAGTAAACTGTAAACCTTAGTACTCTGCGACCGTAGATATTGGAGTTATATGGTTCAAAGCATTCATTGTTTTCAAGAATCTGGCTGGTTGAAGCAGTGGGCATTGGTGATACAAGAAGTGAATTTTTGACCCCATTCTTTGATATAATACCCTGCGGAGCATTTCAATCCTATCGATTTGATGGTGTTACCCCCCTGCATATCTGGTTGAAGGATTCCCTAAATATCATAGTTTCAAAATAAACATAATTTGTGAGCATTTAAAACATCGGCACAAATTCAAAGGCCCAAGAAACACAACCATACATGGAAGCCCACATATGAGAATCAAAATTTGAAAGTGCGTCTCGAGGCTGACAATCGTAGGAAAAATTGGACATCACAAGTATTCACAACAAATTTTTTTTTTTGAAAGGTAAAAAAAATTTCATTAATCTCTGAAATTGTTACAAAAATTAACAGGAATAAAGAATGATAGCATCATATCCCTAACTCAAGACCTATTAGAGTTACAAAGTTAAGAATAATTCTATACCCATTCAAAATACAAACTCGAGGTTAGCAAGAAACCAACCAAGGGAACCCTCATTGAAACTAGCCCATACCTGCTTAAGACAACCCACGTCTAATAGGCCAAGCCCAAGAAACAACCATACCTAACGGGCCGAGAAGCCCAAACTGAAAACCTAAAACCCCAGCTGCTCTACCTACCGCCGACAGCAACCACCACCACCTGAGGATGAACCCCGCCGAGCCACGACCAAGACCACCACTGGAGCACTACCCAAGCCGTAACTATTAACTATTTAACCTTACAACAATGAACAAAAATAAAGAGCTTTAAGCTGGTTTCCAACTAACTTTTTTCCTAAATCACCATCCTCAAATCGTATGCATCTGGTTTTTTTTTATTTTATATGTATTAGTTGTACGAGTGAACGTTCCATTTTTGTACTGAGATGACAGTAAATGTTAATAACATAAAGTGAAGTAGGCTGAATGGTAAAGTTTTAAGAGCGGGACGGTATTCCTCCACCACCATCACAAAAGCTACATTTGGAAAGCGCACCTTGCTCACAGGACTTCCGGCATACGTCTCATAGGGGCCTTCTTTAGCAGCCAACTCAAAAGAAGCTTTCAGAGCATGGTAGTATATGGTCTCAAAGATATCTTTGTTCAGTGTTGAGCCTGCAATCCCCAACAAAGAAATTATCAGACATGAGAGATCCTATCAGAAGAAAAAGTAGAGCACAGTGGGATGTTAAGTTTAACTTGTGGTGAGTCAAATGCCATGCCGAGTGGAATGAATGTATCAGCAAGACCCTAGACTCCAATACCAATAGGTCTGTGTCGAAGATTTGACTTTTGGGGTACCGTCACGTGGTGTCCTAAGACCTCCTTCCACCACACATTTTTAGTGTAGGATCAGAAATAAGTGGGTAAATCCCATTCAATGTGTAATTGAAAAGGGCCTGGAGTACCGTCACGTGATACTCAAGGCATGGAATAATCTCTCTGTTCTTGCTCTTTTTTCCCTTAGGGTTAATAATGGATTACCCCTTTAAATTCAATTGTTTTCCACTTAATCCCCTTCATTTAAAGAACCTTCAATTTTGAAGCTGAGATATATCCTTAAATGACAGAGTCTGTGGATAATGCAAATCCCTGGTGAAGCTTCTTGGGTAGTGAGGAAATGCAATGATACATTTTATGTGGACCGAAAACAGGTATCCTTTGGGTGCCCTATACAAGATGTTTTGGGGAGTTTGTGGTGGCTCATAGGGGGAATATGCTTTAAGAGCCAAAGGGGCCTCCATCATTGATTGTGGGTGATGGAAATGGTCTAGGTAGCACAGCAGGACCATTATGGCAATCAGAAGAAAAACCCCAGTTAGTTTTCTTCCTATTCCATCCTGATAGGTTTATTTGGACTTTAATGTTGGATGGTAAATTTTCAGTTAAAAATTTGCCAGGGAAGCATGTCAACATAGGAATTCCTTTCAACCATGGCATACTCTTGTATTGTCTGGTCATTGTGTCCCTAAATGGAGCTTCATTGAGTGGACGGTTGTTTTGGGTTCGTAGACTATGTACCAAAAATAGGTTTGGAGTTTCACAACCATCTTTTCTTCTATTGTCATTTTTCCTCCATTTATGCTCTTTGAGATGAGCGAAATATTAGAAGCTTTTAAGGCAAGTCCAAGGATGTGAATGGGTATCTTTTAGCAATCTTCGACTCCATTAGAACTAAAGTTAGTTCTAGGTCTTCTGTCAAGTTTGTTACCCCAAACCAAAGGTTGTGTGAGGGGTGGTTGTTGGATTCTATGATTTTTGCTCTTAACAACTGTTCATAGGTCTGTTTTTTCTTCTATTTTACTTTGGATGTTGGCCTGATGTGGTATTTTTCATTTGATTTTCTACTCCTAAACTTGTTTAGAGATAAGCCATTTGCAGAATACCGAATGAGAGTAAGATCCAAAATCTTCAACTTGAGTTTTGCAAACCTATTTTTTCGGTCGTCCGTCACAATCTGGGACTCTTTGCCAATGTACTAGAGATTTATTGACTGCACTGAAATGTTTCATTGAAGTTGCAATTTTAGTTTCCCGAAAATTTAGAGAGAGATTGCTATGAATGCTTCAAAACAATCAAATCCCACTAATTCAAGACGTCCATATCTACACACACATTTACATGGAGGGTAAATTTGACAAATGATACAATTTTAGAATGGGAACTATAAGGCCCCGTTTGATAACAGTGATAGATGGATGGGATTCGTAAGGAGATGAGATTAGTAATGAGATGGGATTGATAATGAGTATGTTTGTTTGTGATGGGATTAGATGATGAGATTATTAATTTCATGTTTGTTTGAGATGAGATTAGATGATGGGATTGGATTGATAGAAGAAATTGGTTATGAGAAGGGATTGATAATGAGGAGAGGATGGGTTGGGATTATTAATACCAAGTCCCAGGGGGTATTGCTAATACCCCCTAATGCCCGGCTTAGACATCCCAAGGGACTAATAGTCCGGACCTTTTTTTGTTACCAAACAAAGAATTGCTACTCCTATGGGATTAGTATTCCAGTCCCAACCTCTAAACCCATTATCAAACGGGGCCTTAATTCATAGTGGTGTTATGGCCCTATGGATGAAAACTTAGGTGGATGCTGGTTTTAGGATTATTATCTATTGATTCAACTTATACCCAATTCTTTTCGCAATTTCCAATTATTTATTATAGAATTATCAAAAAAAAAAAAATTACTATTATAGCATTAATTTTTTTTAATTAGGACCATATCTAATAAAATCATGTAGTATAACTGGATTGATTTTGTTTGTAATATTTTTTTTACAAATATTTTATGACCATACACCTTCATAATTTTCGGTGGGTCTCACACACACTAAAAATATAGTACACTAAAAATATAGTATGTATGAACTCCAATGTGAATATAAATAAATTTGTATAAATGTTTGTAGTTATAAAAAAATTATTATTATTTTATTGGGAATATTACTAGTAACAGGGGTACTGGAGTAGTAGTACGTACTCCATTTTGCTCAAAAAATTCGGTCCGTATCCAACCCTCGACGGGAATGAACCAAACGCGTATATCCTTCCCTTGTTCTTGTATTCTATTTTCATTCGAAAACCCTAACCGGTACGGGAACTAGGGTTTCGCCAATTCACTGTTCCACTAAGCAAATCTAGGGCTTTTTCGTCGAGCTCACTCGTTCGGACATCATCTTCAAGGTTCCAAACAACCTTGAAGCAGGAGAGTCGGAGAATGGACTTCGACGAGTACGATTACCTGGAGAAGACCGTTGAAGAAGGCGAGAAAGACGGGTCGTCTGCGAAGAAGAGCAAGGACGGAGGTGAGAAGAGCGAGAAAGGGTACAGGAGGAGAGAGAGGAGTGTTGAAGACGGAAGCGGCGACGAGGAGGGCTTGAAGAGTAAGAAATCCAGAGGCGACGAAGAGAATGGCGGGAAGAGAGAGCGGTCGTCGCGTTCGGAGCGCGGCCGGGAGGTAGAGAGAGATAGGGATCGGCATAGGAGTGGCAGGGACGGAGATAGGGAGGTAGAGAGAGAGAGGGATCGCGGGAGGGAGAAGGAGAAGGAGCGGGGGTCGAGAGAGAAGGATAGAGATAGAGAGAAGAGAGAGAAGGAGAAAGAGAGGGAGAGGGAGGGAAGAGAGAAAGAGAAGGAGAGAGAGAAGGACAGGGAGAGAAGAGATAGAGATAGAGACAAGGAAGGGGACAGGGGGAGAGAGAGGGAGAAGGAGAAGGAGAGAGAAAGGGAGAGGAGAGAAAGAGACAAGGATGTGGACAGAGAGAAGGAGAAGGAGAAGGAGAAAGAGAGGGAAGGGTCACGGAGAAGCAGGAGTCGGTCGTCGAGGAGGCCAGAGGGTGATCGCGAAAGAGAGAAGGAGGTTTTGAGAGAGAAGGAAATTGATTTTGAAATGAGAGATAGCAGGTAATTTCTCACTCTTCATAGTTCATTCTTCTCCTCATGGTTGTTATTCACGGTTTCTCTATCTTGTATTGTTTTTTAGTAATTCCGTTGAATGGTATGCCAATTATTTTGTACCTGATCATGCATTTGGTTCATTCAAATAGGCTAACAATGTGGAGAGTTCTTCAAAGCTCCGCTGAGAAGTGGTTTTGCACGAATTGAGTTTCATAAGGTCTGCTGCGTTCTAATTTAGCCTTCGTGTGGATGTCTAAGCTGGATTCTGTAAAAGAATAGATTAGTGACGTTACAATTGTACCATATGGTTCTCTTGATTATTGATACCAATATTCGAAGCCTATAATTCAGAAAGCTCAATTATCAACTTTTGAATCACCTAATCTTTGCTCCTAACTTGCCTCAAGCGAGCACTTTAAGAAGTTCCGTGTCCGTGTCAATCAACACCTGTCTATCACTTGGTATGCACAACTAAAGTGCATGAGAACTACAAATTTCCCAAAATAATGGGGGTTCATGTGGTGTTGCATTCTCCGTGAGTTCGTATGGTGTTTGTATCCACATTCCATGTCTATATCCGGTTTTTTAGACCTTGAGGTTATTATATCGCTGGCCAATTTTGTAACCACGGTGACAATCTATGTATGAGATATATGCATGCATATATACATATGTATGTAGTTGTATATATATGTATGTATGTAGGTATGCTTGTCATGATGATATGATTCTATCTGTCCTTAATCCTGATTAACTTTTCCACCAAGAAGATGATATGCCCCCCACATCTTACTTCACAGCATAACCATGGATTTATTTTGAGGAGTTTTGATATAACTATTGGAATGATTAGTGAGATTTAAAACTCATTGTTCGGTTCACATTTTAGTTTAGTTTTTCAATCATTACCCTATTTCTCCAATTATTACTTTCCCATCTCTCTCTATTTCTCTCCAATCATTACCCTCTCTTCAATCATTACCCTATTTCTCTCTCCACCGGTCCACCCACAACCAAAACTAAACTAAACTAAACTCCCAACCAAACAGTAATTGAAAGTCTTCAGAATTGCAACTCTATTTGTGTGCTATTGAATAATTAATTGGAAAAAATAAATATTGACTACAGTTAAAGCCCTCTAGTAAATTCTTGCTCATTACACCAAAAGGGCAAGTTACTTCTATTATGGTTATAAAACTTAGCTCTGTACATTGATGTGCAGGTGTTTTCGCATTTTTTACCAACCTTTTGTTAAGGTGAAAGTTGTGAGTCTTGTGACCAACTCTTGATGTGTTCTGCAGAATTATGCCTGCATGTATAGAGAAAGAAGAGTAGTTTAACACTGGATTTTGTATCAGTGCCTAACTTTCTATGATTTCATATTGCCACAGCCTACTTTAGTTATGTCTGTAAAAGGTGATGACTCGTGTATATCATCAACATAGTGAAAATGCTTTTACCATGGGATCTCTTGTACTATTGAAAACCACTTTGATGACAGGAGATTCAAAGATAAGAAAGAAGCCGTAGAGCCTGAAGCTGATCCAGAAAGGGACCAAAGAACTGTTTTTGCATATCAGGTAGATGGGTAATATAGTCAAGGGAGATGATGGGAGCCTTTGTTCTTAATTTGTTTGCCCTTGTTTTCTTCATTGGTTTTTTTTTCCCTCTATGAATATGCACAATTATGCTTCTGTTTGTCAGACCTTGTTTGTGCTAATTCTCGTTTGCTGGTATGAAATGGTGGTGGCAGATGCCTCTGAAGGCGACAGAGAGGGATGTTTACGAGTTTTTCTCCAAAGCTGGCAAGGTCAGTGGGAATTGTTTACTTAAATTTTTTGTATTTAGTAGAAGGTATGGTGTTGTACATATCTTCTTACTGGTAACTACATGCCCATGTGATTTCTTTTGCATTTTTCATTTCCACCTCCACATGCACAATTGTTTGATGTTCTTGTTACTTGAAACGCTTCTTCAGATTTTGATGCGTGTTATTGAGATAAATTTCCTTCCTGTTGCAGTAAATGCTCCTCTGCCCTCAGTTACGAGTAATAAAATGACTTTCTTGTGTCAACATTCTGTGTATGTGGGGTGAGTGATGTACACATGCGTTAAACTGATGATCTCGTGAAACACCTGTAATTGGTGTTGATATGTGCAGGCAAATGCCCAGAATGACATGTATTTTTCTGCTTCTTATTGCAAGTTTATGGTTTTCTATATAAATTATTCAATGTTTCATCTCCAGGTTAGAGACGTCCGTCTAATCATGGATCGCAATTCAAGGCGTTCGAAAGGAGTTGGGTAAGAACCTTCTTGTGTAAAAGTATTGTATTTACATTAACTACAGTAGGAATCTCTTTGGTTTTAAAAGATCAACTGCATTCTCAAGGTAGAAGACAAGAACCTAAGTTCCTTCCACCCTCACCCCCCGTCTCTCTTCCTCCTTCCCCATGATTGCTGAGTTTTTGTTTCCGTACAAGATCATGGTTCTATCACTGAGGTGTGTCCTCTAAAACTCATGATTGTGTTTGCCTTCATGTTACAAGTCCTGATCATCTTGTCTATCCAAAAGCTTATCTGAACCACATTGCACCTGTTTTTACATAGGGAAGACCGCACAAAATTGTTCACTTTAGGTTGTGACCCGGTGCCCATACTTGAAGGCATCACATAGATACTTCCCAGTTCTGCAATGCCTCCTTTCTCAGTGGAAGATGAATTCTCAGGAATCTATACCATTGGGCCAATTTCAGGTCATTTTGTTGTTGGGCATTAAGAAATTTGGACTCTCCGCATTGCGCATGTCATCATTCTAGGTCCCAAAAAAAATAAAATTTCTAGGTCCCAATTCTGGCTCTCATTGCCATTTTAACTTCTTTCAGAACAGTATGAAGGCAATTGGTAAGAGAGTATGCTGTTTTTGGAACCATTGGTTTTTTGTCGATATTGTATGAGTATAGAATGACAATGTTTTCAGTGTGTTACTTAGCCATGGAAATTGCCAAATTGGGATCTATCCTAGTCATTTTAAAAATAAAAACTCAGTCTATATTTTACCACAATGGGATGTTGTCTCTGTTTCGTGAGGTTTAGATATGAGGGAAGAAACCCAGCTTGGGAACCACACACTTGCGAGTTTTTGATCTCCCCACCTTCCTTGGCTACATGTTTGGAAGGGAATAATTGTGTTTAATCCTATTTTTTCACTGAGAAACTTATTGTGAGCCTGTGGGTGATACTGCAGGTATATTGAATTTTATGATGCAATGTCTGTGCCGATGGCTATAGCGCTCTCTGGCCACCTACTTCTTGGACAACCTGTGATGGTTAAACCATCAGAAGCTGAAAAGAATCTTGTTCAATCTAATGCCACTAGTGGGGTTTCAGTTGCAGGACCCTATGGTGCAGCTGATAGAAAACTCTATGTGGGGAATTTACATTTCAATATGACGGAATTTCAGCTTAAACAGGTATGATGACTAATTCATTGTATAATTGTTTCAATTTTGGTTTGTTTGAATATTACAATGGTTGTTATGGGAGGAAGACCGGTGTAGATGTAAATCAATGCCTTACAGATTGCAAATTTACTGAACAAATCTGAAAGTGAGAAAAGAATGGGTGATTAGAAAATACACCATATGATGGTTGCACATCTCTTGTGTAGGCTTCAATGTACTTTAAACTTCCCCTCCCTCCGCTTCACCACTTCCACATTGGTGAGCGGCCTTTCGTGGTCTTGTGATGCTTGGCATGGCAAGGCTTCCACTTATCCTGGCCATAAAGGCAATTTTCCGTGCCTAATAGTTTCGTGCAGACTTGATGCAGATAAGCACCTGTGGATAACAGTGTAGGTAGAATGTGTAGGTCCTCAGTATATGATGCTTTTCTCACCTCTTTGGCTTCACTAGGAAAATAGAGATTGTTGCCTTGAAATCTTATCATTAGGATGTGGATTGCTGCATTTTCTTCCTAAAAAAAGGACAAACCTTGTTTGGTCAATGGTTCTCTTGGAGCATTTTTAGTGAGCACTGAATCCCCTTCTCATAAATTGTTGGAATTGTGTGCGTCTTTTCTTAATGGCTTTTCTTAAATATGTGTTTAGAACATAGTGTTGTATACTGGAATAGTGGAATGAAACTCCTGGTTCTGGTTGTTTGGTGAATTCTCTAGTTTTTTGATGTCTGCTCGATTATATGGACCTATGGCAGTGATCATAGATTTGGTGATTGCTGTAAAGCCAACCAGTTCCTAGATTGCCTCTTGAGGGAGTATTCCTTGTGACTGAAACATGAAGCTACTGTACCTTTTCTTGTTTCTCTAGTTGTTTGAAGTTTTAGACGACTCTTTCTCCCTAGGAGCGATATGATTCTGACTGGTGGATTGCAGTGATTCCTTTTCCTTGCACTTCACTTTCTTGTAGCTTCCACAGTGAAGGGTATTTGTGCTGTATGTTTGTTCTATTGTTTCTACTGTTCAAGTGGTTCATACCAATTTGTACCATTGTCGGGACCTCTCAGATTTTTGAAGCTTTTGGGCCAGTTGAGGTTGTGCAACTACCTACTGACCCTGAGACGGGACACTGCAAAGGTTTCGGGTTTATTCAGGTCAGTATAATTTGATATTGATTACATTGAATATTTTCTATGTACATAGCCTTTTATTGTTAACCTTTCCTTCACTGGTACCATTTAGTTCGCTCAACTGGAACATTCCAAGGCAGCACAAAGTTTAAATGGAAAATTGGAGATTGCTGGTCGAATTATCAAGGTAGGCTCGTACTTACTGTTTCTTCAGACTAAGATATTATTGAGTTCCGTTCCTATTAGTCTTTGTAACAATTTCAAAGATCAATGATATTTTTTTGCCTTTCGAAAGAAAAAAGAAGATATTATGGAGTTCCAAAGTTTTGTGACTGAACTTGCGATGCATACTTAATTTGTATGTTCTCTTTTTTGTTATGCCACCATCACCTCCTGATGAGGGGTTATGGAATGAGCTATCTTACTGATTTTGTACATTCGTTTGCAGGTTTCGTCAGTCACAGATCATGTCGGAGCGCAAGATCCGGGAGCCAAAGCAGCTGACTTTGATGATGATGATGGGGGTGGTCTGGTGGGTCAAAATCTGACATTATTAATCAACAAAAACTTGTTTGTAGTGCATGATATTTGTGTTACATAATGTAATCCAGCGGTGCGCAGTTGGGAAATTAGTACCTACGAGCTAGCTGTATATAAAGCTTTTGAATCCAGGATAATTTAGTGGAACAAAATGTTAAGTTGTTCTATAGGCAGCTATATTGCTACTGAAATCATGGTTTCCCTTTGTTTTTTCTGGTGTGTCACGCTGTATGAGAAGTTAGTGAGATGGGAGTTTGCCTTTTTTCCCCCGCTCTATGAAAATGGGTCATCGAGTGGGGCTACAAACATGCATTGAACGCATAAGCTCTAGCTGCTTGGTAGGAAGCTCGTGTTTGTATATTGCACTCCGATGCTTTGGTATCCACCAATTTGGATGTTACAAGTTTTGCCCAATTAGATGTTCAATATCCTTGTTGCGCTCTATGACCCATGTGGACTAATAACTTTCCTCGGCTGTTTGATGGGGATAGCAAGTCTATGTGACCACATACCACTGAGGACACGGGGTAAACTACCCCAGGCTTTTACCCTCTGTGGAGCCTCTACTCGTCTATTATATAGCCATGTAGTCCTCCAGAGGGTAAAAGTTTGTTTTGATACCACCTGTTATGACCCACCCTTTCCGGCCTAATGACATAAAAAAAGTGGACCTAAGGAAATGGCCAAAAGCTTAAGCTCAAACTTACTTGGTATTCAAGCTTGTTATGCTATGCACTAATAGGAAGGTTGTGGTCATATCTATACGGGCAAAAATATAAGCTCCCTGTGGATGTTTTGCTTTCCATACAAGTTCAGTGAATTTTAATTGAATCCTCGTTTGTGGAAAGCAGTTATGATTGTGAATTCCGCATTTCTATTTTGGGAAAGTATACTATGTTTTGACTATGTTGAAGCAAAATGCTCAAATAACAAACCTGTTTAGTACGTTGTCCCAATGATATGTTGTGTAGCAAGGAGTGAAATAAGTTGTATTCATAGCTAGAGACAGTTTATATGTTTTCTTCTTCGGTATTAGACTTGGTACTTGGCTGACATATAGTATCTTCACATGCAGTCTCTGAATGCTCAATCAAGAGCATTGCTTATGCAGAAGCTCGATCGTAGTGGCACTGCCACAAGGTTTGTATGTTTATCTCTGTCCATCCTTCAGTTAAGCTCAAGCCGTCCTTCAGTTTTTTTGCACCATAGCATGCACTTGAATATGACACTTTCTGTAGTATTGCGGGTTCTCTTGGAGCGCCGGTGTTTAATGGTACATCTTCAAATCAACAAGCCATCACCTTGCCGATGAATGGGCAACCTTCAGTCGCTGTTCCTGCTCTTCCTGCACTTTTGACAACTTTGGCCCCAGAGCCTATTGGGAAGCCTAGCGAGTGTTTACTTCTGAAGAATATGTTTGATCCAGCAACTGAGGTTTGAAGTCTCCCTTGTATTTAATTTATTTTACCACCCCTTTTATTGGCCAGTTCTCATTTTTGTGGAAGCAATGATTCTTTTGAATACTTTGTCACAGACGGATCCTGAGTACGATCTGGACATTAAAGAAGACGTTCAAGAAGAATGTTCTAATTTTGGCCGTGTGAAGCATATACACGTTGACAAGTAAGCAAAAAGATTTACTGCATTACTATTCTCTCTCTCTCTCTCTCTCTCTCTCTCTCTCTCTCTACTGTATTGTTGTCATTCCTCATTTGTGTCTGTGTTGTTGGATGAGAATCATACACAGTCCAATGAGGAAATATGACAAGTCCACCATTAGCATTGCACCTTAGATGCTAGTATTTTGGAAAATTTATTTTGGAAGCGTTAGCCTGCGTTGTCGGCGTGCTCTAATTCCATTACTTAACTCTCTCTCCATCCACTATTGTCTGGATTTGGACATTTTTCATCCAACTTACAGGAACAGTGCTGGTTATGTGTATCTGCGGTTTGACACTGTGGAAGGAGCATCAGGCGCTCAACGAGCTATGCATCAGAGATGGTTTGCCCGCAGGTTGATATCCGCCGTGTTCTTGGTATGTATATGGACTCTTGTGAGCGTTCCTTCTCTTTCTCCAATTTTTTAATATGGTTTTATTGCTGCAAATTCTGTTACTGAAACGCGTCTGATGTCTTTTTAGGCCATTCATCTCAATGTAATACTGAGATCTAGGATCTCTTTGGAAATCACGGACAGTATGAATAGGAAGGAATTGGGGTACTTTGATGTTCCCTGGAGTCTTGACACCCAGGATCTTAGTTATGTGTGATTGAAACAATTTTTCTTAACCTGTTTGGTAGTTTCTCTGTTTCCTCTTGTTGGGCTTGGTAATTAGCAAAACTGGCTCATTACTGCTTTAGCTTAGGAAGAGTAGTGTTTTCTGATTTGGCTTTATCGGTAAACTTACTGAGTCACAAATAAATAGTTATTTTAGGGAATGAAAAAGAGGAAAAAACAAAGTAAATTGGCTGAATCATATATTAGGAGTGATTTCTGTTCGGGGTCGGTTGGTTTGGGGTGGATTTTCCCTGCACCGAATTGGTTCAGGGTGAAATTTTTTAGGACCGATCCCAACCGAAGTTAAGTTCGGTTCGGGGTGGAATTGGTCCGGTCGGAGATTTCAGTCCGCCCGAAATGGAAGGATCAACCTCTTCTCCGGCGACTACTCTGGCTTCTTCTCCGGCGAAACCATGAGAGAGAGAAGAGAGAGGTGAGGGTCAGGCGGTCAGCTATATATATATTACTATAATACTAGTAAAAAAGCAAAAGAAAGGACAAGGGTCAACCACCAGCTATATATATACTATAATTATACTCCTATATTGCTACAAAGAAAGAACTGTGTTTGACAAGTTTTAATTTTTTTTAAAGGACATGGTTGTGCATTGCTGCTTGTGTGGCAAGTGGGAGAAGGACACGCATGTGTACGATAGTTTTGGAAAAAAGAAAAAGCTGCCTCTTTTCTTCTCCCTTTCATATCAATGTAAAAGATATATATATACACACACAAACAAACTTCGGTTCAGTCCATAATTTCACATAACCGAGACCGAACCAAACCGGGTTCGGTTTGGTCCACCCTGAGCCGAAAAATTTCTGGTGCCACCCTAACAGAACCCCGAACCGATCAGTCGGTTTTTTCGGTTTTTTTCGGTTCGGTCGGTTTTGAAACACCCCTATCATATAATACTACAGATGGAAATCAATATGTTAATTACTTCAAAAATAGATTCTATTAGAGCTTCTCCCAAATTGGTTAATTATCATCTCCAAAACTAGTAGAGCTTGAGTGGCTTCTCTGCTCATTGTCAATTGATTTTGAATTCGATGCTTTAAACATGTTATCAAAGTTAGGCTTTCGGAATCTTTTGGACAGGACTCTTGATTGATTGTGCTGTTGTTGGTGCCTAGGTGCACATTGTTTAGTCATGATCCATATGATATGGATCCTTCATTTTGCCTCTCCATGTGCGAGTCAAGGGTTACACGTGCGGGGAGTGTTAGCTTGTCCACGTACGGGTAGTGTTAGAGCTTGTCCCACATTTGTTTCTCTTTGTGTGGGGCCTCTCCACTCGTCGTCATTTGATTTTGAGTTTGATACTTTTATCAGGTTCCATCAGCAATGTGAATTTAATCATTACCCCTTTTTTCAAAAATGTTCTATCAGGTTATTCATCATAGTTAATATACTTGTCCGAAGTTCGAACACAAAATTGCTAAACATTGTTCCTATTGAAAAGCAACATTCCTCTGATTTTGTTGGTATATTTTCCGATGATTGTAGTGTTCATCAGTGCATGATCGACTTGTGTGTCCTTGTGTTTAAATCTGTCAGTTGTAGATAAATAGAAAATGGCAAGACACGTTTTAACTAGTGTTGGGGTGGGCAAGACACATTTTGACAAGTGTTAGGGTGTCCAACAATGGAAAATGGCAAGACACGTTTTAACTAGTGTTGGGGTGGGCAAGACACATTTTGACAAGTGTT
>BPLS01000584.1:196725-231240 GCA_019656275.1 Rhododendron kiyosumense
GGGGTGTCCAGAAATGGAAATGCCAGGTTTAAGTGTCTGCTTTTTAGGTGGATGACCAGGGGATATCAAGCCAATCTTCGTGGGGGTTGTTGGTGCCTCACTAGTGGAGGTTTGGGGGAAGGGGATGGAGGGTGGCCCTCCCAACGTATGGGCTTTTGTTTCTTCTGAACTAGTTGTGGGTTCCTGTCCACAGAAAGAATAGTACTTCTCCTGGGGTCATGCCGTAGGAAAGTAATTTCTTGTGATTCTCCTAATCACGGCGTTGGTGGCATGCCTTTGACCGGATTGCGGAGGAGATTAGTCGAGGTGCACGCAAGTTGGCCCGGACACCCTTAACTATTGCGAAAAAAAAAAAAAAACACCCTGGCAAAAGGATGTGCTATAGTTGTGCTAGAGTCTTGCTTGTATACTGTTTACAACTTTCTCTGCTGAATTTTCATCTTGCATTTTTGCGCCTCTAACGCGTAATAATCGTTTCTATCATGCAGCAACCATACGAATACGATGCCAAATTTAAAGGTACAGCCTGAACAATGCTGAAAATTTCCTCATGTTTGAGCGGGCAGTTTGTTTAATTTTACTTTTTGGCTTAGGTGAAATTTTGCAAAAATGCGTTGGGTGTATCATAACACTATGGATCTATACCAATGGCGAGTACTTGCAATTTTTTTCCAGATTATATTTGGTTTAATTGTAACCTTGAATTGGCCAGCGAAATAGTTATCCTAAGTTGATTCTTCTTTCTTGTCATGGTCTTTTGTAATATGAATTACTCCATATGTTTGAAAACTGTGGAAAATGCAACAGTTCTTTGTTAAATTTGTTCTTATCGCTGGAAAAGTTAAGGGATCAACGGTTCAAGTTCTATTGTCCGTGCCCCCTTTTTTTTTTTTTTTTGGCAAAGTGCCTAAACTCACTTCTTGACGTGAACGCAGCAACATTCATGAATTGTCTGCGTCTGAAGACATTTTTCAATGTAATCTGCACGACTGAACTAACCATCCGGATAAAAAAAAAATTTCACTCCGAGGAACTTAATGCCTTGTTCTCTTTGGAATTCAAAAAGCATTTTTCAAAAAATTCCCCCTAGATTCCCCTTACTTTCAACATTTCTCTCTCTATCTCTCTCCACTTATTACTCCTACTATTTTTCAAAACACTTTTTAAAATACAAACCAAACACAGCATTAATCTTTTGCTTGGAAACACGAGACATTTTTTTACCTTAAAAATTTTGTGACCATGGGAGGCTAGAACTGAAGCCTTAATAGACCCACTTGGGCCTAGAAATCAACTTGATCGTCCTAATTGATCAAAGGCTCTTACAGCCTCCAGGTCGTAGCTTATGGGTTCGAACTTCAAACATCAAGAGGTTAAATATTTAAGTTACCCTTGGTCAAAAAAAATATTGTAAGTTACCCCTTCCTCTCTTGAAGCTACTTCCGGGCTTGGGCCTATAAATTATTTGATGGGTGTGTGTGGGGTGTTTGTCAGAGAGAGAGAGAGTAGCCGCTGCTATCGTGTATGGACGTCCAATAGCCTCAGAAGGCGGTTAAGAGACAGCAGGCACTAGCGGACTTTCTGGCAGCCCATCCCGTTCCAAACGACTCGCCCCTAGCTGAAGATGTAGCGGATGAAGAAGTCCTCGTCGAGTTGTCCCTCGCTGCTGCGTTTTGTTAGGCTATGGATCATGCAACTTGTAGCAACAAATACCTGGATGCTCTCATAAACTTGAACCTTGAAATCGTAAAATGATGTGGCATGCATGGCTTTAGAAAACTAGCTCGGTTAGACACGCACGAGTTGCTTATGTGCCTCTTTCTTATTTTTAGGTGTACGTGATGAGACTCAGAAAAGAGCAATGAGAGTTGGAGTATCGAGAGGAGCTTAACCTGACATAGATGCACTGTTAATTACCTTATTCGGATACTGTTATAGCGAAAATTTAGAGTCATCTTGTGAGATGGAGTAAGATGAAGAGTTGAATTCCAAACATGTATTCTTACCGTAGTAGATATGCATGAGATATTTCCAAGAAAATTAGTTATTCAAAGAATTTATTACCCATTCCTTATTACTAAGATAAACTGCATTAGCCTTCCTAAAATCGAAAAGGAGATTTTACCTACCCCTTCATTTTTCTCTCAAGAATTTATCTTCTTGCCATGAATTCACATTCAACGGCTTCGTATCCTTGTATAAATGATCAATAGACCGGTACCTCTGTTTCTTCGGCTGGGAATTTACTTCTTCTTTTATGATCTTGGTTGATGTCACTTCACTTTGAATATTCCAGTTTTCACCATTTTTCTCGTTCTTTCTCTTCTTGTTGTTTTCATCTTCTACACCGCTTAGTTGCATGAGCAGCCGAGCCACCATCATGGCCGTGTTGGAGTCCGTGAAGCCCTTCTCGGGTCCATACTCACCTCCTGATTTTGGCATTGATATATAGAAACGAGATTAATTACTGGAGTAATTTGGAGAAGATGAGAACTGGGATTTGGGCGGTTTTTGGTTTATGGGATTTTGGGGGTAGAGTAGAGCGCGTATCGAGGGTATTGTGTTTGAGAGAGAGAGAGAGAGAGAGAGAGAGAGAGAGAGAGAGAGAAGCTGCAGTGTTGGTTCAATGAAGATGGCACGAAGATTTGCCGTTCAAAAAAAGAAGATGGCTGGAAGATACGCGTGGATTATTTAAATGGAGAGGATACGTATAAACATAAATGTATTGTCAAATGAATGCATATAATGACTAGTGATTGCTTGTGCCTACAGTACTACTCACTCGGATATTGTACAATCTAAGTTCCATGTCTATACATGTACACATCCAACTATTTAGAGAGAGAGAGAGAGCGTGGGGTTTGAAATTTGCATTCATTATAAGAATACAGTGGGCAATTGTGTAATATGTTCATAAAATATGGGCACTTTACTCAAAGAAGGAGAATGAGTTTAAACCATTAAATCAAGTGAATTCTAGCAATTGCAACAACTTGTTTTTTGATGGGCCCTACACTATTCTGTTTTGTATTATAGATATAGATTACTAGAATGAATAATACTAATTTGATTGTAACACCGCCTTAACAAGAAACTTAAACAGAATTGTAACAAGTTTGAAAAAATGCAAAAGAAAAGATAATATGTGGCTCATATCTCAGTAGCGGATCCAGAGATCATGTTAATGGAAGTACATATTTCAGTTAGGTGGATAAAGTAAAATTTCATAAAGAAAATGAGAGTGAATTCCATCCATAATCTTTAGTTAGTACGTTATTGTTTCTTTCAAGTGAACTCGCAAAAGAAATTTTATGTCTGTAATGTATACGATAGTGTCCATAAGAGAACTATACACTCATTGATAACCAGAATAAAGTGTGGAAAAAAGAAGGTAAATGATGTTGACATTTCAAAAATTGATGTAAACACTTTAAAATCAGTGTAATTCTAAAATCACTTTTCTTTATTTTTAAGAGTGACTCTATCAATTTTTGAAGTGTCAATATCATTTTTCCAAAAAAAAAGGTACTCTCTCTATGTTCCTAAGTATTAGAGCATCCACGATGCAATAATCAAAAGTGAATAATTAAAACTTGTCACATTAGATTAGATTTTGATTATCCATTTAGAAATTGTTAAAGTTAGCAATATCAAGTTTCACATTGTATATTTTTTGCCCATAATCAAAAGGAGTTGACAAAAATTCAACTCTAAGGCCATCCATAGTGGTATAATGAAAAAAGGATAATCAAAAGTTGGCATATAGCTTTTAATTATTCACTTAACAGGTTGCTAAGCTTAACAATGTTGAGCTTCACAATGGCCACTTCTAGTCTATAACCAAAATAAGGGGTCCACTACAATCTCTCTCTCTCTCTCTCTCTCTCTCTCTCTCTCTCTCTCTCTCTCTTCTTTTATTTCCTGTCATTCATTTCCCTTCATTTACGTTTTTTTGGGCAAAAATATATCGATTTCCTCTTTTAATTTTGACGAAAAATCGGTGACTTTATTCCCTCCTATTATGAAATTTTATGGGAGGAAAAAAATAAAAATAGAAAAGAAGAGTAAAATACTTTAATCCGGCGACGATGGGTTGAATTGTAGATGATTGAGAGATATGAGCTTCACTTTTGATGGGAAAGAAAGAAAAATAGTTTGTGGGTGAAGTGAAGAAGATATAGAGTAGATGAAGAAAAGAAGAAGAAAATACCGGTTGAAACACGCGTGTATATAAATTTTGAAACTAGTTAACTTCTGTGGTGTTGGATCCACAAATTTTGATTATTGAAAAATGTTGTTAGTTTTGGTTATCCAAAATGCAAAATTTGATTATTTCTAAGAATGTTGCTAAGTTTGATTATACTATTGTGAGCCATTTTTTGCACCAACATTATTAACTTTAAAAGTAATTGATTTTTGATTATACCACTGTGGATGACCTAATGGTCATTTTTTTTCTTCTCAATTTAATAGTGTACATTAAATGACATTCTAGGAAAATAAGTAAAAGTAGAAAACATTTGTTAAAATTCATAAAGTAATCAATATTGTTAAATTAACAACCACTTGCCAAAGTGGAGAGTGAGTTTTACCTATCAATAAAATATTTGTTTTATGGAGAGTGAGTTTCACTTTTCCATGATGGTTGTACTTCATTAAAAAGATGTGGAGTCTAATAAATTTGGTTATTGACAAATAGTTTCTAGTTTTGATTATCCAAATGCTCAAATTTGATGAGTTGCTAAGTTTGATTATTACAATGTGAGTACTTTTTTGAGCACACATTGTTAACTTTAGTAACCTTTTAGTTTTGATTATTACATTATGGATGCTCTTAGTCTATTATTCCATTTAAAGATGTTGCAGATTTTTTTTTTTAAATTATCGGCAAATGTTCCAAGATGTTGGTACTTCACTAAAAGTAGAAATAGAATTTTGATGATTTTTCAAAAATTTCCTAATAAATAAATATAAGTGTTACAAAGTAGGAAGAATATATTGATAATGATGAAAATGATGGCATTAAATTTAAACGTGAGTGCAATACTGCAATCCTTACATCATCCTTAAGGCCCTGTTTGATAATGGGTTTGGGGGTTGGGATTAGACTACTAATCCCATGGGAGTAGCAATTCTTTGTTTGGTAACAAAAAAAGGTCCGGACTATTAGTCCCTTGGGATGTCTAAGCCGGGTATTAGGGGGTATTAGCAATACCCCTGGGACTTGGTATTAATAATCCCAACCCATCATCTCCTCACTATCAATCCCTTCTCATTACCAATTTCTTCTATCAATCCAATCCCATCATCTAATCTCATCTCAAACAAACAAGAAATTAATAATCCCATCATCTAATCCCATCCCAAACAAACATACTCATTATCAATCCCATCTCATTACTAATCCCATCTCCTTACGAATCCCAATCCTAATCCCATCTCCTTACGAATCCCATCCATCTATCACTGTTATCAAACGGGGCCTAAAAACCTGAAACTCCCAGAAGAGACCAGACAGGAGGAATTACAAGATTAACCGATTTAATAAATACCTACATACAGAATGTTTTTTTTACTTTATTAAAAAAAAACTCACATCCATTCTGGATGAGTTTTTCGACAACTATTGAATTTGACAAAATAGATTTTACAGAACAATTTTGTGAGAGAAATTATTATCAGAATCTAAAAAGCTCATCTACAGGTGAGCAGTTTAGAATTATCTCCCAAACACGGCCTTAAAGTTGTTGTGTGGGCCACTTAAAGTGAATATGCAAATAAAGTTTATTTTACAAATATTTTCCCATAACCATTTAGTCATCCGAGGGAGTGTGTAATACTGTAATGTAACATATGATAAATTTTGTCTTTCTATTTGGGCATCACAACAAAATGAATACTCCTACATTGTTGATAATTCTTTTCCCCATCAATAACCACATTATGATGACTACGAGTTTCTCAAGTTTTCCACACACGAATTGTGCCATCGACAGAGGCAGATATCATACAGCTATCCGTTGGGTGATAACTCACACTAGTTACCTGCACAAGAAAAATAAATAAATGTTACTAATCTATGAGATCGCTGATACTTTTTAAGTATATTTTGTAAGAATGAGAAATGCGGCAAATATCCCGGGAGAATTAGGTCTAGAAACTGCATTATGTTTGCAAACGCACCATTCTGGTCAAATGGCTTAATCATGGATTCTTTCTAGACTGCAAGGTGCTATTGTGCTAACTTAATCATGGATCATGAAACAAATAAATTCATAGGCAAAAGCTTTTGCAAATTAGTTCCATATGCAGACACCTAATATCATTTATAGTCTAAAAGCAGACTTGAGAAAAAGAAAAAAACTTATCATAATATTCGTGATATTTTAGAAACTATTGTATTATCAAGTTAATACATGATTTAGACAAAGTGATATGTATAATTCGTGCATTTACAACATTTACACCCCAACTTCCACTCCAAATGAGGAAGTATGAACTCATTCAACTATCCTCTGAAAAATCTTTAACCCGTCATTTCCAGGAATCCATAAATGCAATTTCAAATAGGAATCAGTACAGGTAGAAAGTAAAAGACACATAATGACCATTCATCACCATGATTATCACTGAATATCTATAGTGGAGGAATCTGGGGACCTGTAGTGCACCTCTGCACTACCTGGCTTAGTAGAGACACATACCACTGAGGCATGAGCACGGAAACTGGATACTACAGATGCATCTACTAGATCCCAAAAGAAAATAATGCCATCTTCTGATCCTCCAGTTACACAGGCATCATTGTTTGTAAGCAAGCAATCCATCTTGTACGACTGAAAGAGAAGCAACCAAAACAGAAAAGTTGGGGAAATTATTTAATAGTTGTAAATTAGCTACAAAACCCACGACACAGGGCAAGATTTGAGAAACAATGGACACACAGTACAGGAAAAACAAATCCAAAAGAAACAGTGTGCGTAAGCTGACCTTGCAAGTATGCCCTTTATACTCTTGTAACAGTTCACCAGTAGACCTGTAATAGAAAAGAAACAGTCAGTAGGTAGGCAAGGTTAGCACTAACTTCTTCAGTAAGGACACAGGAGAAGAGAAATAACCTGTCCAGAAGACGTAGAGTAGAATCCAGGCAACTGGCCAATATGCAGTTACCATCGTTGGAAAGAGCGATACAATTCACGGGTTGCCCCAAGTCGTCAGATATTTCTCTATAAAAAGATATCAATGAAGAATGAGACACACTCATAGTCATTAGCTCTCCTAAGAACAATGGACCAGGAAAGTGGTTTCATGATTTTACTGTATTACGTACCTACCAATTCGAATGTCAAATGTTCGAATGGTTCCGTCAACACTTCCAGCAATGATTTCACTTTTTGTTAGACTAACAGACATAACACTATCTAGAAAAGTGTCGATGATCTGCACATCAACCAGAAATTTTGTAGGACAAGTCAGCTAATGCAATTCAAGGTCATTCATGATGCTCAGAGAGACTGATGATTAACCTGAATTGGCTCAGTGCTATGAGATCTACAATCCCAAGCGCGCACTGAACGATCATACCCTGCCGAAACTACAACAGACGCATATTCATTGAACTTTACAGCATTCACCTGGAAAAAGAACAAACACGTATTAAAAAGAAAAGTTAAAGTAGGGAAGAAAAGTTTTCAGGTTCGAAAACTCTTAGGTCCTATCAACTCCTTTGGGGCCAGTCCATACGGAGCACTTGCTCTTTAAGTGGGGCCCCGCTAGTGGACTATATGTTTATGATCCCCTAAGATTAGTCGAAGTGCACGTACGCTGACACCCTCACCATTCAAGAATTAAGCACGTATACAAAAAGGGGTATCAAACTGGGAGATCCACTGACAAAATATCAACATATGAGCTCTGAATTGTTCAAATGACCCTGTAGCAAGATATTAAATTGTCTGAATTATTGCAAATAGCTGAAGTGAATGTGGTCTCAAGCCAATTTTGCAGTATGAACAATAATGTTGAGAGTTGGTGGTAACAAATTCATTTAAAAGGTCAAACAATTATGAGAACAAAAATTAACTTTTCACAAACCTCACTGTCATGACCGCGGAATTTTCGAATTACTCGTCCAGTTGCTACATCCCAATAAAAGACTTGACGATCACCTCCACAAGAAGATAGTTTAGAGTTATCCCTACAGTACAAAACCTTCTGATAAATAAATCTGTGGATCAAAATCCAAGTAACTCATCTAATGAACATGTAATCCATGTCCAATTATCAGACCTCCCAACCCCATAACTTTATGATATGCATACATGTATGCAGAAATTAGTTATCGTACCTGAATACATCATCTAAATACCTTCTATAGGCTATCCCATCTCGAAAAAAGACAAGATATTGTTACTAAAGAAAAGCACTTCATATAAACTGGGACTTTGGGGAGCAGAAATTCCATCATATTCTCTTCCCACCAATGTCTCAATAACCATGGACACGTTCACAGGGGCGGTCCCAAGAGGGGACCCCGGGCCCCCAGCCCCTGCACAACTCCAAATACTCTCCGTATTATACTAATATTTGGGTTAATTAGGAAAAATTATATGGGATTGCCCCTGCAAGTCATTTGATTGCAAAAAAGATCCTTAAAATTTCTATATCAATAATTCTCTAACCACACACACAATCACACATTCACACAAATCTCTCACATCAAACAGGGGCCCCACACACCCATGTTTGATGTGAGAGAGTTTGTGTGTGTACGTATGTGTGGTAGTAGCATAGTTGTTTCTATATATGTGAGGTAAAAATCCCTCAAAATTTCAAGTTCTCAATAATTTTTTAGGTTGCATGTAGAGAATTAAGCGATGGCCGTGCAAATACACACAATATCGTCTCTTCTCCGGATCTCACAAATACATTATATAAAGTACATTCTTTATTGTCAATATAAAAACACACGTGATTCGGCCCCTTGCTGGACACAAATCCTGCATCTGCCACTGTACGTTCGTATATATAGCTAGTGTATAAATTGTACACAGCTAAGGTTCTGAAAATAGCATACTCAATCATTAACATGGAACAACAGTAAGTAGCCGAAGTTTAGAGAGAGAGAGAGAGAGTACTGCGTGCAGTGGACGTCGCGAACTTCACGGCCGTGGGCTTTATAGGTCTTGATGAGTATCCCGCGGTGGGGATTCCAGAGGCGTATGGTACGGTCCTTGCCGCAGCTCAGGCAATAATTTCCGTCGGCGTTAAACCTCGCCGCCAACACTGCCCCCTCGTGCCCCTTCAGCACGCTCGCCTCCTTCCTCGGCAGCTCCCCAACACCTCCTCCGCCGCTCATCTCTCTTTCTCTCTCTCTCCCTCTCTCTCTCTCAGTTCGCCGACGGGGATGTTAATTTGAGAACCCAAAGCTATGGGGCCTTGCAAGTAATGGTGAAGTCCAAAGCTGTGGGCCGTGGCCTCGTAAGCGATCCAAGTACCAGATTCAGGTGCAACCCAGATGATGTAACGGGCTTCAAGGCCCATAACTTACCTTCTTTGGGCTTTGAAAGTTGACGACTTTTGCAAGCCCCATAATCAGATGTTTTAGTCAGATTGATCTCGATCCTAAACTTAACTACGAGACAAATCTTCAAGATACCATTCAAAAAACTTCTCTCCAGAAGTCTTTTTTTTGGTTAAAATGTAAAAATATTGACTAAAGATGAAAAAAATATGAAAACCTATACAACTTTTTATTTCCAAAACTAATAATCAAACAATGCGTAAAAGTTTTTTGCTAACTACGAGACGTGTTCATTTACATTTCATTTGCATGATCGTTCATATTGGACTCCCAAAAATTTCTCTTTTCTGCTATTTCAATATATTTATCTTCATTGAATCATCTTTCATGACACATGAGCTCGGATACGTAAAGTTACAATAGTGCAATTGGAAGTTATATATCATAAAGATGTTGCAGAAAGTTAATCCGGGATATTATGCATTTAAAAAAAAAAAAGATGTTGCAGAAAATTTTAAAATTGGGAGTTACTACATTAGTACAAACAACCATATCATGTCACACGCCCCATAAAATTTCTTCACAATTTCCGGTTGCATATCTTCAGTTTAGAATTGATTTCTAATCTAGTACAGTAGTAAATTGGAATTCCAAAAGAACAAAATAAAAGTGGCATAGACTCTTTATCTAACTACTTGACCGTTTACTGAGCCTCAAATTTAAATGTCTGAAAATTAATCTGAATCTCTTGGCTTTCCCCACTTCAATTCCGTTCTCTGATCTCTTCATCTCCCTCCAGTTAGGACCCTGCCACACACTCTCGCTATAAATATCAAACACCACTAGACATAATTCTCCACAGTCCACACCATCTCTCTCTCTCTCTCTCTCTCTCTCTCTCTCTCTCTCTCTCTCTCCAAAATGGCCTACCATCAGAACATCCTCTCAACACTCCTCATATCATGCTTCCTAGCCTTCTCCATGGCGGCGTCACGACCACTAGACTCGAACCCCAAACCGACCCTCATGGCTCGGCTGAAACTAGACCAAGAAACCGAAAAGGGCTGCTGGGACTCATTGTTTCAGCTGCAGTCTTGCACTGGCGAAGTCATTCTGTTTTTCCTAAACGGGGAGACTTATCTGGGTCCAGGCTGCTGCAGCGCGGTCCGAATCATCGAGCACCACTGCTGGTCTTCTATGCTCGGTTCCCTTGGATTCACTTCCGAAGAAGGGGATATACTTCGCGGATATTGTGATGCCGCTGAGTCTGACTCAGGCTCGGGCTCTGCTCCTCCGCCACCTGAGGCCGTTGTTGGTCCGAACGTGAATATGTCTCGCGACTCGATTCCATAGGAGGCAAAATTTAGGGTGAATAAGAAAAAAAAGTCAAATAAAGTAACACTGTCTGCGAGTTTTATTGTCGAATTTTAAGTGAAGTGTGATATTCATGAAGTTATTGAATTGTTGATTTTGGCAATTAAGTCTTTTAGTTTGTTGATTAATTAGTGATCTCGCGAGAATTTGGATCTCTATCCACTGTTCCATTGTTCTCCATTAACTTGAGCAACGGATAACAAGAGTGACATTAGACAGAGACGAGCGCAAGTGGACTCGTCTCGAGACACCATCTATTTGAAGTAGGGAACTGTATACTTCACAGTTTCACACCACATCATTCGAGCCCAGCAGCTAATATAGATAGATTGATTCGATTGAATGAGCTCAGTCCAGCTAACAGTACTGTATTTACGTCATTGGCACATACATTACGATTGCCAGAACTCAAAATATACTCGTAGGAATCACCTTCTTGTGCATAAACTCCCGATTAGACTGGACTGGAGGTGATCGATCTATTGGCTCAAATGCCCCTTTCATGTCACATGTACGTGCATACATGTTGTGTACACATATTCATTCATAGGTACGTTAAAATCCCAGTCCATTCCTACTATTATGAATAAAAGCATATCACATGCAATGGAATAATGGAAAACACGACAAATGGAAAACACTACTAGACGTTCTCCTTGTCTCCAAAAGGAGGAGAACGGTATAACGTTTTCTAAAACAAAAAAATATCTTCTAATATTAGCCACCGAATAAAAAGATGGCAAATAATTAAAAGCGAATAAAGTTAGTTTCATTGGTTCTGACCTTAAACTAGACAACAACGAATAGCGGACATGTCCAAGACACCAACATTTTATTACAACCTTTGAGCTAAGGTTTTGTTGAACTCACTCAATCCGTTTGTAGCTATTGTTTAGACCACAAAAAGAGAGAACGGCAATTTGAACACCACTGGCTTACCTACTACTCTACAAGGAGGAGTTTCCCACATCAATCACAAACCGGTACTTGACGTCAGATTTGGCCAACCGTTCCATAGCTGCATTGATGTCGTCCATGCGAATCAGCTCAATGTCTGATACTATGGTGTGCTCTGCGCAAAAGTCAAGCATCTCCTGTGTCTCTTTAATTCCACCAATGTTGCTTCCCCCAACAAGCTTCCTCCCTGCCAGCGTAAATACAATTAGACAAGTATGTGGTTAAAACAATATCACATGGAAACGCAAGATGCTTGAAACTGAATGCAGCACCAGTAGGAGAAGAAGAACGAGTCAGATCAGATTGAAAGGGAAGAGGAAGAGCAGAAGGAAAATGGGAAGCAATTCCGATCTGTATATCCAATCTTCAATAAGCAAGTCATACATCTCTAATCTATTACATATGGCTATTCATGGGCAAAGTAAACGAATAATCATACAAGGAAGCAAGGGTACAAGAGTTAGCTCCTGATAGAGATGTGGTAGGCAACAGCCTGTGCCCAAATTTTCGTGGGAGACTGAGCATGTGTATCAAAACCGAATTACTGTGCTAGGGCAGATGAGCACTAGCTACTATGCCAGGTTGCAAACTCTATTCAAAATCTCCGAATTGCGAATCACATTGCACAATTGGATAGATTGGCAACGTTGAACTCTTCAGCACAGCAGGATAAATATGCAACAAACCTATTGTTGTGAACGACAAACCAAATCATTGATCAAGGCAATGCCCATCCATGTTATTGTATCGCATTGCAAGAGCAAAAAATTGTAACAAAATCAATTATTCCTAACAATAAACCAAAATTGTTTCAATTTAGAGTAGAGGGATAATAGCTAATGTGCCTCACCCAAACACATCGGGAACATAGGCAGCTCTAAGGGCTTATCAGGCAGGCCGACATTAACAAGTTTCCCATTCAGCTTCAACAGGCCAAGCAATGGAGCCAAGGGATGAACAGCTGAAACTGTATCAATGATGTAGTCCATGGTACCCAGAGCATCCTGCACCAGAGAATTATGTAAAACCTTCTCTATAAAAAGTTTTGAATAGAAGGAAAAAATATCAACTTTTCAAGGTCCAATTGTCTCATCTAAAATTCCATTCATAAAACAAATAAGTTTTACGATCTACAAGTTGACTGAGGACCTTAGTTGCATGAAGCGGGAGCGGGAGCAGAAGCAAGCGAGCGAGCGAACATTGAAGCTCCCAAGGTTGGAGCGTGAAAGGAATGTGTACATACAATACAAAAAATATGTAGTATAGAATATACACTTCAAAAGTACAATCATATTAGGGAGTAAAAACATGGGCTAGTGGTACAATGTATGCTTTTCTTTTCAAGATATCATGACTTAGGCTATATATATGAGCTAAATTGAAGACCAATTTATAAAGCGAAGTGATAAATCTTTTTTTCTATATAAGGATCATAGAAAAGTTCCCATCTTCGTAAGGAGCGTGCTCCCATCTCTACGGGAGCAGGCTCCTATCAAGCTCCTTAGTTGGGAGCGTAGGAGCGTGCTCCTAAGGTGGGAACAACACCACTTCAAGAGCTCCCTGCTACTAAGCTAAGGACACAGCAACCAGAAGACAAGCCCTAAATAACACATCCGTGAAACCTAGCTGCACATTCATAAGTAGAATCCAATTCGGATACAACGTTGCTGTTCTGGAGTAATGGGTGCAGTTGCATTGGTGGGACCCATGGTGGGCCCACATAGCTAACTGCACCCCGCAGTTTGCAGAGAAGCTGTGTTCATTTCAAATCTTGTTTCAGAAACAATCTCAACACTTGAGATTGCGTTAAAGCTGAACTTTACTGACCTTCATTTTTGAAGGATCAGTGCTAAGAAGGAAAGAATCAGCACGGAGTTTGTTGATGGCCTCTGCCTCCTTCTTTGGCGAGGTACTTATCAGAGTGACTTTCAACCCAAAGGCCTTGCCGAACTTGACAGCGAGATGACCAAGCCCACCGAGTCCCACCACTCCCAAATGCTTCCCAGGCTCAGTCATTCCATAATATTGCATTGGGCTGTAAACTGTGATCCCAGCACAAATGAGTGGTGCACCAGCATCAGGGGGCAGGTTATCAGGAAAACGAAGCACATAGCCCTGATCCACCACCATTACATCAGAGTAACCACCTTGAGTTTTTGTTCCATCAGGGTGAATCGAGTTATATGTAAATATCACTTTTGGGCAGTAATTTTCCAAGTCTTGATGGCAGATGTCACACGTTCTGCAGGAATCAACAATCACCCCAACACCAACTCTGTCACCAACTTTGAATTTCTCAACGTTCTTCCCAGCTTCAGTTACAACACCTACAATTTCATGCCTACAGTGCAACAAATAAAGAAGTCCATCAATTCCTTCATTATGTCTTTCACACTTTTGCATCAACTAGTAGTGAAGATATGGAACTATTTGCTGATGCGTTTAACCTTTCACACAGAAAACATAAGCTAATCCAATGTGAAGCAAATAAGAGGAGACTGAGCAGGGCCTCAGGCAATGTAAAAAATACCCCTCCGATACATTGCATGCACTAAAAGATTTCAGATGATTGAATGTTACAATGGCATTTCCAAGTTCTTGCTTAAATAAAAATTTAAGCATGAACATAGAGATGAATCATCAAGAGGGGGAAAAAATAACAACAATTCACTAAGGAACAATAAAAAATTCCTTGAGAAGGACACCATTTAACAGTACCCCATTGCAAGCAAGACGAACAGAGACTAAAACTAGCACTCCAATGAAATTACTCTTTTTCATAGCATCAGCAACAAAAACTGCCTTGGAAAATGTCCCCTTTTTGCTGCCTTTTTCAATTATTGATTTTCCATAGGTTTGCCACCTAGGGTGTTTATGATCATCTCATCCTTCTAATTAGTAAATGCATATAGGCTTAAGCTCAGAGTCATTGTTAATTTCTTTGCCACTTTGAACAACTCAATAAGTGAAATTTGAGTCGAAATTCATCTATATTTTGTGTTTTGAAATATAACACAGTCCATAAGATTCCACGTACTGCTTAAGGACAATACATAACCAAACGAAATAAAAAAAACAAATATATGCGTCGGAAAAAATATAGACAACAATATAAAAGGTTTCACTTTTTATGTTAAAGTAAGAGTCCAATGACTTGAGTTTCTGTTCTGCAACGCATATAATTCATATAGCAAAAGATAATTTGATATCCACGGTCAGGCAACTCAAAGTTCCTTTTTTCATGAAGAGATTTCCAATGGGTCATCATTGTGTTGAGATATCACATTATGACACCTTCTATAATCATTATGCAGTTAAAACATTTTGAACAACACAGCAACAGAATAATGGTTGTAAGATGAGCATCATACCCTGGAACAATAGGGTACATCGTGAACCCCCATTCATTTTTCAGAGTATGCAAATCAGAGTGGCACACCCCACAGTACATTACTTTAACCGTCACATCATCATCTCCGTTTCCTCTGCCAACAGTACAAACAATATTCGAAATCAAGTGATAACACAATAGAAGCAACAGTTTTAGCAATATGACTATTGTTGTAAAAAATCTGTAGAGCAACTCAGGTACTAAATCTTTTAAAGGGTGCTTCATGTGCAATGCAGCAATAGTTTTGAGCTCAATTGTTTTTCGTGCAGAGCCACTAGAAGTCCTCGGTCAGCTAGAAAATGACCAATCGACAGCTGCCAATGATAGTTTGATGTTTGAATTAGAAAGAAAAAACAAACGTCAGTTGGTCATGATACTGCACTATTAGTAGGAATATAGAATCCTATCATATAAGATGGAAGAGTAGTTTGAATAAGCATACCAAATAGCTTTAGTTGTTTGCAATTACGTTGACAACCTACCATTTCTCCAGGAGTTTCAAAATGGTTTATTCGTGCTTCGAAATTCATCTAATGACATCCAATTTTAAATTCCATTCACTTCTAAAGTGAAAAGTCGTATACCATTATATAATAAGACACTATGCGATAAAGAGGAACCCTCATCGACTTGTAAACATACAACTAGGGAATAACTAAGACACGTATCATCCGGTTTCCAACAACGTAGTTGACATTTTTTACCACAGAAAGTGGCACATTACCACAAATCTATTCCTTTCTCAGGAACTTACAAGCTTGTCTTTAAGACTATGGGAATTCTCTGGCAGAAGTTACCATGATCCTCATTCCACTAAAATTTCACTAATTCAACGGTTTACATCATCCACATTCCACCACAATTTAGATAATTTTCTCTCTCTCTCTCTCTCTCTCTCTCTCTCTCTCTCTCTCAATTGGCACCAAATTTGGGGCCTGAATTGTCTCCTTTGAGTCCTTTCACCTACATTATTCTATCCACATAAATGAGCACGCGTAGGTTCATATATACAGCAAGAAAACATAAATGGAAACCAAAATGTACCAAAAAAGTTTCAGACCGAAGTATAAAATTCCGTGCACAATGTGTTCACGCCACTCTGCCGCGTGTCGACCTATCCATCGACATGCATATATAAACCAAACCAAATAGAACCTTTACGTCCCATAAAAAACATGAATCCTTTTTTTTTTTCTTTCTATTCTATTAAATTCTGTTGAGCGCATTATGTTCAATAATACTCAAAACATGCAATCTACTATATATAATAACGGAGCTCAATTTTTGAATATTATATACGTAGTTATAAATCTAGACCCTTCGTTTCTAAATCTTATGGTTAACAAATGTTAAAGAATTTCTATAAATCTAGACCATTCATGTTTTGCTATCGACGACTAGGATCAATTTCCCAAATACTTACTTATCTAAAAGGAATAATTTTGAACTGATTTTATTTGTTATGGAAGCATAACTTTAATTGATATATCTATACAGTCCGGAATCCGAATCCCATAAGGGATCCCTTACGGCCTTCTAGTGCGGGACTCCCCTTTCCCGATCGAATTGCGACGATCCGAGCCGCTCAAAGTGTGCAGAACGTGATTTTAAGGATACCCGCAAGAAATCAGCAAAAAAAAATGATCGGGAAGAGCTTGATCCGAGCAGTTTTTTACTAAACCGTTCAATAAAAAACTGTTCGGATCAAGCCCTTCCTGATCATTTTTTTTGCTGATTTCACGTGAATACCCTTAAAATCACGTTCTGATCATTTTGAGCGTCTCGGATCGTCGCAATTCGATCGGGAAAGAGGACTCTCGCACGGTGCTACCGTACGGGATCCCTCGTTAGATCCGGACTATATATATATGGTAGTCGAAACAATTCATGTTGATTTTATTTGTTATGGAAGTAAAAACTCATATATGATAAAACTTTAATTGAGCATTCGAGCACGAACAAACACTAGTACATATATATAAACAGATACATTATCAGTACCTGCGAGGGAATTTGAACGGAGAGAGGATCCCAGAGGGATCTCTAGCAGCCCAACCAACAGCTTCGGATGATTTCGCCATTTCTCTCTCTCTCTCTCTCTCTCACTAGTCCAGTTGTAAACTTAATGGAAAGGAAGAAAGGGAAGGAGAGGCAAGTGTCATTTGTAGAGTGAGTTCGGAGAGTTGGTTGGATCCGCTTTCACCGTATTAAATTGCAGGGCCCCACAGATCTATGACATGGACAGCTGCATAACAAGTACCGCCCCTATGCGTGAAAATTATCTATTACTCCAATTTGCTGAAAATGTTACCAGACATAAAGATTTCCATGGAACAGAAAACTAACCGTTCATTGGATTTTCATGGACAGTTTCACAAAAAAACTTCATGTATGGTACCATTCCTTTACCATAAATTTGTGTGAATTTCATCACCAATTGTGTTGCTCTCATATAAGAGTAAATGTGTGCCGAAGAACAAGAAAGTCTCTGAAACATAACTTGTCCTACGAATCAATCTGAATTTGAAAACCATGGAGATTGTTATGTAGTAAATGTTTTGAGAGAGGTTAACGGAATAATAAGTAGAGATAGATAGATAGAAAAAAGTAATGGTGAGAAAAAAGCATTTTGAAAAGAGAACAAATTCTGTCCGGATGAGCCGGACAGAATGGGTTTTCCGCCCGTGCCCCTCGTGAGCCCTCTTCACGTATTTTTTTGGATAATCCAAACCGTGAATTTTGTAAGGTCTATAAAATAATGTATCTACGCAAAAAAATAGTTTATCCGGATATTGATAAGTATGCCAAAAGTTGAGTTTTAGAATAAAAAAATGGACGGTTTAGATCCGTCAACTATTTTGTTAAGTTAAATTGTCCACAGCCATTCATTTTTTTTTGTCTAAAAACTCAACTTTTAACATCCATCGATGTCGGACAAGCTGATTTTTTGTACGAATACATTATTTTACAGGTCCTACAAAATAAACGGTTTGGATTACCAAAAAAAATATGCGAAAGAGGCTCACAAAGGTGGCTTTGTTGGACCCAAAATAAGTCCCATAAAGAATGTAGTGAATGGTGTAGTAAAAGTGTGTAGTGTATGTAGCATTCCTCTGACGGAAAACCCCCATTTTCTGCCTTATCCGGACAGAATTTACACTCTTTTGAAAACCATGGAGTGGTTTTGGAAACTCTCTAGTGAACAAAACCCATTACTGATGGGTCTCGATAGGCCCAGTACTCCAACTCAAACAACGAACGGAACCCAGTTGTTTGGGCTTGTTCTCAAGAGGAAGCAGTTCTAAGGTGTAGAAAAGCCCAACCCAGCCATCTTTCAAATTTGGACCAACTTTAGAGGTGTGTAGAGTTTTTGCTCCAACTCAAGAAATTGATATTGATTGACATCTACTCTGTACATATTTAGGGCAGATTGGCTAAATAATAAGTAATACCATCACAACTTGACAGAATGTTGCTTTTTTATTTTTTATATATTTTTTTGGAAAGAGGAAAAGAGAGTTTTTTTTTTTGTAATCTTTAAAACAAAAATTATAAAGATTAAAAGGATCCAAAACATGACAGCATCACAACGGAGGAAACACATTCCAACAAGATTGACACCCGCACACTCTGACACTTATTACCAGGACCCGATAGACCAAAAAACCAAGTTGGCAAGAACCAACTAGCTGGAGTTTGGTGATTCAGACAGAAAGCAAAGTAAACTAGCGAACGCACTGATGCTACTCTATCACAAGAGATTTGATAAAAAAAAACAAATTCATCAAAATAGACTCTAGCATCGATCACAAGATACGACTCTGCTAGCTTTGTTAGAGTTGGTAAACAGAGCAGATTCAACAGCAACACTAGTAGCAGCAATCCAAAAGGCACAATTTCCATCCGGAACATCCCCACTGCCAGCAAACCAGAAGCAGCTAGCTTTGGCCTTTGATCAATACCAGAAGCAAACATTAGCAGCTTTAGTCCTGGAAACCTTACCAAAGACATTGCCCCATGACCATTGCTTTGTCCCGAAAGCAAATAGATCGACCATAAAAAAATAGAATTCACAGCTCCCAACAGTACCAGTAAAAAGAGAACGTGAACACAAACCAGTAGCAACATATTAATGTTGGGCTTGTGAAGCCTGACTCGATTTGGGTTGCACTTCGCTGACGGTTCGGCGTTTGACCTGCTATACACACGGATATTACATAGGTTAATTATAAATACTTGGCGATGTAAACCATAGATTATAAATACTTGTTATGCACAGAGGCCGATGTATTGCACTACTTTTTTTCATTCGAATTACATAGTTAAACTAGTGTGAGCTGTAAGTGCATTTAACTATGTTGTTGGTGAATCACGTAAAAATCTCATGTCTTGTGTTCTTGTTTTCTGTTCTGAATTATTCTTTACGTGTTGTGTGTTTGTTGGTTTAGCTCAACAATTATTATCTCGATATCACAAAGTTATCAGTCCGATCAGAATCTCAAATCCATCTTTCCAAAGCATATTGCTTGCAAAAGCCATGATCTGACAATGATGTACGTGTGAGAAAGAATTTGGTAAGATGGAACAACAGTTTGCGATTAGACAATACCAAAACAACTATTAGAGATTAATTAATTAAATGAGGCTACAAACTGATCATGCAAGAAAATGCATGTTTCACGAGCATTAATTAATCAAATCGGTGCCCGCTTTGAATGAAAAAGTTGCAGATCGATGGAACTAACTAAATTAGTATTTTGTTAAAAAAGTAGTATCTGCATGTGTTATATATATATAAGAGGATATACATCAAAGTACTTTTTCCTATGGGCCAACTTCTTATTTCTTAAGTTGGCAAGGCAATGGACTGACTATAGCCGTATCGATTCACATGGAAGTACATGCATGCTAGCTTTTGGGTTTCTTCTTTGTAGTACTCCATCTCTGACTACTACTGCATCTGCATGATCAATTTCTAACATTCACAACACATGTACTATATATCTTTCAAAGCTGCTTTTTCAAAACACTTCATGATCACTTTCAGCTTGTGAAAATAACTCAAACCGGTACGCTTAATTAATAATTTCACATGTGTGTGCGTGCTTGTGTGTTTGAGACGGGATCAAATCCTTTGTACTGTTTTTTCTTTGTACCTTTGTTTTCATGCATTTTTAGCCATTAATTACAAGGCAGTTTTTTTTTTTTTTTTTTAAGTTTACAATGCAGTTTTTAAAATGCTGGAATTTTAAGACAGAATCTAACAACTCAAAACACACGGATATATACATGGGAACTGGCCGGTGTACGTGGTTGATGGGGCGGCACTAGGAGACATGATGCATGAGTTATCACCACTCCTTTTTCTTCCCAAATTAAAGCTGTTTTGTAACCATCAAAGCAATGCCCCGCAGGACCAAAAAGACAATCAAATCAAAAGCAATGAGTTTACATAAATATGGTGCCTGTTTTTTTAAAAGCGAAAAAAGAAAAGAAAGCATACGGCCCCCCACCTCCCCGCCCGCCCCCGCCCGCGCCCGCCTTCAATTTTGGGACTCAACAACTCGACATTTGTATGCTATCTAGCTCATGGGATCGAAGTTTCTTAATCCCGACTAAATTGATCATAAGCCAAGCCCACATATTTTGACTAAATTACTTATATATATGACTTTTTTACCTAAATCTTTGAAATTTGTTTTTCATTTAACCCCAAAAATTTGGTATGGCATTGTTGAATTGTTTAAAACACCAATGAGCTTTTAATGCCTCCTTCAGTGGAGGGATAATTCAAACCTTGCTGATGTATACAATATTGGTAAAAAAAAAAATTGTTTAAAACTTCCATTTATTGTAATATTTATCTTGCCATGCAAATCTTGCAACCTTTTTTTTTCCCCTTGGGTTTTGGTTTCAATCTCTTTGAGGACTGTTTGGGCAACCCATGATAGTTCGTGGATAATCACTAGCTGGAAACTATTACTCCCTTTATCACCGTTTTCACATCAACAATCGTACGTAACTAGTAACCTTAAAAGTTTCCTTTCTAAAAGCAATTACGACAAAGTAATAACTGTTTTACATTCTGCTTTGCTGATCACTTTCACGTGGGGCTGCACAAACACTGGGGGCCAAGTTCAGATCGGACATGACTTATGCATGCCCAAGTCCAACTCATTAATAATCGGACTTCATTTAATATTCTCAAGTAAGGCCCTCTTAAACTTTAATTCATTTCCTAAAGTCGTTCAATAAGCCCATTTATTTTTGTGAACTATAGTGTCCAAGTATAGATTAATTATCCTCGCTATAATAAATTGAAGTTTGCAATCATAATAATTATATTAATACGAAGATTAAGGATTGTATATGTATATGTATATGTGTGCATTAAAAGAAGGGTATTGTGTATAAAAAGGTATAGTAGTAGCTTTTATTTTCGTTCTTAATACTTTTTGAAAGTATGTCTATTATAAAATAGAAGGGTGTGAGGATAAGTTGTTGAAACGGCTTAGATTCAGTTGATCCAAAGGCTGTAGTACATCCTCCCACTTTCCGATTAAGTGCCCATGATTTTCACCTAAATCACACAACTGCCATCCTCTCTCATCAGGGATGCATAGTGCCGTAGGCACAAGTTAGCATTATAATTATATAATGCACATTATTGTCATTACTTTATCGAACCAGGCTGAGCCAAGCTTTATTTTAAGAGATATTCCCAAGCGCATCCTGTTAACTAAGCGGGCTTAAAAATTCAACCCAACCAAATCCGATAAGCTTAAATACACATCCCAAACCCTTAAAAAAAACGAGCTAGGTTGGGCGGGGTGAATAATATTTCACCAACCATAAACTTTAAACCCGATAAGCATACACATCCCAAGCCCTTGAAAAAATGAGCTGGGTTGGGCCGGATGAGTAATTCACCAACCATAAACTTTCTTAAAAGCTAGACTTGAATTTTTATTACTAATAAAATAATAAAGTGTGGTTCTTTATGTGCTTATCTTTCCTTCTTTATTGGTGCTTATCTTTCCTTCTTTAGTAGCAAGAGTAGCTTTTATTTTCGTTCTTAATATTTTGGGAAAATGACGGCCCAGGAAGTGTTTTGATAACTAATATCCGCTAAGAACATGCTGAAAACATTTGTTAATTTTGAAAATGTTCTTGGCGGATATTAATTATCAAAACACGTCATTGGTCGTCATTTTTCCTAATATTTTTTTGATAGTATAATTACATAATGCACATTATTGTCATTAACTCAAGCGCATCCGGTTAACTAAGCGGGCTTAAAAACTCAACCTAACCAAACCCAATAAGCTTAAATACACATCACAAGGCCTTAAAAAAATAAGCTGGATTGGACAGGCTAACGGGCAGGTGTGCACCCCTACAGTTTCATGTGATGAGTAATTCACCAACCATAAACTTTCTTAAAAGCTAGACTTGAATTTTTATTCCTAAAAAAGTGTGGTTCTTTATGTGCTCATCTTTCCTTCTTTATTGGGGTGATTTGGCAGCTGCATGCCTAGTATGGTAAACGGACCGTATCGAGCCGAATCCTGTTAAGTTCATTTCTGGTTCGTTAAGGTCCTAGCCTGGCCGGCTCAAGTTCGATTCGAGCCTGAACAACTTGACTCGAGTTTGGCTCATTAAAATTTTTCAAAACTAGGGTTCGGCTCGGTTGAGTTCGTTAAGGTACTAGTCTGGCTCGAGTTTGACTTGGGTTCAATTCGAACTTGAATGTCTTGGCTCGAGTTCGGCTTGTTAAACTCAAACGAACCCAGCCGAGCTAAATCTAAGCTCGAATTGAGCTCGTCAAGACTCAGGTTTGGTTTGGCTCAGCTCATTAAACTCAAGAGAACCCAAACTCTCTCATTGATTGTATAGAATTTGGGAAAAAAATAAGCATTGAATTATATATACAACCTTAAAATTTTTTAATTTTACAAATAGACCCCTATTGAATTATTAATTAAATGCAATTATAGGTTCGCGAGCCTAACCGAGCTGAATACCGTTAGGCTCGGTTCGGCTCATTTACGGAACGAGCCTAAAATTGAGGTTCAGGTTTAGTTCGTTTAGCAGACGAATTGAACTAGAACGAGTTCTTGCTAAACTGAGTCTCGAACAGTTCACGAATAGCTCAGTTCGTTTATAGCCCTGAGCATGCCTAAGAAAAGGTCTCTCTCTCTCTCTGTGTTTTATTTATTTATTTTTTGGAAGGCCTTTGCCGAATTCTAAAAGGGACAAATAAAAAGAGGAAGATGATCGGTCATTGCATCATTTGAGAAAGGGGTGGGTGAGCTTCAATCGAAGTTATTTTCGTTCCATTTCTACTTTTTTTTTTCTTTTTTACCTCAAAGCGAAACTTTTTATAAAACGTCTCGAAGGGTATATAAGGGGGAAACGTAGATGAGCTTATACTTGCTCATCCACAAAAACGAAATACAAAGTAGCATAAAGGAGCATCCAACTGAAAGTTGGATGTTACAACACTTTCGAATCCAGAATAAAGTTTCAGCTTTCGAATTCCATCTAGAATTAAAGCTTTTAAAATCCTCCACAGAATACCTTGATTTTGAACTTTGTTTTCGTCACATAGCCATCCTGATTTTGATTAGATCCCCTACCTCATTGTCATTGTCGGGTTGTTGAAGATATTACTCGTTTCTCGCCGGCCATAATGACCAAAGAGAGTGACATAGATCGAATGTCGCCTCCTAAATGTGTCTTTCTAAATTTCGAAACCTGTTACCAAACCATCAAATTGTTAAGTCTGCCAAAGAAGGACATACTCAGAATACACGCCACCACTTCTACTTTTTTGGTAACTGCTATAATAGGTGTTTAAGGCCTGACTTGGAAAAAAATAACAATAATTTGGGCTTTGGAGACTAGCTTTAGTTTAATTTTGCATCTAATTTTTTGACAGTGAATATTTTGTTCGGAACGAACTACGTGCTGGAGTTTTCATTTTACATCTACTACGTACAACAATATTAACTTATACATACCCTATGGATGGTTTACATATCAAAATCCGAAATACGTACTGTCCAAAACCAAATTAACCAAGAAATAAGAATCTTTGATCAATCATAATAAACAAAGAGCCTCAAATAGTCAATGAAGTACAAAACTTAAACCGAACCAAACTTCACAAAACTCAAAAAATATGATCACGATTAGGATTTTTGTTTTGCGGAGGTCGACTTTAGAGAGAAGGATATTTCCTTTGGTAAAGGCGTAGGGATAGAGAAATCTCCTTTTGGTGCTTTTGGGCTAAGCCTTAGATCATGAGTGTAACTTTTGAACTTTAGTACTCCATTCTTTATCGCAATTAAAGAGCCTTTGATATATAGGAATATGCGGCCGGGTACCTTTCGACAAAGACTGAAAATGTTGTGCCAAATATGAGGTCTTATAGTAGTAAAAGTTACAGGCCCCGGCCTTAAATGAGCACCTGAAGGAAAAAGCCGGCTTTCTAGAGCCGAGTCAAATATGATGTTGCTTTAGTTGTAGAGTTAGTTCGGTTGGTTGGTGAGTTTGCTCCCTACACAATTAAATCAGAGTTCGATTCATGGTGTCAGGTCTCGAGAAATAAATTTCTTGTGAATCCTCTGGTCCTAGCTTGAATGTCTTGCCTTTGACCGTAACATGGAGGGGTTAGTCGAGGTGCGTGTAAGTCAGCCTGACACCCCTAACCGTTGAACCAAAAAAAAAAAGAATCATGCATGTTGCTTTATTGTAGCAGTAAACTTTTTTTTTTTCCTTTTTAGTTTTGTATGTTTTATTCGTATTTTTGAATTTTTATTGGATTCGCGTCATATTTTTTGGATTAATTATCCATATCAACGAGAGGAATCTAAAAGGTTAAAAATTATGACCAAAAGCTAAAAAAAGTTCATTAAAGACGAAAAAATACCAAACAATTGTATTCTTTAATTTTTATTTTTATTTTATCTAAAGCGTCGTCTTATATGAACTTTTTTTTAACATCGGTCCACGTTCTTATACTTTTCTGATTCTTCTCGTCGAGAAGATTGATTAACCTTAAAAATTATAGCAAAAAGCTTAACAAAAAGTTGCGAAAAATAAAAAATACCGATATAAGTTTTAAACAAAAAAGTTTAATTAGGAGAACACAGGTGTGAGAAGTTTCTGAAGACTTAAATTAATTTTCTGCTGCCTTCTTTTCTGCTATTGCTATTGCTCTTGCTGTTTTGTTTCATCCAATAGTGTTCTTGGATGTTATTTCTTTGAATTGTTTAGTTGTTATTGTCTAAACAATCCAAAGAAATAACATGCCAACATTTGTTGGGATGGTTACTTTAAAAAAAAAAAAATCATTCCTGGTTCAGTATAGAGCCGGCTGAGAGGGAAAGCGGAGGAACCAAGTGCTTCCGGCTCCCAAATTTGAGAACAAATTTGGAGTCCCACTTCGATATAAGTTATCTATAAGTATTTGAAAGATTCCGCCGAGCAAAAAAAGTATTTGAAAGATTCCATAGGTAACATTTCTCTCTTACAATTGTATACTTTTAGGTCAAATTTTTTGTAACTTTTAGTAGTTTTATTGTGCTTTTAAAATAAAATTTTGAAGATGTAGGGAGACCAATATTTTTTTTTTGCTCGGCAAACGAAACTTTTTATTAACTCGAAAGGGTACATCGAGGGAAAGTAGAGAAAAACAAGGAAAAAAATAAGACCATCCAACAGAGAGTTGAACAGTTACAACACCTCAAAAAGACCTATAACTTGAGCTTTCGAACTCCATCCAAAAACAACCTAAAGTCCTCCACAGAGTAAAACTTAATCTCAAATTTAGACTTCATCCACATTGCAACTCTGGTCTTCACTAACTCACCCACTTCCTCAATGCTAGTTGTAGCATTGTTGAATACGTAGTCGTTCCGAACTAACCACAAGGACCAGAGTGTAGCATAAAAAGAAGCTTCCCACAATTTTTTCTCCAATTCTCCAAATTTATTGTCGAACCACCATAAAGCTAAATCTGCCAAGGATGAAGGGCAGACCCACACTACATGCCACCAATCTAGAATCAAAGACCAAACATTCCATGAAAACTGACAGAATAGCAACAGATGATTGGGAGTTTCTAGTTGCATGGAACACAGAGGGCAAGATAATAGTTGATCCTCCTGAATCATATTCCTTCGAGAGAGCGCTGATCTAGTGGCTACCTTTTCCTGTACTGCCAACCACGAAAAGATTTCCACCTTAGGAGGACAAAGATTCTTCCAAAGAGATCCCAAAACCTGGTTCCTGTTTTGATCAAACTGTTCCCATTGGTTGTATATTGATTTAACTGTGAATTGCTTATCTGTAGACCACTTCCATTGTAACATATCATCCTTGGATTGATCCAAAATGACCGGTTGCAGCCGTTGAAGTAATTCGTCCAAAAGTTGGTTCTCTCGTACCCTTACGTCTTCCTGAATCTTAGGTTCCAGTGCTCATCCCCACCCTCTCCCTTCACTGAACTTACCATGTCTTCTTTTTGGGACGAAATTAGAAAAAGTCGAGGGAAAGCTTCTTTAAGTGTACTATCCCCTAACCAGATATTATTCCAAAAAGAGGTTTCTTGTCCAGAATTAACTTGTATTCTCAAGCCCTCATTGAGAATAGATCCAAAACTGGAAAGAGGATCCCCCAAAGAGCAAATATCTCGCCAAATATTGGTAACTTGACCTGCCCTTGGCAAACACGGTAGCCAAGCTCCCTGTAACAAGTTGTATTTTCCTCTAATAACCTTAACCCAAAGAGAATTTTTATCCTTATTGAATCTCCACCACCACTTGGATAGAAGAGCAAGGTTTTGTTGCAACATTCTCCTTACTCCCAACCCACCAAACTCCTTGTTCTTAGCAATTGTTTCCCACTTCACCAAATGCAATTTCTTCTTATCCACTGTATCACCCCAAAAGAATTGTCTTTGGAGCTTTTCCATTGCCTTTGCCACAGCGAGAGGCATTTTAAAAATGGACATAAAATAGGTTGGGAGTTCGCTTCCGGCTCCCAGTAAGTTTGAGCTGGCTCTGGTTCGGTGGACCCATTATTGGATTCTAATAAGCTCATCTATTTTTCCAAGACGAAAGATAAAAAAACTGTAAAGGCAAGAACACTACATGCATCTGAAACATATTTAAGAAAAATGCAAGCTAATTAAACCAATTGTCTCTCGCTATAAATAAATCTTGGATTTGTTGACTCAAAATAAAAGACCCAAAAGGTTAAGCTATTAATTAAGTGAAAAAATTCCAACGTTATGTTACTCATTGAACACATGGTTAAACAGCCATAAGCGTACGTTACAATCACGCACACATCCTAACTAGCACTAACTATTACACCAAGATTATGATGCAGTGCCATTCAGGCCATTGTGCACACCAGTGATACTGGACAGGACAGGCTACCAAAAGAAACATACAGAAAATAAATCAACAATATAATATTGAAAGAAACCAGTGCGTACATGTGTAACACATTTATATATGTAAAAATTTCAATCAAAAAAACATTTTTATAAAACTGTTATGGATAGCTGCGTAGCAATTATCAAGGCCTTGTTCGTTTACTAGTTTTGATAGTAGGTAGAGAGAGAAATATGATAATAATTGGAGAGAGACATAATGCATAAAGAGATCTAGAGAGATGAAAATAATAATTGAAAAAATAGAATAATAATTAAAGATAGAACTATATTAATAATTAGAAAATAAAACTAAAACAAAGTTAAACCTACAAAACGAACAAAGCCCAAGTGTTACTGCCCATTTCTTATCGGGGGACAAAAGAAAAAGAAAAGTGTTACTATGTACCCATATATAACAACTAGTTCTCACGCATGCTACTTTAAAAGTAATTGCGAGAATCACTGTTGCGACACAGCTTCACAAATACGTTTACACTGAAAGCACTTTCTCTTTTTCTAAATCCATTTCCGAATCATATCCATTTTTTCTTTCTTTTGTGCATCTGTTACGTACGCCATGCATCGTAAATAAAATTCTAAAAAAACATGCTTTTCACTGATGTCGAGAGTAGCTTTTCGAAAAGCTATTTATTCTTCCCTAGAAAATAAATTGAATATTGTAATTTTTTCACATGGTGCAGTACTGTTTGGAATCTATGTATGACCGTAAAAAGATTATAGTAGGTAGTAGCCCAGTAGCACCACTAGCAATTATAATGTCTGCATTATTGAGGAATTTGCATGATTCACAAACAGTATCCCCCTCGCTCTCTCTAACCATAAAGAAGCCGCCACCCCCATCTCCTTCCTTCCCCTCCCTCCCAGGGTGTTACGCCCCAATTGGTGACGGGAAGAGAGGGATTTCTCCCTCTCGTGGGGTTTTTCCATCTCTCTTTCCTAGATCTTGGAGGTTTCCTCTCCTTCCCCTTTCACCTTCATCTTCCTCCTCTTCAAACCACCATCAGCTGCCCCTCCTCTGCCTCTTCTGACGTGTAGTCTGACGGCTTTTGAAGGTAGTGCCTTACAGATCGTGGTTGCCAAAGGGGGTGATCTAGGTTGGTGATTGAAATATGCTTTGATATTGCAGACTCCGTCCGGTTTCATTTCCAATTTTTCTTTTTCTTTTTTTTTCTGGTTCTCTTCTTTAGTGTCTCCCCTGTGTAGGATTTCTCTCTATTTATGGGGCTTCTATCACCCTTGTGGGTGTTTTTGGTTGTTTTCTGTTGTTTGGATCGAGCGATGGGTTTAGTTGGAGTTGGGAGTAGTCTTTGGACTAAGTCCCCCTCCTATTTGGTTTCTTAATCCCTTGTTTAGGGATGGAGTTTCCTTTTGATGACTGATGTACTGTTTCTTAGATCTATAATGTCACATGTTATCGTTTTGGCAAAAAACGGACTATATATCGAAATTGAGATCAAAAAAATAAACTCATCACTTTTTTCACCTTTTTAGCTTAAAGGTGGATATTTTCAAAAATATTTGGATAAAAGTAAAAAAAAAAAATTTACTTTTTTCAATTCCCCTCGTTGGGATGAATCAATAATCCACAAAAAAATTGGCACAAAACGCATGAACGCAAATTTTTTTTTTTTTTTAATAATGACAACTTTCAAAAGATCCTAAAAGTTAAGCAGAACTCAATCTTGAGTAGGGGTGTGTGGAGTCCCACATCGGGAAAAGATAGAAACATCAAGTGGTATATATATAGTAATGACCACTAGCTACTATTAGCTTGAGTTATGACTTTTAAGCAATGTGATGTGGGTTAGTTAAAAGTTAGCAGGTTAGTTGATATGAGTCGTTATAGAGTGCTAATAATCCAAACCAGTCAAACACAATATAGTCAGGTTTGGCTCAACTATTTGTTACATGCATGTGATCAAGTTTGACCTGAGCTAGAGAATTTTTGAAGAGCACTAATTGTTTAAGTTCAACTCACATTCAAAGTACTGGTGATTTGAGATTTTGAGGCATACAAAATCAAACACGGCTTTTACCGTCCGGACGAGGTTTACGGAGCACCGAGAAATCGGGCCGAAACCAACATAATCAACATGGAATTGAAGTGCATGGACAAGAATATAGAAAGTTGTTTTCAAAATATTTGATTGACCTTTCTCTGGTCAAGAAATAATACATAAGTCTAAAGTTTGTCTCCACAAGTAGTTTAATTACTAGTAAAGAAGGGGGAGATATCGATGAAAAGAGATATGAAGAATGTCATTCTTTGCTTTATCGAAGATCATGGATGCATGAATGGGAAGCATATATAAAATATTCGCCAAATTGAAACACTAAAAATTCATGAAATTAAGTAATTAAGATAAAAAAGGTGAACCCATAATTGATAATTAATGTTGTACTAACCTTAGAGAACTGGAAAGAAGGATCATCATAATAAAACAATAGTAGCTTATGCTAAATTAATCCTCCTGAGGTGAAATGTTGAAGATCGAGATACCCTTTTACTTAGGTAAACTGGTGAAAGAGCAGTTGTGATGCAAATTCATGAACGGAACCATGCATGGATGATATATCTTCCAAGCACTAAAAATGGTGATATGAATTTACAAGGGATCGGAATTGATGTTCACAAAAAGAGTTTACAAGGATATTGGTCCTAATCTAAGTCACATAATGCGTGTGCGGATGCGAGAGCGCGAAAGTGAAAACGTCTTTCAAAAACTTCCCAACCCACTAATATTCGCAAGTGCGAGGATTGAGAGCGTAAGTGTATAGGGAGGATTGAGAGCCGGTGCGAAGGCTATTTTAAAGGATTATGTGACAAAGGTCATGATGGCAGGTGGTGAGGGTATGGTTCAGGAGATGCAAGTGCTGGAACTGAGATGGGATTTTGCAGGGTTATATACATACATGATGGATTGGTGATGCTGAAATATTTCTGGTATGGCACCCTTCTGGTTTTAAAATGATTCAATATTTCTGGCATGGATTGGTGATCAAGTTGTTTTGCTGGAAACAGATGGGCAAAAGTACTTCTAATGCTGCTGCTGTTTTTGGTTATCAGGTGGATCAGTTAATGGTGAAACATTTTTGTGCCCAGTGTTTGATGTTTATTTTGGTTCCTAGCTAGATAGCATATGATTGTCAGGGTGCAGAGCCAACATAATTAGAATGTTTGTCACTCGATGTGATGCTGTTATGTTTAGGGTTCGTTTAATTCTTATAATCCGTTTATAATTAAAGATTAATAAATTCCTTTTTCCTAATGAAAAAATTAAGGTCATGGTTCTAAATAGCATGATTAATTTGGAGACAATCGGTCTTGACAGTTTCAAGCGATCGATTTGTATATTGGGATTCACAAGTGTCTTATCAACCATATCTGGCTTGGGCACATACCATAGTTTTCTAACAATATTCAAATTTGATAAGTTCAATTCGTGAGATAATTAAAAAATAAATGCTACGTCAAAAATTTGTGGAAGGCACGATTTCCCATCTGAAATCGCTACCAATGGTGGTCATTCAAAGCCTTTTTTGTTTTTCTATAACCGGATGTCCAAACTAGTTTGCAGGTACCTCGACTAATTCGAAGACCTTATAGTTAACGATCGGACAAACCCTACAATCACCTAAAAATTTAATTTGGTATCGAAGACCTTATAGTTAACGATCGGACAAACCCTACAATCACCTAAAAATTTAATTTGGAATGTTTCCATCTTTCATTGTACCCCTTATTGGACTGCCTGTATAATGCAAAAACCAACGACATGAAAGCGATAGGATCCTAATTTGATCCACTTCCAAAGCCAAATTGATGAAAATAGTTCCAAGCTCATGCCGAAAATACTTTTCAATCAGAAATTATTACTATTGCGAATGTGATCGAGACATGAACTAACCCTCTCCTCAGGATCCGGACCCTGTCTCCGGTTATAAATGGACCGGAGGAGACAGTCCTGATTTTGACTTTCCATTGATAGATTTAATATTTCAGATTTTCTCATAAATTCTTACCGTAAAGAATTAACTGTTACCGAATACCGGTAAGAGTTTAAAAATACATTTAAACCATTGCTTGCAGCAAATGAACAGTTCCGTTCGGGACTGTCTCCTCCAGTAAAAAACATGGACCATAGAAGATCGAGTTTCATTTTTTCCACATGATATCTGTACTTTGCCGCCGTGGTGTATCACTTTCTGTTTTGGGAATACGAATAAATGTGTAGACAGGCAAATCGACATATCGCCTTGTATATTTAGGTATGCCACTAGTACCTCGATAGTTTATGATATTTTTCATTTATGCCCCTATAGAATTGCGCTATTGGCCCTTATTTGTCCCAATCACTATTGCTTCACTATTTTCTCTCTTTTAACACATCTTTCTGTGATAGTTGTATGTCAAAATTGAAAATTTTCATTGTGAATATATAACAAACCCATCTCAAAAATATGTTTTACTGACTGAAAATGGCATTATGCTTGATTGTGAAGAAAAAAATTCAAACTAATTAACATATACCCCTTCGTTGAATTTTTATATAACCATCGATCTGCAGGAAACCCCAATTATGCAAGCACCTATCTAGTCAACATATATCGATTCCTTATTTTAATGATACTTAACAAAAGAGTCGTGACAACATTAATGGATATCTGCGCATTTAATGACACTTAACACAAAAGTTCATATAAGATGACTGAAAAAATTCCTCAAATTTTTGAGTCTTGACTTTTTCAATGGCTTCGACAAACTTTTTTAAACTTTGGTATATGTTATTATACTTTTTCCGATTATTATTCTCACGACGGAAAATATGGTGTAAAATTTTGACACAAATCTTGTAAAAATTAGGAGAAAATAACCAAAAACCACGTGCAAAAAAGCCTAGAAACGTTATAGAGAATCCCAATTTTGGGCACAGTGTATGCCACATATATCTGACCCTGTAGATCCGTCTAAAAGTGGCATCTAGCGACTGTGGCCATGATCAAGGCTGGCTAGATATATATCGTATAAAATGAATGAATGCGTAGCGAATAGAGACACCACTAATTTAATTATCTAACAACTACCTTTTCTGTGGTCCTTCACTTGAAAAAAATTTCAGTGCCGAGCGGGTACCACGTGGTGCCGGCTCGCCCATTCGAGAAGTCCATTTTATTTTTGAACAGCTCAGATTTGGAAAGATAAAATGAGAGAGAAAGTGTTGTGGTGAAAAAAGAGAAAGGGTTTCAATCCGAGTCGTCCAAAAGTGAATCGGACGGCTCGGATGCGCCAAACGAGTACCACGTGGGATATACCCGCTTGGAACTAAAAAATCTCTCCACTTTCCCAATCAGCTTATAAATATACATGTCTCGTCTCGTCTCATTACACACAATAACAGGAGGCAGAGAGAGAGAGAGAGTGAGGCATGCAATTTTCCATTCAACTTTCTCTTCATTGCTAGTCAGCTAGCTAGTTTCTGGTTCTTAGCTAGCTAGAGAGTACTTATAGTACATAGTTAGAAGAAAAACAGATGAAAATGATGGAAGCAAAGAAAGCATATTTGGCTGTTATTCTCATACAGTCCATATATGCAGGCATGTTTTTGCTTTCAAAAGCTGCATTTGACCTGGGTATGAACACCTTCGTTTTCGTTTTCTATCGACAAGCTGCTGCCGCTGTTTTCTTGATTCCTCTGGCCGCTGCCTTCGAATGGTATTTACTACTCATTTTCTTCGATCTCCAACATTGATGATATGATAATCTACTCGATCTAGGAGCTGTATAACAACTTAATAATTTCTTTTTAATGCTGGCCGGACAGAAACATGTTGTATATATATGTATATGTTTCACTGGTAATTTTTTGTCACCATTTTAATTTTTTGTCATGGCTCGTAACTAGTTTTTGTTTGGAAAGGAAAGACATTGAATAAATAGGGAGGACATATAAATAATTGCCACATGATTCAAGAATATATATAAAAGGGACCGATGATAATTATTGTACAAAATTTATCTTATTTATCTTGCTTTTGTTGCAGGAAAAATGCACCACCTCTGTCATTCGTAACCTTGTGCAAGATCTTTTTTCTTTCACTTTTCGGGTACAATTTTAATTTCTCCATTTATATGATTTGTTGCAAAAAATCATATAATGATGATGATGCCTTCATTAATTTGTGATTATTATTAAATTTCAGGATTACGTTAAGCTTGAACTTATATGGTGTTGCTTTGATATATACATCTGCAAGCTTGGCTGCTGCAACTACAAACTGCATTCCGATCATTACTTTCTTCATCGCACTTTTATTTGGGTGGGGACTCGATTTCTTATCAATATTGTTTTTCATTTTAAATTATTATCAAACTGTATGTTCAAATTCTGTTAGTTGACATATCTTTTTCAATTGATGGGGCAACACACATCATTTGCGTAGTCTTAGTGAAGTTGGTGATGAGTGTCGAGAGAATAAGGGATGTGTATTTTAGAACCTTATTATTCTCGTTGGATTAATTATACATTTTTAAAATGTCCGCTATCACCCACCACTTTCCCATGCTTTAATTATTTGAGAATTTATCTTCAAAGAAATTGCTTTTTTTTTTTTCAAAAAATAATCTTGGGCTCCCTTTTTTAAGAAGATTTTGGGCCTTGTTTCCTACGAGATGGAGCCTCCTTACCTTAGAAACAATTAAGTGGGTCTTGAAAAATTGAGAGCCTTCCAATATTTAGAGGACTGGCGAAAGCTGTCAAGGCAGTGGCTTAGGTTCAGGCTGCTAATTAAATATCTTCATAT
>BPLS01000585.1:0-11305 GCA_019656275.1 Rhododendron kiyosumense
GGAAATTAACCTGAGATGCCGGCAGTGCAGTAGACAAGGACGAAGATCATGCCACCAACGGCCCAAGCAATACCCTGTAATCCAACTGTCGAGCACTTGTCGGGGGCCTGGACAACGCCAATCACCGTCATGACTAGGATGTATAGAAACAGAAAAGTTGCCACAAACTCCGCGATTCCAGCTCTGTAAAAGGACCAGGAGGTTAGCTCCCCCCGCTCGAACAGCGGCGAAGGCGGTGGCTCCGAGTAGTCCCTGTCTCCTCCCTGCGCCGCCGTCCCTTTAGGCTGCTTCTCCGGAAACTTGTTGGCTCCTAGTTTCACACTCTCCTCCTCCTCCTTCTGCCCCATATCTCTCTCTCTCTCTCTCTCTCTCTCTCTCTCTCTCTCTCTCTCTCTCTCTCTCTCTCTCACACACACACACACACACACACACGACTGCAGAACTTCTGCAGCAGAAGTCTCACTTTTGACGGAGTACTGTTTGGAAAGCTGTTGACTTTATATACAGGAGTCTTCGGAGAGGTTTGAGAGTGATTATTCGGTGCGGCTCCATGCACCGAATGCTTGATGAGCTTAGGTTGGCACTTCCAGCTCTAAAAAGCTGTCCTAGTACTAACAAATTAATGATGTCCTAACAAACTGCTAATTATTTACTTTTGGTACGAGGTGTGAGTTTGAACAACCAGGGTTGACATATATAAAAATTCAATTGGGATGACAACAGATTTGACACATTATTTGGTATTTTATGCAATTGCAAATTATTAAGCTTTGGTTGACAAGGATCCAAAAAATTCTCAAAGAAACACAGCTTACCAAATCGTGGAAGAGCTTAATTCCTATGTATTCTAAACGTATAATTCATTCTTATATATACATACGTCTTGTCGCTTTGACAACGTTTTACTTAATTACTCTGGTTTGATATTGCTGCTAGTGAAGATCGGTTTTTTTGCAGGGGATTGGTTCGGTGATGGCAGTTTGTGGTGGTGCTTTGACCCGCAGGCCCTGGCTTGCCTCGGTTTTCACTTGTCGTAGGCTGAATCCCACCGCCGGTCTCTACATCTGGGAGAGGCCGGCTCAACTTAACGGCGAGGTTGGGCTCCAGTGGTTTGTACGGTGTTGGCTACCGATGTAGTTAGGGTTTTGTGGGATGATTTGGATGGGCTGGTCCAGGCTTGGGCCGGGTCTTAGGAGTTTGGGCAATATTTGATTAATTTGGGTTTGGGTTGAGCTTAATGTTTTTCTGTTGTATACCCTATAGACCCTTAGGTGTTTTGGGCTTTACCCTTATGGTGTACTATCCAACTATTTGTTGGATCACCTTCCCCTTTCCCCATTTTTAATAAAATTCATTTTTGTCGATCAAAAAAAAAATTATGTGAATAACAAAGTCAATAGAATTTAAACTCCGTATACGTTGTACGCACGAATTTTCATGTCTCAACACAAACTCTACAAGTGGAGTAGAGTACAGTTGATGTCTCCCTTGTACTTCCATGCACATGGGTAGGATTCGATTCCCGTAAACACACATTCCCCTATCCAAATCTCCTAGGATGGAGTAAATTAGGTTTAATTAATGAAAAAAAAAACACCACGAACTCTGGTCGCAAATTGACAGTAAACCCCTTTCCACATTTCGACTGTTGAACACTAACAAGACAAAAAGAAAGGGCAGAATTCGCAGATTGAACAAAAAATAAAATAAAAGGCACAAAACTAGCATAACATCTACGATTTGTTCGAATATAACATCTCGATCAATTATCCCTATGGTATGTACTAGCAACTCATAGTGCACTCTTGTCTTTACCGCTCTTGTTGTAAATGGTCAAATTGGGGGTAAAATCGACAAACTAGCTAGCTTTGCAATGGCGAAGTCGTGTAGGGGTTGGGTAGGGCCAAGGCCCCTCCCCCACTATTGATTTTTTTTTTTTGCCATAGTTTCGCATGTGATGTTTTAATTTTATTTTTAACAACCAAATCATATTGTACTAGTATTAATTTTAGAGAAAGGGGATGAAATTGGTGGGGTTTGAACTCTCATATAGTGCACGGAGTATAGTGCGTCCATCACTTGGTTATCATTTATTTGCCACACATGAAGTGGAATAACAGTTTCATAGTCACTTTAGAATTTTCCTCTTTAAAGCAAAATAAAAAACAATACGTTTTTGAGATTTTAATTAATTGTCAGAACTCTTCTCTGATCACCGTAGTACTTAATTAAATTTTTCATTTCTATTTTTAATATATTAAATCAATATTTTCAAAAGTTTATTTTTGTCAATTTTTTCTCCTCTTAGTTTGATCCCCGAATGTAGATCCTGACTCTTCACTTGGTTCTCAATATCCTAAAACCTTGGATGAGAGGCAAAATGGGAAAAGTTACCCCTCCTCTTTTCCTCCTCCGGCCCATTAACCTTGGACCATACTAGTGCCCTATGTAGTCTTGTATCAGAGCCCAACAAAGCTCGCCCCCTTTTTTTCCGTTAAAATATGTGAAAATGACGGTTTAGGACGTGTTTTGATAATTAATATCCTTCAAAGACAAACTAAGAACATTTGTTAATGCTGAAAATGTCTTTAACGGATATTAATTATCAAAACACGTTATTGGCCGCCATTTTACCTTAAAATATTGAGCCACGTTTATCCATTTGATGTATATTCACAAGGAAGATGTATGCCCACATCTCTATCTATCATCTCATAAAATCTTATGGTGTTCCCATATCACTATCTCACATTACTTGTTGCCAGAATTTACAAAATAATTTTATCACACGCATAAATACCAAAAAAATTAATTTATCACATGCATACAATTTTTATTCTTATAGAATATTAAACATATACTTCTTAATGAGAATGACGTTGTCGCAGTATTTTGGCCTTCTTGATGAGTATTGGGTTCAAGGCATCCATCCGCACCATAAATACCACCACCACACACACACACACCAAGACCCAGCCCACAAGGCCAACGACAGTTGGTTCGAACTGTTCACCTCGTAAATCTCGTCGAGACAGAGAAGTAAAAAATTAATTTGATTGGATATAGTTAAACACACTAACAAATCATGTCTCTAGTTTTATAAAATGGACGGTAAATGAAGATTTTAAACTGATGATTCAATATGTAACAAAAGACACAAATAATTAATGTGTCTATCAGTGTTCGATTAAATTGATTTTTCGCATACCATTTTTTCTCGACAAGGTATATGAGATGAACAGTTCAAATTAATGTTGTTGAGCTTGTACGTGAATCCCACAAAGTGAGGTCTTGAGGGGTATGGTGGGGACAGAGGTCTTGAGGGGAGATGCTCTCATGAGTATTTTAGTTTGTAATGAATGATACACTTAAGTTTTGGACATTTTGTGTAATTTTTGATGTAGACAGAAATAAAACAAAGCAACAATAAGATGAGGAAGTGAATTGTTAAATTACTTCTAGAAAAATCGTTTCTTGTCTCACCCTTGGACAATTTTTAAGGATTTGAAAGAATGCGAACTCTAGTTTGATACATGATTATACTATGTCGGTTCAATTTTGATGGATGGTTGTACTATGAAAATGTATAACTTTTTGGGTATTGTGAATGGTTAACTTTAGAACACTGTACTTCTTTTGAGTATTCAATATCTTGTTATTTTTTAGAGTCACCTCCAATTTTATAACCTGGCTTCGTCACTACTAATAAAAGCTCGAATAATTTTGTGCTCGCTTACCCCCTATACTATGTCCGTTCAATTTTGCGCTTGCTTACCCCTAACGCTCAAAGTCAACTTCAAATATGGGGCTTTTTTGTTTATTTTACAAATGAAAGAGAGGAAGAAATATCAATTTCAAAGGCAGAATTTATACATTGAAAACATGCATCACTACAAAAATAGATCGAAAAGGATTGACAAATAACAATAAAAAGTTCACGAAGGATGAAAAAAATTCATAACTCTTTATCTTCAGTGTATTTTTTCAAACTGGGTATATTATTTTCAGGTATTTTAGACATCATTTATATCCTTTAGTGTAATTTTTAAAAGCATGGTCCAGTTTATTATTGTACTTATTCAATTCATGATTTGAGGGGTTGATACAAGACTCAGTTACGAATTAACTACATTAAATTCTGATTATTCACGTTCATAAATGACTATTTTTGGTCTTTGAATCTCAAATTTTTAGGGCAAAAAAATAAGATAAGAAATTAAATTAGTTGAATCTTGTATTTTGTTGATTCTTTTTCGTCATGAAAAAATTCATTACGGTTCAGATTTGTACAGACAAGAAGAAGTAAAAAGAAATAGATAATAGACCAAGTATAAGAAAATGCCTTGACGATAAATAAAAGTTCACAAAAAAAATTTTAAATTTTTGAACTTTTCCTATTGATTGTTTTCAAAATGATAAAATATTTATCATGCAAAAAATTTCACTACACTCGAGGTTTTTGACAAATGCAAGAACCTCTCCTGAGGTTTCGAAAATGTCACTGACCTCCATTAAAAGTACTATTAGTGAGAACTGCGAGATTCCCTCTTCTGTCAAAAACCTAACAAACGGTGTTAAAATTTCATGGCAAAATAATTAGAATACCCTTATTGTGTGAGCGTATGATTCTATTTGTGTATTTCCTTTTCTTTTTTTCCTTGAAGTTAAAGAATTCAAAAAGTAAAAGACAAAAACATATTGAATGGGAAAACGCATTAAAGAGAGTACGTAGCTCAATGGTTTAGATTTTTTTTCCCCGTAGGTTTTTTTTATAAGGCAAAAATTTATTAAGAAACTCGATAATGGGTACTCAAAATATTTTTTTTTTCCCCGTAGTTGATAATTGATATCCAAGTGTACGAAGCTTTTATGTTCTTTTGCATCTTTTTTCAACCTTTTTATCTTATATTTAGCAATTGTTTTTTTTAGGAACACAAACATATCATATAAATATAAGAAAGCAAAGACAGTTTTTTTGGGGAGACACATTGGAAAAGAAGAAGATGCATCTGGTCAGTTGGAAGGGAATTACCAGGAAAAAAGAAAACGGGGGTTTAGGGGTTAAAAGATTGGTGCAACAGAATCTAGCTTTACTTGCTAAGTGGTAGTGGCGGTTCGGCAATGAGAAGGACTCATTATGGGCAAAGGTAATCAGAGGGAAATACAATTTAGCTCAGAGGAGTTGGCTCGCGTACATACAAGACAACGGCTCAATCTCTAATGTTTGGAGGGACATTTGTTCAGTGGGAAATAATAACTCGGACCTACCGAGCAAAAAAAATAATGACTTGGACCTTGGTTTCTCTATCCGGGAGGGATTTAAAGTGCAAGTAAACTCAAGTCGAGATACACTGTTCTGGGATCATATATGGTTGGGTAACTCAGCAATTAAAGAGGATTTCCCACGATTGTAATTGCGTTAATTCTACTCAGAGAGATATGGTTCTAAGTGAGGTCTGTATCGGAGGGGCCAGTAGTAACTGGGACTTGCAATTTAGGGGAAGGTTACGTATACGGGAGAGTCAACATCTGGAGGAGTTAAAGCAAAGACTGCAAGGCGTGACCTTAGACCCATCAAAACCTGATTTGCTTTTGTGGGTATGGACAGCAGACAAAAATTTCTCCACCAAATCAGTATATAAACAATGGGAAACTCAAACACAAACAAGCAATTGTGTCCTGGGTTCTCTATGGAAGAATTTGAGCCCCCCAAAGGTGGAAATCTTTTCTTGGATGGCCATTCAAGGAAGAATAGAAACAAGGTCAGTGCTATTAGTAGGAATTTGATCTCTGAAATCCAATTGGCCTTGTGTCCCCTCTGTTCCGAAAATGTTAAAACTCCCCAGCATCTGCTCTTACATTGCCGTGTATCATGGGAAGTTTGGTCCAATATTCTGGATTCGAAAATGTTGAAACTCCCCAGCATCTGCTCTTACATTGCCGTGTATCATGGGAAGTTTGGTCCAATATTCTAGATTGGTGAAAAATTCAATGGGTTTGCCCATTCTCTCTAGTAGAGCTTGCATCGTGGTGGTTCGAGAATGGGTTTCGAAATTTGGAGAAATGTATTTGGGAGGTCTGTTTCTTTGCAACTCTTTGGTCAATCTGGATAGTGAGGAATGGGGTCATTTTCAACAATGGTTCAGCACAGGCATGGGAGGTTGTGGATCTTGTCAAAACTAGAGTAGCCATGTGGATAAAAGCCAAGTTTGACATTAAGGTTTACACAGTGGAGGACTTCAAAGGATATCTAGATGGGATTCGGAAAGTGAAGTTGTAGTGAAAATTTAGGCGTTTTACCTATCCAACCTTGGTTGGATGGTCTTTTGTACTCTTCTCCTAATTTTTTCTCCCTCGATGTACCCATTTCGAGAATTATAAAATGTTTCATTTGCCGAGAAAAAAAAATATATATATATATATAAGAGAGCAAAGTACAAAAAGGACACCACCGGATCTGCACTAAGACGCCTTTATCGTCGCTGTTGGAGAGCTCAGGATTCCGCCCCCCGTTGGCTTTCATCTCCCTTCAAGAGGATGTAAGGTAGCATTGATATGTCTGTAATTTTTCTCATTTATGGAAACTTCCCTAACCTTTGGGGAAAAAAAAAACGAAGACTGTACAGTACACACTATTGTATATAGAGTTACAAAAAAAAAAAAAAACATATCTCAGCACTAATTGAATCATTTTCCCTGTATGAAAACTACGCTTCCCTAATTATCAATTTAATTTTGTTGATTTTCTAGTCTAAAAGAAAAATGAGAATTGATGAATATATTTTAATTTTTAATTTACATTCGGAGATCAGAGAGAAATCCATGTTCCACGTTGGCTTTGGGGTCTCAAAATCTCAGGACCGATCTTGACACCCCGATTTGTTTAACAATTTATTTCTAAATAATACAGAGCATCTATTTTTGATAAAAGAAATATTGTCCAACCTATGGTTAACATATTTTTTAAGGTTTGGGTGGGAGGAAGTTTAAAAAAATTGTAACATGTAAAATGCAAAATTACTTAAAATACTACCAAAAAGACCGTCATACATATTTTCGATCAACCTATTCAATAACTAAGATAAGATAATCTATAGTTATCAACATACAATTTTGTGCATGACTATCCATTTTAAAAGCAAGATAATTGTAATGCCTCAATTTTTTAGAACATTAAATAAATAAATTTAAAACAAAGTTTAACATTTACCAAATATAAAGAAATATAAAGTCATTACAAGCCAAGTTATTCTCAAATTCGGGTTACATTTACTTAAATAGACAAGGGAGGAGGGACACTAGGGTAAATTTACTCCTCTGGGCGTCGTCTTCTTTTGCATTATTCTACTCAACACCGAATTCTTCAAGGTTATAAAACTCCCCCTGTACGTCTCCAAAGTCTGGCATAAGATGCCAGGGTCACAAAAGTAACACCGTAAGTAATTAGGCTCAGCAACTAACTCATACCCCTATGTTTCATACTCTAAAAAAGTAACATGTAACAATTTATCATTTCTACAAAAATTTAACATCACAAACTTAAACAAAGATGTCGGTGTCTTTTCAGAGGTGTTGCAGCATATATATCATATATTTCGTGTCATCATTTTTCCAATATCGATTTCACTTTCCATTATTTTTCCTCGAGCTCTGGTTCTACTGACCATTTTTCAGGACCTACCAGGCTCCCAAGCTAATCTCAGATTTTGCCATTCAAAAACACTGATTCCGCTGACCACTCTTTCAGGATCTATCGGGCTCTCAGTCTTAATCATTTCATAACACACACACGGCACTAGTTCCGGTAACCATTTTTTCAAGACCTTCAGGGCTCCTAGGCCACACACGCATACCCGAGCCATAGTTCTGCCGACCTTCTTTCAGGACCTATCGGGCTCTTATACTCACACATTAAGTAACTATTTCACATTATGTTTTCTCATTTCTTTTTGTCAGTCAATTTTCGTTTTTCCTATCTCATAAACATACATCATTTTCTCGTGTTCACATTCTTATTTCAAAGCTTGCTAAAGTTATACAGGAAAATAGATTTCTAATTTCATGCGGTTCTATTTTTATTAACATCAAATATTATAACGGCACATAATAAAGGAATACATTACTATCACGTCAACGGTAAACACCCTTGATAACTAATGACCAAAATTTATTACGTATAATAGTTGGGTTCAAATTTCCATTCCCTAAATTCTAAGTCATGTTTTGCTTAATAAAAATCAATGCATGACAGTGAACCAAACGTTCTAGCTACCTGCTACCATTTCTAAGTTCCATGGTAACTTTTATGTTTTTTTTTTTCATACCTTCAGCGTAAAAAAAAATAGTTTTCGATAATTAAACAAAAGCTATACGACTATACATTTAGATAGGGGTTTCTACCCCACGATAATAACTGTATCTAACATTAAAATTCTCAATATACAAATTTTAACATACGATATCATAAAAATTCTAACTTTCAAATTCAAACATATAGCACATCAATCATTATACTTTGGTGAATAGGTAAGAGGATTCTACCGTTCTTGACGGTAGCAATTCTACTGGAACGTCAGATGGAAGTGCAGACAGAGTGATAGCTCATCGGGCTTATAACGCCCCGATTTTTGGAAATGTTAAATAAATAAATTTTAAAACATAGTTTGTCATTTATTTAAATAAAAGGACAATTAAGTCATTACAAATCCAAATAGTCTTATAAATTCCAAATACATTATTCCAAATTTTGGAAAGGGTACTAAGAAAATTTCTACTCCTCAAGGCGTCTTCTTTTGCAACCAAACTCCTTCAGACTGCAGTACCCTTCTTGTCCGTCTCTATTATCTGACATAAGATGTCAGGTCCACAAAAAGTAGATCCGATGAGCAATTAAACTCAGTAACTAACTCCTACCCCTATGTCCCTTACACTAACAAAAATAGCATATAACTTTGAAAATTAAATTTCAGGAGTCAACAGTTCATCTCATAAAAATCAAATCCACAAATAAAGTGTCAGTGTCTTGTTAGAGTTTATCATCATTGCAGCGTATCGTAATCTGTGTCCTCATTTTTCAAGTATCGATTCCACTTTCCATCTTATTTCCTCAAGCACTGCTTCCACTGACCATCTTTCATGACCTACCGGGCTCCCAAGCCAAGCTCAGATTTTGCCACCCAAAAACATTAATTCCGTTGACCATCTCTTTCAGGACCTATCGGGCTCTCAGTCTTTAATCATTTTACATTTTTCAACACACACGGCACTAGTTCCGCTGACTATTCTTTCAAGACCTACCGGGCTGCTAGGCCACACACACACACCCGAGCCATGGTTCCGCCAACCATTCTCTCAGGACCTACCGGGCTCCCATGTTCATACACGCACACTCGAGCCATGATTCCACTGACCATTTTCAATGGACCTACCGGGTTCTCATGCTCACACAATCATCAACCTTTTTCACATTTCATTTTCTCATTTCTTTTTGAATTTCATTTCTCGTTTCTCATGTCTCCTAAACATGCATCATTTCTCATGTTCGTCATTATTCTTTCAAAACTTTGTTAAAACATGCGATACAACATCATATCAAATATCTAATCTCATGCATCTCTAAAAAAAAAATCCAGCAACATCACCTATCAATTCAATCGAACATTTCCACTTTAAACATTATGGATTTTACCATGTGGTAACAGTTAAGTGTAGAGTTTTTTGGTTTTAATAATAACACATGCTTTTCTATTTCCTATTAACATCTGTAACGGCAGAGCTAGAAATTCACAGTCACGCTTTCACTTAATAGAAATTCACATTTTTAACTTTTCTAGCCAACATTCCAATTATTTTATGTATATAAAACTCTACTTCGTATAACAATACTTTTTAAAAAAAAAAATCAAATGATCATGTAACACTACTATATTTATGTGAATAGATAGGAGATTTCTATCTTGTTTCCAGGTGGTAGAGGTTGATTCTAACGGCGTCGGTTGGGTGGTGGGTGGCACAAACTCCAATTGATCTAATGCTCTCCTTCTAGTATTTTTTTTCCCAAATGAGAAAAATAGAGTGTGTGTAGAAAAAAAAATAGAGTGAGGGGTGAGTATTTATAGGCAACAATCCCCTTGTCTCTCCTCTCTCTCTCGGGAGCTTTCTTTATCTCTTAATATACATTTCTTGCCACACTTCTATCCAATTGGCAAGGTTCCTAGCAGAGCATTAATTGCATCTATGAAATCTTATACTTCCTCCTCTCTCATTCTCTCATGCATGTATGTGTGTGCTTGGGCCAAAAGAAATGCAAGTGCTGCATTTATTATCTCTCCCCCCCTTATCTCGTCGGCCTTCTCTCTCTCACATGCATGGACTACTAATTTCTATGATTTGAACTTTGGAGATCAAAGGGTGGCATTGTTTCGGTGGGGGGGTGATGGAAATAAGGCTAGCTCCTCTCCTCCCTTCTAAGACCCGAACCCTCTCTCTCTTTCTAACTTCTCTCAATTTTGCAACAAATGAATACAAGGCAATTGTGGTAGAGGTCTATGAAATGGGAGGAATGGGGGAGTAATATTTATAGACATTTGGACCCCTCTCTCTCTCTCTCTCTCCCCTTTCAATCTGACTCTCTTGTAGTTTAGTTTTGTTCACTCTCCACTTAAGAATGTGAACATTACTCTCCTTCCTGTTGGTTAAAATAGTGTGGATCCCACCGCAAAGTATGTGGATCTCAATTCTCTCCACAAAGTGACGTCATGCTTACCCAAAAAGTGTATTATACGGGTGGGACCTACATCATTTCAACCAATACGGGTTGAACAAAATCGCATTCCCCTCTCCCTCTATATCTTCACCATTTAGTTCCTCAATTTAGGGGATTTCAAAGTACCAAAAAAAATCTAGTAAGAAATCTAATGAAAAATCCTAGAGTCCTAGGGATTATGGCTAAGAATCAAGAGTACAAGATTTACATTTGTTCTTCTCTCCCATCTTTCTCTACCGAACTCTCTTTGCTAGTTTCTCTCACATGGGTGTATAATAGCCTAAGATTCTAAGATATTGTGTGAAGATCAAGTTGGTACAAAATCTCATGGGTTTTATATGTAAGGCAAATCTAGGAAAAATCTATGTCAAGTATCTCTCTCAATCTCCTACAACAAACTCCTTAATGTGAGGGAATCACAATCTTATATTGCGTTAGAATTTTGATAGCTATATGAATCCAAAGTACAAGATTTTGTAGAAGTGAATCTTACAAAATTTCCTCTATAGCTCTCGCCCTCCCTGACTTCTCTCTCTCTCT
>BPLS01000585.1:16305-158578 GCA_019656275.1 Rhododendron kiyosumense
AACGGCCCAAGCAATACCCTGTAATCCAACAGTCGAGCACTTGTCGGAGGTCTGGACAACGCCAATCACCGTCATGACTAAGATGTATAGAAACAGAAGAGTTGCCATAAACTCTGCGATTCCGGCTCTGTAAAAGGACCAGGAGGTTAGCTCCTCCCACTCGAACAGCGGCGAAGGCGGCGGCTCCGAGTAGTCCCTGTCTCCTCCCTGCGCCGCCGTCCCTAACGGCTGCCCCTCCGGAAATGTGTTGGCTCCTAGTTTCACACTCTCCTCCTCCTTCTGCTCCATCTCTCTCTCTCTCTCTCTCTCTCTCTCTCTCTCTCTCTCTCTCTCTCAGTGCTGTGAAAGTGTGACGGAGTTATTGGTAGAGTGTGGCATTATATACAGAAGTCTATGGAGAGGTTTGAGAGTTGATTATTCGGTGATTGATGATGAGCTTAGGTTGGCACACAGCTCTAAAAAACTGTCTAAGCACCAACTAATGATGTCCTAACAAACTACTAGTTATTTTTCCTTGGTACGAAGTTTGAGTAGTTTGAACGACGAGCGTTGACATAAGAATTTAGTTGGATCACTACATGATTGAAACATAATTTGGTATTTTATGCGATTGCAAGTTTTTAGGCTTAGTTGAAAAGTATCTAATTAAAAGATTCTCAAAGAAAAAAAAGGCATTTTGATCAGAATGTTAAACAAGAAATTACTTTTTCTAGATATTTTTCTATAAAAAAGATAGACAAAATATTGATAACACGGTTTTGACGAAAGAATTGTAAATATAGTTACACTGCCCATGCATCATGAGTTTTCATAAGTTATTGCATAAGAGCTTTATTTCAAATGCTATATAAAAAATTAAATGTAGGGGAGTATGTATTTTGCTGGACACATGTTCAAAAAAATAGTATAAATAACATTAATTGATCGATTGATCTCCTATGTGAATTGAAACATTATTCTTTATAGTAGTAATGAATACACTCACTAAAGTTAAGGTAAATATTGTGTGCGTGAGCGTGCGTGAGAGAGAAAGAAAGAGGTGGTACTATATATGGTAGTGATGGATTTATTTCTATTTTTTTGGCTTTTGTGGGATGTTTTTTTTTTTATAAGCAAAAAGTTTATTACTAAGAAATTCGACAAATGGTATGTTAAGTCGGGAGAGGGAAATGGGAATCCAACCAAAAGTTTAATGAAAATACAAAAACTCTCAAATACAATTGAAATCCAACAACAATAATGCCCGAAACTTTAAGTGTGGATTTTAGGTGGTGTATGATCCAATTTTCGGTTCGATGATCTTTCCTATCTTTGGTTTTTGTTTGTGGGTGTGCATGTTTTTGCTCATCTGCATTTCCCTCTCAATGTATCCCTTTTGAGTTTTATAAAAATAGTTTCGATTTGTTGAGTAAAAAAAAAACAATAATATCCGAAACAACCCAAAACTTCATCTGTCAGCAAGTGGGGTCAACTCAACACCTAAACACCGTCTTTCCACCTAACAAACTCGGAAATGATTAGGGACTAAGAGATCCTCATTTGTAAGTGGAGTTAGCACCCGACACCGTCTTTCAAACCACCACATTCGGATCCGCAGCCCCTAATTGTGGGATGTTAGGTCTTGAAAGTAAATTGATACAGGCATTCAAAACTAAATTGGAACGTATAATTATCGATACATACACCTACAAAATTAGGGTGTTCAAGTGAACGCCCTGACGATCATGTGGAGCCCGCCTATGTTAATTGGAGATGAGATTCCTATGTATTACTATATACATAAAAATTACAAACAATGACGTAACTAGATATTTCTTATATATGTCTTGTCTTTTTGATAACTTTTTACTTACGTAATCAATTTCATAGAAACTACGCGAATAACGAAGTCAATGGTATCTAAACTCTTGCCGAACAAAAACAAAATTGGTATCTAAACTCTCGTCTATGTTATTCGCGCGAATTTTCAGCTCTCCCATTTTTGGTTTATTTTTTTCTTAAAATATTGGGCCATGTTATATCCATCCCACGTTATGTATATTAATTTTTTGGAGCAATGCTAGGACCACATATATATCAATGATCTCATAAAACCTTATTCTGTTCTCCCGTCACTTTCTCGCATTACTTGTTGGGAGAATATAAAAATTAATAAATTTATCACCCATATTGTTTTTAATTCTTTTAAACTATATATTTAAACAAAATTCTTAATGGGAATGACGTGGTGACAGCATTTCAGAAATGATAGGCCCTCTTGCTGAGTATTTTAATTAGTTTGAAATGATACATTTAATTACGTTTAGGTACTAGATTTGACTTTTCATTTTGTATTCCTAAATTACTGCAATTGGAGATATTTAAAATTATGGGTAGTAATTTTAGTTGTAGACAAATATAAACAAAGAGACAATAAGATGAGGAAGTGAAAGTTAAATATATGACTACCCCTCCATTCCACAATGAATGTCCCTAATCATCATTCACATCTCTCTAAAAATATAGATTTTGTAATTTATAGTACTACTTTTCATGATTTTAAAATCTTTATTTACTAAGCTAAGTGAGGTTTATCAAACAATATCATATTACATGTGTAAAATATTACTACTGTATAACTTAAAAAAATACATATAATCTTACGAAAGGTGGAAGTAGTAGTTTTGCACATCTAATTTCGAATGGAAAGACTACTTGATGATGTATAAAACTAGGCCTGGAGGCACGGTAAACGCTATGCTAATAATGTATGAACTAAGCTTATCATTTTTTCTTATTGGTGGGAAAGTAGAGTAAAGAATATTGAAATTATTTTAGAAAATCATAACCAATAGAGGGTTGCCACTTGTACTCTTGGAAAGTAGAGTAAAGAATATTGAACTACTAGCGTTTTGTTTAATATGCTAGCATCTTGCCCATGCCGAAAGACGTGCTTAAAGATAGGATGTCAAACTTACAAATTACTACTTGATGGTGTCCAAATCTTGTCCTGGAGTCACGGAAGGAAAACGCTAAACGAATTTATGAACTAATTTTATCATTTTTTTTTATTGGTAGAAAAGTAGAGTAAAGAATACTCCAGTTGTTTTAGAAAAATCATAACCATTAAAGGGTTGCCACTTGTACTCTTGTCAATACTTCTCATTAATCTAGCGTTCTGTTTAACATACTAGCTAGCATCTTGCCCGTGCCTAAAGTCATGTTTGACGTAATCCAATCAGAACTTTAACGAACCCAGCAGTACTAATCCCTACAATCCCTCCCCATGAAGTGAGGTGGTACCGAGAGTTGCTGGCAAGGAGAATTGAACATGCAACCTTGCGAGAGAGCAAACTCCTAAATCTAAAGTCAAGACCACCAGAACAACAACTACCCGCGAGGGGCACAAACGTAAAATTACTCTCAAAACCAAAAGTCCCTACACAACTTGCTACACTTGCTAGTTGCTACACCTCACGTTCCCCTCAAACTCCCACACTTCTGACATTTACAAAACCTGATCCTCTTCTCTATTGTGCAGTCTGTGATTATCCTCGCATCATTTTCTTTCTTTGTAAACTAAGGTTCTCTTTGGAACTCATAGAAAAGAAAGGAAAATTTTAAAAAAAAATTCTTTCATTGTTTGGTTGAAAGAGAAAAGTTTTGTATATATACTTCATTCTAACCCTTAACTTTTCCTTAATTTAGGCCATGTTATTATGCCAACTATCGAGGCAAGACAAAATAGAATGAATAATCACTGATTTTTTTATCCCACTAATTCAGCGTGTCATATGCATATGATCAGATTAATTTATTGTGATCATTCACTGCTTACGATGTGTGGCCCTCAAACGCTAATATATATAATAGTTTCTTTTTTATCAGAAGCAACAAATTGCATTCAATTAAAAAGCCATCCAGCACTTACAAAGATTTCCATCTAAAAATAGAGATAAGGAGCTACAACCAAGCCCGAAACACTAACGATATACTATAAACACAAAGAGATAAATTAGTGCCTAAATTCTAAACGTGAGTCTCAAGCTCTCACCACAACCGACAATCGAGATTTAGAAACAAGTGGGGTTAGAGATTTAGACACTAAGTCGCCTCAGGGTGGTGTAGCAAACCATATCGGGGCCCACAACGAAACACCAAAGGAAATCCCAACCATGGATTTGCTATCCACAAAAGTCAATCGCCTGCACGCCCTTGTTAGAAGGGCACAAAATGCTGGCAAGCAGACACCGATAGAAGAGCCCTCACTAATATGAGCAAATGGAGACAAATCGCGGGCGTAAGGTGGCCATAGAGACATAGGATAAACAGAGCCACCAAATCAAAACCCTAACCTAAAATTATTTACCCACCATCATTCAATCACCGGATTTAGGGAGACCAGACCAGGAGAAACAACCGGCATGAGAAAACCAGCCGGGGAACCAAACAACATAAATCTCATAGTAAGAACCGAAGAAAAAAAAATAAAAAAAAACACTACAGGAAAAAGTATATTCCGTGACGAAATTTTGATTTTGTCACTAAATGAGTATATTTGGCGACAAAAAATTAAATTCGGCATTATTTTGACAACTTTTTTTACTAATTTATTTCATCACCAATTTTACCTATTTAGCAACGGAAAAAACATTTTCGTCGGCAAAATCATAAAAAAGACGATGAAAAAACAAAAAATAGAAATCTTAAATCTGCATTAGAAATAACCATCACTGACGCCCCCATCAAGATCCGCCCATAGCCAAAGATCCAAAAATCTAAGAAGAACCTCATAGACAAAACACCATGCCAAGTCCGAAGGCTTAAAACTCCAAAGGTAAGGATCCACCATTCTCCAAGTCAGCATATTTACCAACCTCCAAATCAGCAAAATTACCAATCTCCCGTCCAGCAATTTCTTCAAGCTCCATTTCAACAATTTTCTTCAAGCTAATTAAAATCCTTCACCCTCCACACACCCCCACCCCCCACGCCTCTATATTTCACTCCCAACGAAGCCCCAATGTCTATTTCCTTACGAGCTCTCTCAAATTAGACAGAGTTTCTATTATGAATGTCAAGATCACAATGGATGTCATTCTTCTAAATCTCTACCACATCAAGTGAGGAAATTGTAAAAGACAACAACAATGGATTTCATTCTTAGCTTCTAAATCTCCGCCACATCATTCAGCGTTTGACGTGGGCTGGTTACTCCATTGCTTATGAGCCTATTTCTAGCCATGCATACAAGAGCTCATGAGAGCCACCAACTGCCATTGAAACAAAGTATGGTATATAGAATGTGTTACGGAAGGACATGACTATGCAAGCGATAGCACCAAACAGGGAGCTAGGCACACCTAGCAAAAATTAGGCACAAGGGGTTGGTCAGGTAGGATCTATGTAGCACAGACAAGGACACGGGACACCGACACGACACGACACCGACACCTTGACACGCAAATTTTCAAAAAATGGGGGACACGACACGTTGGGGGACACGTTATATATACATATATAAATTAAAAAATATATTCAAATTAGATAAAAGTTTAATAGTATTATAACGAGATAGTCCTAAATCTGATCACAGAGAGAAGGAAAAAGATAACACATTCAAACAAAGAGAGTGTCCCTAAAGTGTCCCCCGAAGTGTCCCTAAAGTGTACACTTTGATCCATTTTAAAAGTCCTCCTAATTGCATTCCCCAAAGTGTCTCTAAAATGTCCTGAAAGTGTCCATAAAGTGTTGGAACCCAAATATTGGGAAAAAAAATAGGACACTCCGGGAGAAGTGTCGGACACGTGTCCGGGGATTGTCCGGGAGTGTCGATATCCGAAAAGTGTCCGACATCGGTACGTGAGCTCTGACGAAGTGTCCGTGCTACATAGGGTAGGACCACAAAGCAAGACAATCGTAGCTGGTCTGGAGGTATACAAAGGAAGGCTTTAATTCTAGAAAGCCTTTGACGAGAAAGAATCGTGTCATTCTGGGTCATGATTTCCTACTCATTAACCAGAACTTTTAGCCATCCTTGGAAACTGATGAGCCCTTTCAAATTTTCCATCGAACTAGTAGCTAAGTTGTTGAGGTTCGAGCTAGCCAAAAGTAAGCTTTTTCAGAAACATATGAATTGTGACTCCGAAGCTCATATAATGGTTTATTTAATTTGGCCCTAGGAGAATATTACGTAATTAGACTAGAAACTAAGAGTCCTTAGAACATGTTAAAACAAAATCATTAATATTTATAGTTTATACAATGTGTCTAACATTTCGATACTCCAGTTGAACTTCATATGCAATGAGTCTAATATTTATAGTTTATAGTTGGCTGTGCGTGCTTTTGCCGGTGTTTGGAATAGATTTGGGCTTAGGGTTTGTTTTGGCTCTTTTTGAGCCAGGCTCATATAGTTTCTAGGTTTATCTTTGGGTCCTGGCCGGCCCTTTGGGTGTTGGTCGGTTTTGATCCATCATTTTTTTCTTTTTATCTAACCCTTAGTTAGATTTCTCTACTCCTCTCCCCCCACTTGATATACCATTTGTCAAATGTTCTTAATAAAATTTGTGTTGCCTATAAAAAAAACTTCATATGCACATGGTAGGGACGTCATAGATACGAATAAGCTGTCCGAATCCAAAATAACTGCAAATTGTAAGTGAATCGGTGATCAGTATTGGTGAATCATCCAATTCACTTAAAAAATTTTGAATTCACTTTTAACTCTTTTTTCTTTTTTGGTTGTTGGAAAATAGTTCAATCTATTTTTTTAAGGTCAATATTTCTCCTTGTGTAGTATTATAGGTAATAAGAAAGGTATATTTATTACGAGTTTGAATAGAAAATGACAAAGAAAAAATGGAATACAACCACCGTATATACCTTCTAAGGGTTTGTTCGGTGCTTCTAATTCATTTTCACAAAAAGGACCATAAGTTGAATTCATGAATCCTCATCTCTTGAAAATTGCAATAGAAATTAACAATTTACCTATTACTCCACATTATTACTAAATCGTCATTTAGAAGAAGGATTTTATTGATTTAGGTCTAAAAATTCATTTATAGTATATATTTCTGTTAACCTAATTACTATAATAAACATATGTTTTCATGCATTATAGAAATCATGACCGGATCGAAGCAATTCAAGATTGAAAAAATGACCATTCTTATTTTCAATTCAAGCTAATTAAATTAAGGCCCAAAAAATGAAGATAAAGATGGAAAAATTATTTTATGTGGGAAAAAAACACTAGATGAGAATGATATGCATATTACATATACAGTCAGATCAAGTCTAAACCTCTTCCCGTCCACACCGTCCGCACCTCCCATTTTCGGATCGAATTTCAATGATCCAATCCGCTCAATGTGATCAAAATGTGATTTTAAGGGTACCCACGAGAAATCGGCAAAAACAAACACCGGGAAGGGCTTCATCCCAATAGTTTTTGTTTGTATTTTATTGAACGGTTCAATAAAAAACTGCTCAAATCAAGCCCTTTCCGGCCTTTTTTTTTGTGCCGATTTTTTGCGGGCACCCTTAAAATCACATTCTGAATACATTGAGCGGCTCGGATCATCAAAATTCGATCGGAAAAGGGGAGGTGCGGACAGGTGTGGACGGGAAGAAGTTTGGACTTGATTCTGACTGATTATATATATTGATGACACATTCATGTGAAGAAAAGTTAAGAGTACATACATTTCTTTCTTTGCATCATAGATCAAGTTCTTTTTTGACTAGTGATCGAGCGGGTTTGAACAATTTCACGAATATGAGAAACTTTTTGGGTTTTTGTTTGATTTGGAGAAATTAAAATCTGCGAATGATCGATGATTGCTTGAAGACCTGTAGTGCGAACCTTGAAATTTTTGTAAGACATTGAGCTTTCTGATATTAATGGGAGAAACTCACTTAATTTCCAATTCGAAAGTCATGAAGGAAGTTTTACCTAAATAAACAAAAAAACCAACGGAAGAACTCAACTATTTGAAACTTAATGGGTACGTAATAACTTTTCAAATGAGTGTATTACTTGTCAAATGTTATTGACTATATACCAGTTACTCTAATAATTTGAAGTTAAAAGTTGAATAAATCTTATCTTAATTCGATCAACAATTAATATCACAAGAAAAGTTGAATGGATTAAATATGTTATGTTATTGTGGGCTACCATAGCCCCACGTGGATCGGGGCAGCCTGAAAAAAATATGTTTTCAATTTGAAAAATTGAAGAGTCGCCACCTAGATTTATAGTTTGCCACTTGAGAAACCTTTTTGTTTTGAAAATGATTGATTGAATTTGAAAATCAGAGATTTGTTTATGGTTCGGAAACCATATTATGAGAGGGAAAAGATTTTACGGCACCCCCCCACCCGATACGAGATCGGTCTCTACTAAACATTTGCGGGATTTTCGAAAAAAATTTGTTTCATTGAGCAATTAGCAAGTATTCACGGGTATATCAGATAAGAGGGTGCATGCATGTGCTGGTGTACAGTGCATATTGATGAGATGATGCAATATGAAAAACTAGTGCATGCCCGTGCCTGAAAGCACGACTCAAACAATCAAAAATTATGAACATGCCATTATCAAAAATTATGAACATGACATTCTCTAATTTTGAGAAGCAAAAAATACTGGTTCTCTCCTAATTTTTTATTATGTTTTCCATTTTAATTTGATCATTATTATGAACATTGAACACATATTTCATCTATCTATTCTATCCCTAAAAGGAGAGCCCGGCCTTTTGGTATGGAAGTGACAAACACGGAAAGACATCGAAGTATGGTTGATTTTAAGACAAACTGATAGGACATCACTACAAGAAAAATGAAAATTGGTGACGAAAAAGTGGCGACGAAAATTGATTTCGTCACTAAATGAGTATATTTGGTGACGAAAAAATAAATTCGTCACTGTTTTGACAACTTTCATAATGAAATAATTTCATCACCAATTATACCTGTTTAGCGACGAAAAAAATATTTTCATCGCCAAAGGTACCCATTTGCCGACAAAATACATTTTTCACCACCGAAAGCTTAAAAAAGGTGACGAAATTTCTTTTCGTCACCAAAGATAATCATTTGGTGACAAAAAAAAATATTTCGTCACCAAATGTTTAACTTTGGTGACGAAAATTTAACGCTTTCAGCGACGAAAAATATATTTCGTCTTCAAATGAGTACCTTTCGTGACGAAATTTATGAATTGCGCTTTGTCACTAAATGATTTTCAGACATAACTCTTTACTAAAATTTTCGATTGAGATAATTCAAATTGAGTTTGAACAATAACTCAATTACCTACAACTTTCATGTTTATCAAAATTGCTAATTTTAATGTTTAAAGATTCAAAATTACATTCAAAATATATTTTCATGTTAAACATGTGTGTTACTATATATTAGATATTTCAAATATTTAATGAAAAGTGTGTGTAGTGCAGTTGATCGGAGCTTGCGCAAAAAACTCAAGGGACTCGGGTTTGAAACCTAGTAGAAGCAAGAAATAAGGATTTCTTTTCCCATATGAAAACATCTTTTGCAACGAAAAATTTCGTCACCGATTTCTTATATTGGTGATGTGACCCATCGCTGACTAATTTTTTTCGTCGCTAAAAGGAATAATTGATGACAAAAAAATTTGTCGTTAAAAGCACATTATGCGAGGAAAAAAATTTTGTCACCAATTATTCACTTTTTGGTGATAAAATATTTTGTCATCAAAAGGCACTACAGATGACGAAAAATAGATTTCGTCACCAGGTAGGAATCCTCGACAAACTTTTTTTCATCACTTATATTATTTGTGACGAAAAACATGCAATTTGTGACAATTTTTATTCGTCACCCAATTGAATTTTTCCTATGGTGCATGTTGCAACGATTGATTTCTCGAAGCATATACATGATGGTAACGAGTAAAAACCCTCATCTGCATATACGTGATGGTAACGAGTAAAATCCCTCATCTGCATGTACGTGATTCATCTATCTATTCTTATCCTAATTGATGTGAGCATTTTGTTGACTATCAAGTGTTTCTATAAATGTCGTTCCCAATTCCTTTTCTTTTCTTTTTTTTGACAAAAAGAGAGAAGTGTTATTAATTTGAAAGGCATAAAAGTCTAAACATCAGACAATTAGGAATCCCATGGGGGCAAAATGAAGTTTACAGACCGGACCAACCATTCAAAAGGGCCTTTTGAGCACAGCAATGTACATCCCGATTACAATCACGTTTAACAAAACCAAACTCACAGGAAGAAAATGAATCTTTCAGAGCTAAACAATCAAAAATAATAGCCGCGATATCAATAGGTGGATCTAGAGAGGTAGAACATTTCCTTACTATTGCCTCCGCATCCGATTCAATAACCACTTTAGAGAGATTTAAATCAATCTCCAGCTTCAACCTGGAAGAAAATGATGACAAAGAACGGTAATCTTTCAGTTAAACGAATTGAGAACGACATTTATACAAACACCTGATAGTCAATAAAATGTTCACAACAATTGAGTCTTTCAAACTCAATTTTAAACTCAACCCATTGGAAGACATAAATGTTTCAGTTAAAGGAATTGGGAACGACATAATCGTTGAAAATGTCGTTCACATCAATCATGAATGCGAATTGTAAAACACTTTGAGACCTTGTAGTTCAAAATTATGAGAGAATTAAAGAGTTGGTTTCGTGTCAATAGCAGATAGATTTATGTTTTGTGAGAAGAAAACTAATGATGTTTGGTGGTGTTTCAAAATAGGAAGAACAGTCCCATTCCGAGGAAAAAAAGAGTAAAGAAAACAAATCAGAGTGTACGTGCCTACATCCATGTTGGAGAGTTGGCCAAACAACTATGGTCCTCCACCCTCTTAGAAGGTATTATGTGAGACCTTGGTTATCTAATTTACCTGCATAGTCTCTCGCAGATTTGTTTGTGTTTTTGTATTTTCCGATCTCTTTATTGTGAGGGTGTAGGTGAATTGGGGATTTATGTTTGACTATAAGTATAATTATCCCCTTTAGTGGGATTTGCATTGGGATGTCTTGGAAATAGCAAATCTAATTTGTATGTGGAAACTTATAATTTTTTCCCGCAAGTTTACTTACTGAGGACTTGCTCTTAGGCCGTAGCCACATTTTTCAACTGTAATGAAAGATTAAAGCAATGCCGAGGCTAGGTTTGCCTTTTTTACAAAGGAAAATTGTAACGCCCCGATTTTCTGAGGAATTTCAGAAGCATTAAAATATTAAATAATATTCTTTTTATTACAAACCACGGAACAGTATCTCCTTATTACAGCAGAAAATTGAAATTAATATGCTCTACCCCACATGTACGGAGGCCTTTGGGTAACATGACGTCACAGAGCAAAGACTCAGAGCGACTCTAGTTCTGATACGGATTCCAAGCATAATTTTGCTTAGTCTTTGCCCCTAGTATCTCTCCTGAATAGTACGGATCTGGCTCGTAAGGTTGATCTCCTATGTCGTCACTACCTGCAGCTTCTGGCAAATTGATCGCCGAAGCAACCGATTTACCAGAATACGAACGTATCCATGAGTGATAAATCACCCAATAGATACCCTAAACCCATTAACCCATAACATACAAGCAATAATATAATAATGAGCAAAAGAATAAAGTTACAGCAATCATGAGCATATTATGAATTATCTTGTCTTTAAGTGATTTCTAGATTTCTCTACCATGAGAAATAATCCTCCCAAACAACCTCTAAATTATGGCGACTCTGCCGATTTACCCTCCCTTGCTTACCCAGCCTGGGGTCCCAGACGAATAAGACCAAACTACATGTCGGGTCGAACTCAGCTGTACCATCACAAGGAGCAAATGATAACCAACCAACCGCGAGAAATGATACCCATACTCCGGTTACATCCAATAAATCCACCCCCGGAAAATCCGGAAGATAAATCCAACAGTGCCATGTTCAGGGTTCGCAAGATGATGATCCACTGGTCTTAAACCACAAGTGTCGATACCGACGACCATTCTTTCAGGATACCCACGGTCCTCGATCACTCTGGTTATCTCCTGACCGTAACTGTAAAGACCCGCTATTTTAAAAAAAATATTTTAATTATTATTAAATAATTATTTTTGCTCGGTAGTTTATTTAATACGAAAAATTATTTATGTTGTCACACCAAATTTTAATTCCGTAATCAATCGTGTGCACACGTATCCGACGAGTGATATTTCCTAGTGTGACCGTACGTTACACCGGATCATTTTTCCCCTACATTTTTTTTTTCCGGCAGATCGAGAGGGAGCAAACAAAATCCCCATTTTTACTCCTTGAAACCCTCTCAATGTGACAACACCATATTAACCATAGGCTAATACTCCTTAGGCAAAAATCCAAAACCCACCTTTATATCCCACCCTATTTCACCCTTTTGTTATTTCCCAGCCAACATTTCGGCAGAGGAGAGAGAGAGAAGCAGGAGAGAGCGAGAAGTCAGAGAGGGAACAAAACCATTTTCTTTTCTTTTCTTGGTTGCAATGTGCGGATTTAACATATTAGACGTGAAAATAGGATTAATGGAAAGAGAATAAAGTGAGAGACTGTGATTGGGATTCCGGACAAGGAATCCGGGAATTGAATTGTTGGAGTTTGTTTGGTGGTGATTTGTTGAAAGTTGGATTTACGAAACCCTGGGTACGGCATGGTGGTGGTCGGCTCTCGGATATTGGGACGGGACATAAGGGTGGCATTGTGCTTGCGTCACAACTCGGGCTAGACGGCGCTTGAACGTCGCCGGTGAATTTCAACCCGGGCTGGACGGCGTTCGAGCGTTGCCGGTGAAGTTTTATCCGAACTTATGATTGCGGATGGAATATCCGAGTACATAACTTAGGTATCTTTCATCCGAATCTGAAAAAGGGGAGTCGGACCTCACCAGTGTCTGTGCCAGAGGTTATGGGCAGGAACGGATCTGTGGATAAGATCCGAGATTTCACTTAGGTTAAAGAATAGTAATGAAATAATAGATTTGTTCTCTTTTGATGTTATTCTTATTGCATTTCTATTATATATCCTGTTGCTTGTAAGTTATGGGTTCGGTGAGTTTTGGCTATTGAGCGTCATCGCTCACGATACTATGTTGCCCTGGTGACTCAAACGCCAGGTACCGAAGATGGAACAGAAGTGTCGTACGATTCGATCGAGCTCAATCCTATTGAGAAAGAAGCTGAAAACCTTGGTTTCCGTGCGCATAGTTGCTCTGATTAATTTTAGTCGACTTTATTTTGGAAGCTTCTAAGTTTATTTGGAAAATGTAATACTTTTATTTATTCGAAATGGTTGTAATATAATGACATATGCTTTTGAAATGGTGATGTGGTAAATTTGTGAATTTCTTTTGCGAAAATAATTTTTCTAAAATATTTTTAACGTCTCCAAATTTCGGGGCATTACAGTAACAACAATAATTTCACTTTCCCTAGGGATTTAACGTCTAATCAATTTATTCCAACGTACGAATACCACCCGGAATACCTATTGTCCAATTTCTACACTCATGTAGCAACAATAAGGCAATAACAACTTATTGAAATTTATGAAATTCGTTTCCATAATTTAATTTATTAAATCATCCTTTGTTAAAGTCTTTTAATACTTTATTTATTATTAATAGGTGATATAACTAATTTATTAACTATAATGACAAATTAGTAATTTTTACAATTTTATAAAATAGTCCACATATTACTAAATAGTTTCAAATAAATTTCTTTTTAAGAAAAATGATCACAAGGATAATTATTACTTATTAAGGTAATATTATAAATACCCTTTATACTTAAATCTCCTTTCTAAAGTTACTAAATAAAAGTATTATTAATTTAAATACTTTTTTTTATCTCAAGATATTATATGTAATTATCAAATAGTAAGAGAAATTTGTGCACACATATAATCTAATTTTTTTTTTATAAAAATATTACCAATTATCCATTTAATCCACCATATAAATTAAAATGATATAACTATTACGTTTTATACTAAACTGATATTATACAGTTATAAAATAATATCAAGTCGATAGTTTTTAACAATAAAAATATCATTAAGATCGTAAAATAAATATCAAAAGGGTTATTATCTTCTCTGTAAATAATATCACATAGATAGTCGGTTCCAGAAATAATATCACAATGGTGAATTCTGCAGAAAACAGACAACAATTAGTGTTTTTTTTTTGTTCCGGCTCATTTCCAACCCTTTTAACACGTTAAAACTACTCTATTATACTTAGGGAGAGTGGGAGAAGAGGTACATACGTTGGGTTTTGATCAAAACAAGCTTTGAACGAGTTTTTGAGTTTTTCGGTTTGCCGGAGAAAACGATCGGAAAACGGCCGATCGGCACGGTTCTGGGGTATTTATGGCTGTTTTGGGAAGCTTATGGTGGGTATAGATGTTTGGAAGAGTTATTTTGGGTTAAGAGGTGGTGAAAGTCACAAACCCGCTTTTCTCTCTCTATGGTTTCTCTTCCTAATCCTCCATGGGAGGAGCTTAAGCTTTTTCTTTTTCTTTTTTTCTCCTACCTATCTAACTGGACAGAGGTTTGAGAGAGGTGAGGAGTTGTGGTTTTGGAGGTGAGGGAGGGGTTGTATTTATAGAGAAATTGGAGAGGAAAGGAGAGGAGAGAGAGGTTAAGGGAGAGAGAGGGAGGAGTTACCTGGTGAAGGTATTGGGAGGAAAATATTCTAGTGTGGATGGGTGTAGGAATTGGTACGGGTATACGCATGAATAAGTCTTGCGGTGATCGATCGTCCGGTTTTCGATTTCGAAAAATTCTAAGAATTTAATCGTAACGTCACAAAATTATTTCGATGCTAACCACGGTCTTTCTTAGTGAAAAGGTGATCTCAATTATCATAGAAAATATTTTTGTGAATTTTGAAAGCTCGATTTGATTTTAAGCGGTCCTTAACTAATTAATCGGAATTTAATTAAAACAAGAATTTAAAGAAAAACAAATATTACGGAATTTTTATTTTATTAAAAATTTCGGAATATTACAAAAAAGGTCATAGAAACGTTAAATTTACTGATCTATGTAACTTTGTTCAGCTTGTGCTACCACTCACACTGGCCGTGGAGCAGCGCTATGCTCAAACCTCTAAGATAATGCCATCAAATTTGATCATTTTTTTAAACTAACTTGCCATTTTGCTCGGCTCGAAGACATAATTTCAACATATCCCAAAACCATCTTATACCTGGACTGGATTTGATGAGAGAGTAAAGGATTAAGGGCTAAAAATTGAACTGGGCTATTAGTTAATCTATTATATTATACTTAGTGTTGCCCTTGTCAACGTTGTGGTCTAAGTGAACTATTTGTGCTTGTTTGGGGTTGGTTCGCTTCCAGATGTATTTTTTGTGAGCACGTGAGATAGTGTAAATAATGATACATTTTCTTGGGTGTTTTGGGATTTTTCAAGTGAGTATTGGGTAAGTGAAGGTGTTAGTGCCAATGGTTGGAAATGAAGATACATAGCTGTTGTAAATATATAAAGACTACTTGGTCCTTGGACAACAAATTGAGCTCTTAAAACTCCACCACACCAAACACACCTAAAACACCTCGTTCAAATACCAGGCATGAGACATCTCGTGCTGGTACGGGCCGCTTACCTAGTAAATTCTAAAAGGAAGAATTTATGGTTATGTCTACGTTTAGGTGGGAATTTTTAGGGAAAAAATGACATAAGAAAGCTTGGATTTTTTCAGAATTCGAAAATGGAAGCAACGTACATCTGTTTTTTTGTATCAGCATGGAAGTTTCATCGTTAATTGGAGTATACGCTATAGATGGAGAAATTTTTTAATGCTGGATGGGTACTACGTGATACTCGCTTGGCACATTCGGACCGTCTATTTCGGTTTCAGATAGCTCGGATTTGGAGAGAGAAAGAGAAGAGAGAGTGGTGGATGAGGGGAGAGACAGGATTTTAATTTGGGCCGTCCAACACACTTTTGGACGGTTCGGATGAGCTGTTCGGGTACGACGTGTGCCGTCCAATAAAAATATTCTATAGAAACTTTTTTGGGCTAATAGTTTTTTTTTTTTGTTTTTGTGTCTCTCAATATAAATTTAAAATTTTTTCGACATTCATGTATTTTCTCACGTAAAGAGTAATGTACCAAATTATAAATGAAACAAGTTTAAGCAAAATGCATGAATGTCGAAAAAAGAAGTGCAGAAATTATTTTTTATCTCCAAAATGGGGAAATCGAATTGTTCAGAGAAAAGCTCCTTTTGTATAAAAAATCCACAAGGAGTAGACAGCCTTTCTTTTTTGAAAAGAAAACAACCGTGTAAAGTTGGAATCTCACATGGGTGGCAAAGAAAAGTCCAGTGATGGGGTCCACAATCAACAGTACCAAATCAATGAACGACTTCTCTGCAATTGTCTCGTCTCGTCCATTCATTTCAAATTCTTACTGTCTCCGATTGTTGGTCCTATATGAATTGACGGCCAATTTTTAAAATATTAATGCCCTGTTCTTTTTCATTTTTTAAAAAAAATTTCAACAAATACCTCTTAGATTTCTCCTATTTCTAATATTTTTTTCTCTATCGCTTTCCACTTATTACTCCTATAATTTTTCAAAAAAATTTTTAAAACACAAACCAAACAAAGCATAATACTTATAATTCAAAAAGAATTTTTTAAAAAATACCCCCTAGATTCTCCATATTTCTAACATTTCTCTCTCTATCTCTCTCCACTTATTACTGCTATTATTTTTCAAATTTTTTTTCGAAAACCAAACCAAACATAGCAAATATTATAAGTACTTTGGTGTATAATTTTTCAAGTTTTTTTGATACCAAATTAAAGAACTAATTGAGATCTCAAATTTGGTATCAAAAAATTTAAGAAATCATGCACAAAATTACTTTATTTTTTTATTTAAAAATTACACATCTTCTTAAATAGGACAAATAATTTGAGACGGGAGGAGTATTTTAAAGAGACTGTTTGCAGAAAGAATAGTCAACAAAATCTAACCATTAAAATCGTTATTGGATTGCTGAGATTTCACTGCTCTCTGTGGTTCACACACAGACAGTATAAAAGCCATCAATAACCAAATTCAAAATCTACATCGAACGGTAGAAAAGAAAGGAAAATCCCATCGAACGGTTACAATCGTCTCACGGATAAACCAACTCCCCCACCGGGTGACGGAAAAAATGGAATTAGAACGGAATGTTTACGTGGCACTTGGACGGAAATAGTAGTTAACGAATGATGATGAGGCGAGTGGCGTCACTCGACCAAATGATGAGACCCCTGACGTCGTCCCTATACCCATAAACTCAACGAACAAAACTCAAAGCCACCACACAACCAGCCATTCATCCCTCTCCTAATCCTTCCCCCACCACGGCCATCGCGCGCCGTCGTGGCTCGGATCGGCCCGGCGAGTTTCACACGGGCTACTCGTACATACATACAAACATAAAGCTATTATATTGATATATATATATATATATACACACACACACGTATAGATCTAATCATAGCTGTAAAGACAGAAGGGGCGGTGATGAGAGGGAGCTTGCTGGGGCGTCGGACGGCGACGAGACTGTTGCATGTGGCGATCTCCACCGGGAAATCTGCCAAGATTAAGTTGTTGCTGTGTTGCTGCGTGTTGTTCGCTTTTTTTGCAACCCGTACGGTGCCGTTTATGGGATGGACGGATCACGCTGCTTCTCTTAATTCGTTCTCTGGTTCGAGGTGCGTTGTTTTCCGTGTAACTGTAACTATATAAATAATTGTTTACTTTGTTAATTTGTATATTAGTTTTAACAATTGTGTTAATTGGGATATTGGGTCCTTCAATGGTGGAAATAAGACCTCTCTAAGGTTCTCTAAGTCCTATCGACTCATTTGTCGCCAGTGAAAGCTCCCACTTTAATTAGGTTCCGCACGAGTAGGAGGTGGGATTGGGCCCATGATTAGTCGAGTTGTTGGCCCGCCACCTAAGTTATCCAAAAAAATGGTGGAAATAAGGGTTTTTAAATGAATAAATAGCAGCTTGAGTTCTTTTCCCTATAATAATAATAAGGCAGATTTTTTAGTTGTTTCCTTGTTTGGCATATAGTGCAGTGGCATAAGGTTCTGCATATTCTGGAAATGCTTTTTAGGTTAATGCAAAGAAGTTGGGACCAATTGATTCAATTTTGTTTTCGACTCCAAAATTAGAAAGGGATATACTCTAACTTAGAGTTTGAAATCAACTTAACTTTGTAATCATGCTGATTGAGGTTTAATTGGTGCAAATGGCATGCGGGAAGGGGAGAATTTGATTGCAGAGATTCTAGAAGGGTTTATATTCGGAGTACTATGCATGATAGGATCTGTGGAAAGGGCTTATGAATGGGAAGTGGAAACTTCACTGCACTGCAGTTTGTGAGTTTTGGTTTCATCGCTGTTTATTTGTTTTTTTAATTATTTCTTTAATTGTTTGAAAGGGACAGGTGTAAAAGATCGACCCATGTAGATTAATCGCTCGTTGCTCTGGTAGAATTGAACCTTCAAGTAGCTACATAAGGGATTTGGAGACCCAACAATCATCTCAGAGTCATTTTGTTTCCTTTAACCAGATAATAGGGAGTACTAACAACTTTGTTGATAGCCCCAACGCTGATCTAGGTTGAAAATTGAGGTTAGAAATAGAACTTGGTTGGAGTTTCGAGTTGGTTCCTGATATTGCCATATTGGAAACTTTTTTGGGTGCCACCAATTGGGCAGATGTATAATTCTTGTTCAAATGCAAGTTGTGGATGCTAGTAATGAAGAGAGTACTAAATTTTCACTCGGTATTCATATTGTTTGGGCATTTACTCTTTTGGCACACCTCTGCCGATCGCCCTGTTTCCATTTTGCCATGGTCTCTACAGTCTACACCCCATTACCAACACCACCGCCCTCACAACACAAATAGGTTTAAATATGTGTTTGGCTCTGCTATTAGAATTACGGGTATTAGGTGTGAACCGCTGGTATTTAGAGAGTAAAAATAAATTTTATTTTGATCGTATAAAAGATATTTTTTGCCATCGTTAGCTGTTTCTATTCTTCCTTCTGTAAAAAAAAACGTGCTTTCTTATTCCAGATTATATTACAGGAGGGGATATGCTCTTTTGATAAACACATGGAAGAGAAATGATCTATTGAAGCAATCAATTTCTCACTATACATCGTGTCGTGGGCTTGATTCAATACGCATTGTGTGGAGTGAGCCTAATCCTCCATCAGATAACCTTGTTAAATTTTTAACCCAAGTTGTTCAGTCAAATTCTAGAGATGGCCGACAGATTGATTTGAAATTTGACATCCATGAAGAAGACAGTCTGAACAACAGGTTCAAAGAACTTAAGGATTTAAAGACAGATGCGGTCTTGTCCATCGATGATGACATCATATTCCCTTGCTCTACAGTGGAGTTTGCTTTCAGCGTTTGGCGAACTGCACCAAATGCAATGGTGGGATGGGTGCCGCGTATGCATTGGATTGAAAAACTGGTATGTGTTTGTTTTATGTCCTTTTCTTCTTACTTGGGCTCCTCATCTTGTATTCTCTTTTGTTTTTTGTTTTTTTCCTGACAATTCATCACCCTGTCACTAAACTCCTGCAACAATATCTGTTTGTTCTCCATTTCTGAAATTGATCAGCAATTTTTAAAGCTCTCTATGTCAAATACTCTAGCATTGGATGGTATTATCGGAAATTGCATTCCTGAGTCATTATGATTTGGCTGTGATGATTAGAGCTGCCTTGGTGGTCTCTCATGCAATGCCTGCTGCTTTTTCTCCTTTCAATTATACAGTTTGTAGGAGTAGTGAATTCCCATGCTCTTATGCCATTGTGTCATTGTTCAGAATCATGCTAACTAAAAGACTAGGATTTCTTTCACAGATGTCTTCCACTGACGTGTCTGGAATGGTTACAAGTGGTGCCAACATCTATCCTTGTTCTGTCACAATATCAGGTCATTTATAATAATGAACCAAATCAATGACACAATTAGGGTTGGTTGAGAATCAATGATAACAGAGAAAAGTGTAATTGTTGTTTTGGTTTGTTTTCACTATATGAAGTATGAATGGATTGGACTTCCCAGACAAATGCCTCTTGTTTGGTATTTATCAGTTTCTTTTAATACTTTAGGTTATGCTTTGATGCACAAGTGATGAATTTGGTACAAGAAGCCTGATATTCAAGGGTTGTGAGCTATGCAACGATAGGGACGGTGGTGGAAGCATTATTGATTTGTTTTAGCAACCAGTTTTGTCAAGTGTACAATGCTATATAGCCTTCGCGGAGGAGATGGTTTTTAACTGATATTCGTTTTGTGATTAGTTGTTCAAAAAATATGTGCTCTGCAAGCATAAAGAAGAAATGTAAAAGATGTGATGTGTTTATTCTCTGCTTTTGTATCATTACATATCTTAGTTTTTGAACATGTTGTATAGCACTACAGTACTCAGTATCCTCGCTGTCCTTCTTTCACTCCATCCTCGCAGTTATTTCTTGAACATATTGGCATTGTACTGAACCTGTATAGTTGCAAACTGTTTTGCGATGAATTTTGGCATCGGATACATCACCTTGATACGAATTGTTCCTGTTTGACACTTCTATCAACCTGTAATATGACTGGTAGCCCATTTTACATCCAAATGAATTCACTTCTGGCACTTCGGCAAAAATTATCATGGAGAACATTGTATAGAGCTTGACTTTAGAGGGTCCCAAAACAACTTATCATTCTGGTTGAAATTGACTTGTCTCAAGCTTAAATGGAATATGTGGTTTGGTGTAAATTTGATACCTATTCTACCATTGTCTCTGCACATCCTTCAAATTATACATTTGTTGACTAAAATTCTCAAGGGGTTACAAACCTTGGTGTTGTATGAGTAAGCTAGCTAGAGCAAAACAGTAGATGCTGTACTTACGTTCAGTAATCATGGAATACCATTATGCAGTTGTATATGCTTGTAATAGGCATACCCTTACAATCAGACAGCCACAGACCAAGGTGGCGAAAATTAATTTTTCAAACTTGCATTATAAACCAGGATACTTTCATGCAGAATGGCAATGCTGGTCGTTATATATATGGAGGATGGTGGTCTGTTTGGTGGACGGGTACGTACAGCATGGTACTCTCCAAGGCTGCGTTCTTCCACAAAAAGTATCTCAGTCTGTACACGAATCAGATGCCAGCATCCATTAGAGAATATGTTGCCAAGAACAGGTTCTTCTTGAGACATTCCTCTTTAAACATGTTTTCGTTGTTGGTCTCTATTTTGCTGTACCTAGCTGTATTTCTATTGACTGTGAAGTAAATCCACCAGGAACTGTGAAGATATTGCTATGTCTTTCCTTGTTGCAAACGCAACTGGTGCTCCCCCAATCTGGGTGAAAGGTAATGAGATATCCTAACCATCGAATTTTTTTCGTCGATTTGATTCTTTTGTTTCATATTCTCCTACCTTTGTCCTTGCTGTTGTATGCATGCATGATGTGGAATTAATTTTAAGTTGTTACTGGTGATCAGTTAAAGATGCAAACTGCAAAAAATGGAACCAAAATCTCTAGTTCAGCCTCTAGGTTTTCAGATAGCAACTTTCCCTCATTTTGATTGTGTATGATTTGTCCTTTAGAATCTCGTGAATGCAGCGCCCAATCCTATACTGTTATGTCTTTCTTCTCTTGCAATTTGCACACTGTTCACGTGGACATCCTTTTCAGTTACTTTATCATTGGGTCATCATTTCTCAACTTTTGAATATGTTGTTACAGTGAAGGATGGTTTAGCTTTACTAAAGTTGTAGAAGTTTCATTCCTTCCATATTGTTTGTCTTGCATAGTACACAGCTTTTTGTTCTAGTTCATTTCCCCATTTTTCGAACGTGTTCCCTTTGTTAGTCTATTGATCAGATATCTATTTAGTATTGACCTTTTTTCGTGTATGGAGAACATTGGATTAAAAGTCTATGGTGATTGAGTACTTAAGTGTCATCTCCTTTGTTTTCAACTATATACAGAAGCGGTCATATCACGTGTACTACCAATGAACCTCTTCAACACAAACGCTCATCTGAATGCTTTTCATGAATTCCTAGTTCTTACGATTCTGTTTTTGTTTCTACAATCTTTTAGTGGCAGACGCCATACGAAGGCAGATTTGAAATTGCTGTTAGATTGAATGAAAAATGAGTTTTCTCCAATTGTTAATCAAGAAGACTACAGCCTCTGATGAGTAGTGCTTCTGCTGGATAGCTTCATAAATTTTGAACCCTGGAAGTTGGAATACGATGACCTGAGAGAGAGGTAGAATTGGTCCTCAAGACCTTTTTAGAGACTGGAGAAATACACAAACTATTTGCCTTTAAAATTGCTGATCCTTTTTCGGAATTTGCTAAAGCACAGAATTAGGAGTGTGGGGATCGATGGTTGGCATAGGGTACTCTGGTTAGAGTACTCGTATCTCCTTGGTGTTAAATTCCTTTTTTGAGACCCTAAACCAAAAGTTCAAATTCATTGCAAGGTGTTGCAATAAATTCACCAAGCCTTTATGCTCTTCAGTGTCACAAGGTGGTTCAATGAGTTGAGTTTTGTTCACCCTCCACTTAAGAGGGTGAACATTACCTTCCTTCCTATTGGTTGAAATGGTGTGAATCTCACCACAAAGTGATGTCATACTTACCAAAAAAGTGCATTGTATGGTTTGAATCCACACAATTTCAACTAATAGGAAGAAGGGTATCGTTTACCCTCTTTTAAGGAGGGAGAACAAAATTGCACTCTGGTTCAATAGAGTTGAGCAAAAAAAAAGAGGGTGGTTCAACAGCCAGTCATATTTAACCTTTTCAGTCTTCAGTATTTATGTATCTGTCCATTTGATGATTCCTTGAGTAAGCTGTAACCATATTCACAAGTTTTTGGTAGTAAGACAAATGTTGTTATGATATTTATGTACCCAGTTGTGTTTCCTTTTTTGGCGCTTTGAATCAAATACATTTCTTCTGGAGAACATATTTGTGAACAGTAAGACAAGCGTGGTTTTGCATCAACATCCTAACTGTTTTGGCCAATCAAATGGCACAACAGGAAATTATTATTGCAGCATACTATGGTGTACTTTCTGCAAGTTGATTTTCTTTCTCTCTTTGGTATTTATTCTGGTTTCATTATTCATGCTACAATGTGGAGTATGCTCCCACACAAGGCTGTGACTGAATATTCGTGATTATTTACGCATAGGTTTTGATCTTATAATACCCCAGATACATATCACTAAACGTTTATGTGCTAATGCAGGTAAAATATTTGAGATTGGTTCAACTGGAATTAGTAGCTTGGGAGGACATATCGAAAGAAGGTCAGAATGTGTGAATATGTTTGTGGCAGAATATGGACGAATGCCTTTGGTGTCAACTTCCTTGAAAGCAGTGGATAGCCGCAACATCTGGTTTTGGTGACTCCGAGATATCTCATACTTTTTTCTAATTTTCCACTTGTTTAGAATTTGCCACTCATTGTAGTTAACTGATTGTAATTTGTTCCCAACTTCTGTAAATAGGTTACCACGTAACTTGTATTCTTTTTGAGCAGGACCGGTGTTAGTGGTATTGCTTAGATTAGTTCTGGTATCCTTACCACGTAGCTTGTTATGTTCAGCACGGATTTATTATGTGCCCTTGTAGCAACAGTAACATGTTTTTGTTCCTATCCTCAGGCGCCTTTTTTTTTTTTGACGAACAATCCGTATAGTTTATGCTTATGCGCTTCACCTGGGTTTCTATTACTACTATTTTATTGTACTTAAAATCTTGAATTGCCATACCAACAGAGCCTTAAATCTTGAATTGCCACACCAACAGAGCCTTAAATCTTGAATTGCCACACCAACAGAGCTCTATATTTTAGAACTGAGTTTAATATTTTAGAACTGAGTTTATCTGTCTTAAAACTTTTAGGGGATAATCTATAATCTGTTGATGGAACTTAATTCTAGTTGAAGTTTGAAAGCAATTTGGAGGCCATTTAGTTGCAATGCTTTGAATGGAGAGGAGCGACGACAAGAAAATAGCTAAAAAAACCAAACACCTTGAAGTCTTGAGGCGGCTTGTTCCCATTTCTTAATCCAAATTTGAATACATCCTCTGTTTTTATGTTTGAGGTGGCCGATCCTTAGATACACCCAAGTCTGGTTCATGTACCTTTGTCCGTGCAACATGGTTTATTGGAGTACAAAAGGTTAGGTCTGTAGAGTCCATACCCAATACCCCTCTGATCGAGACACTCATTAATGGGTACTAGCTGGATGTAATTTTTGAGAAACCAAGAGTCAATTAATGCTGTCAACTAATTTTCCTTCTGAATAAAATGGAATTTGGCCGTTCAAATAGATCATGAATCTTTGTGTCTATCTTATTAGGTTGCAGATTTTAGGTTTCTAAGATACGTTTTTAATCCCAGGCAAACTGTTTTTATAGTTGTTGAAAAAATGCATTGTAAAAATCTTAAGACTTTCAGCTCATGTGGTGTCTTTGCTGCATAAAGACAGACAATTGTTTTCGTAAATTTTTCACCTTTTAATGGAGCCGATCAAGTCAAGGAATACAGTATTTTTTTTCTAACTAATAAGAGCGTACAATCAAGTAGGAGTATCAACGAGCGGAAAGATATTCGGAATTAATTTGTCAAAGCAAGGAAATGCAGGAATATATGTTCAGATCACCGTTAGTTTCTGGAAGCATTTTAATGGAACTACGTGTACTACAGCAGCACTTGCATGCACAAATACATCCGGGCTTGTTCAATGTTTTTCTCCAGATCGGTAGAACTTTTACAGGGGTGATGTACAAAGCCACTTGGTTTTTTTTTTTTTTTAAGTCTTTATTCAAATTTTTTTCAGTTTTTGCGCCAAAACTTTTGTAGTTTTTATGGACTTTTTCTTGGATTAAAAAAAGAGAGTTTCGGTCATAAATTTTTACTTTTTCAATTATTCTAGTTAAGATGAAACAATAATCCACAAAAGTTAAAACACAAAACCAACAAACTCAATTTTTTTTTGAATAAAGACAACAAAAAACCAATTTTTTTTTTTTTTTATAAACTTACCTAAGTTACTGCGAAAGGGTAGCGTGGTCTTTTTACTTTTTCCGTTACCGAAGTTGGGAGCTTCATTTTATTCCAAAATCACATGTGGGCGATGTGGTCATTAGTGAACCAAGGAGAGTCATTTGCCAAACGGGCAAACCTTAGGGAGGTAATCCGTAGTTTGCCCTAGATTTTAACAATATTGTTCACTTTCACTTATTTTACTAGAATGTCATTCAATATAAATCATTAAATTGAGAAAAAAAGAACTGACTGTGAAATTTGAATTTTTGTCAACTCATTTTGATTAGGCTATGGTGAAGCTAAGGGTTGCTAAGTTTAAACATGCACTAATAAATGAATAACGAAAAGATGATTTGACAATCTTTTTAGTTATCTAATTTTTTTTTTGACATGATTAGTTATCTAATTTTGATCAGTTCATTTTGGATGCTTTTTAGCATTTGTGTTTCTTGAACACCCCTAATTGCAGTGCCCAAGTTCAAATGATTTTTGGGTGGGTGTGGAAAGAACAAGACGGTGTGTACTTAGAAGCTCCCAAAAAAATTTATCGGCAGGACTCCTTTAGCCACTATCTCTCCTGCGTCCAACAATAGAGAGCGAAGAAGGGACGCAATTGTGCAATCAAATCCACCTAAAACCCTAGCCCGTCGTCTCACGGATTCGTCACCATCATCGCTCCAATCACAAAAACCTTCCGATATTTAGAAATTTGAATAGTGCACCTGGGAAATCACAGATCAATATCTCCGCTTTGAAGCAAATCTAACCATGCCTCCGAAGCAAGCAAAAACCGATTTAGCTAAGAAGCAGAAAGTTGTAGAAGACAAGACCTTCGGGCTTAAGAACAAGAATAAGAGCAAAAATGTCCAGAAATACGTGCAGAGTCTCCAACAGTCCGTCCAACCCAAGCCCGACCCGTCTAAAGCAGCCGCCAAGGTATGTGGCTATCGCAATTTTTTAACTTCTGGGTTTTTTAGATGTTGTAATTTGATTGCTGAGTTTTGCAGAATTTTGTGATTTGACTGCTGGGCTTTGTAGATATTGTAAATTGATTGCTGGGTTTTGTGAAAAATTGAAATTCCTTTCGTTGTGGGAAATTGCAGAAGAAGAAGGATGAAGAGCAGGCTAGATTGAAGGAGTTGAATGACATTTTTAAGATTGCTGTTGTTCAACCCAAAGTGCCAGTCGGTATGTTGTTTTATTTGATCATGTTTAATGATTAATTTGAATCTTTATATTAGATGCTTGTAGCCAACCTGAATAAGTTACTTAAGTTTATTGGAGAATAATGTTGATGGGATGGAATTGAACTGTTATGTATAGATGATATATGAAGACTAGTTTGTCTGCAGTCAAGCTTACATGTCACGGTTTACTATCCAAATACCATGTCTAGTCGCATGATGCGTACATCCGAGCAAGTATTTGGAAGTCATGAGAAAAAGAATGCAGGCTCTCAGCTCCGCTCCCCAATCCAAGTTGTATCTCCTCTTATTTTTTTTGCACCAAAGAAATAGGAAAATAGGTTTGCTTATATGTGCCATACAATTTATCTTTACCCATGCAGCATAGAGCATAGACTCTTCTCGCTATGGTGTGTCTCTTGTATGCACCCATAGATTTGTGATTCATGTCTTTCAACATAATTATTGTAGCTCTTTTCACGCGTATTGGTTGGTTCGGTTATAACGTAAGTTGAGGTTTTGTTTAGGTGTTGATCCCAAGTCTATTGTATGCGAGTTTTTCAAGGTGGGGCAGTGTGCAAAGGGTTTTAAATGCAAGTTCTCGCACGATTTGAATGTGCAGAGGAAGGGTGAGAAGATTGACATTTACAGTGACAAACGTGACGAAGGTAACTAAGTAAATTTGTTGATTTATTCCTTGTTTTGTTTGTAGTTTTTTGGTTGGTGTTGATATTTTCTCATAGTCTAATTTTGTGATGGTTTCTTGTTGTCTTTGTACTCCTAAGACACCATGGAGGATTGGGATCAAGAGACACTGGAGAAGGTTGTGGAGTCTAAGAGGACAGAGTATAACCAGAACAAACCAACAGAGATAGTATGCTTTCTTATCCCATGGTCACTTTCTGTTTTGCAATTCCCAACCAGGTGTATCTCTAGGTCATGACCTATCTGGTGTGCATAGCATAGCTAGAACAAGCATATTAAAGGAACCACATATCTTGCAGAACAAATTTTTGAAAATGTGTAAATAATAGCATTGTCTAGTTAATAGCATTGGACAAATTAATTGCCCTAGCCGTGTGTAGGTTGGCCTGTCACCTAATGTTGTGTTTAAGTTTAGAGGTCAGCAAGGAAAGGTTAGAGGCTGTTTTTGGCTTAATTTGAGGTTGCTGCCTTGCTGAATCAAGTCTTTGGCAAGCACGGGAAATTCGTTAAGCCGCCAGGCTAAAATAGTTTGGTAAAGTGACTAAGGTTATTGTCTAGGATGAAAATCCAAAGGTTTAGGTTGCGCCGTTGCAGAAACATATGATAGGTGTAATGGCTGGTACATGAATACTTGGCAAAAAAGAGGCTGGTTTGAAGCTAATCCCCAAAATCAACACATTGGTGAAAACCTTTTAGTTTTGCTTGAGGTTTTGCTACATTTTAACATTTAAGCTCTTGCTTCAACTGTTTTTTTTTTCTTTTTTCTGTATGATCTGTATCAATTGCAAGTTTATGTACCAATGTGCAGGTTTGCAAGTACTTTCTTGATGCAGTGGAGAAGAAACAGTACGGTTGGTTTTGGGTTTGCCCTAATGGCAGCAAAGAGTGTCACTATAGGCATGCTCTTCCTCCAGGGTATGTGTTGAAGTCTCAGATGAAGACACTTTTGGAGGAAGAGGCTGAAAAGATACCTATTGAGGAAGAGATTGAAAACCAGGTGATCACATATTACCTGCTGTATTGATTATTGACCACGGTTTAGTTGTGAAGTAGGAAAATCTATGTTCTGTTGGAGATTCCCCCCACCCATGCAATATTTTCTGGTTTCCCGTTCAATGATTTTCAGGTCTCATAATGACCGACTCCAAAACATTGGTATTTCTTTGGTTCGTGTTTTGTTGTTATTTTAAGCAAAAAAGAAAAAAGAAATGTTTTTAAGTTTCTGAAGTTGAATTTTTTAAGCTGCTAACAAAATAAGTGTCCTAAATGTTCACAAAAAATTTGTTTTCATCTGTGTGATTTATCCATAAATTGAAACCCATTCCCAATTTTATCTCTCTTGGAAAGAAAACAAAGACATGTTTGTTATGTTCTAGAGAATGAAAATGTGAAACAGTAATACAAGTAGCAACGATGCAATTTCTTTTTTCTTTTTTTTTTTTTTGGGTTTGGCCCGTCTTTGTTTTTGAATGTCTTGTAATTATGTGTTTAACTATTTCAGCGTGCAAAAGTGACAACTACAACTCCAATGACTCCTGAGTTGTTCTTTCAATGGAAGAATAAAAAGATGGAAGAAAGAGAAGCTGGCTTGGCTGCCCAGCGAGCCGACAGGGCTAAGAATGATCGCATGAGGTATTCTTCTTCTTTATGTTAAATTCAGTTTGATATGCTTCAATGGACATTTCATTGACTCAATTCTCCTCTCTCTCTTCAGTGGCCGCGAGTTGTTCCTTTCAGATTCTAGCTTGTTTGTGGATGATGCCGAGGCTTATGAAAAGTACAACAGAGAAGAACCTGATGCTACTGAGCAGAAGGTAGTCATGCTTTTTGTGTTCTCTTAAGAAATATATTTATAATGTTTATTGAGATTTGGTCAGTCTAATTTCTTAGTACTATTTCCTAACTACATGCTTTACTATAACTGTCCTAACTGATCACTTTGTTTCTATTGGTTATTCAATCTCATAAAGATGGGTCGCAAAGTTCCGTTAGAAACTTCGTGGCCTGGAAATTTTGTTTTGTGGATGATATGCTCGAATAGGTCTCTGAATTGCACTCTCACTTTGAGACATGGTACTACAGTAAATGCCATGATTTTGCTTTAGTGTACTCTAACTGATGATAATTTTGAGAGGTGTCTGGTTAATTGCATCATTTCGTCTCATTGGTTTGAAGGACTTGATTTGATTTGTCTGTGGTGTTAATTTGAATTTCGGCAACTAAAAGTTGGAATAGAAAGTTTGTTAATCATGACATTTGGAAGCTTGATAAAGTTATGCAACAGCGAAAAGGTGCATGCTTTCATTGTGTGGCTATTAAACTGGTAGATGCATACCTTGTTGATCTCAGAAAGCTTCTGGTGTACTTAGATGGGACCTTTTAGGCATGTTATAATTAGTGCCAAGTACCAAAGAGTGGCACCCCCTACGCGTTGCCTCATTTGGAGTTTTTTTTTTTTGTTGGTAAAAGTCAATTTTATAATGCACTTGTAAGTGACATTATAGCAAGCTATAGGCCTAAAATCCTTCATGGTTTGGGGACACCCAACTTTAGGAATCACAGTCAAGGAAGTAGCATTCCATTCTCTGCGCAGGAAACCAGTAATGAAGGAATGAATGACCTCAGTAACATCACACCCCACCACATACTGGTTGTGTAGATAAAACTTGGCATTAAACCCATCAGGTCCACGGGACTTGTCACCATTCATAGAGAACATTGCATTCCTCTCTTCTTCTACTGACACAGCCTTAAGTAACCAAGCCATCCTTGAGCTCCTGAGGAACTCTATATGAAATTTGAAAGCCTGATGACACTCTCCTGTGAGCAAACTTTGACCCTAGCTGCTTTTAATAAAACCTCAGGACTTCATTCTTTACAGCCTCAGGATCCTCTAACCTATTCCCTTCTTCATCTCAAATGGATAGGATTTTTTCCTCATCCTACTGCTTGCAACCTTATTATGGAAAGTGTTATTGTCACCTAGTTCAAGACTTCTGCCAAACAAAAGCCTCCTCTGAGGCACTGAGTTCAGCGTACTTTTCCAAGCAAACCATCCCGTGATGATGCAAATCCAAATCCTGAGGGTGGGCAGCACTCAATGCCTGAACCCGTACTAGCTCCTCCTAGGCATTAAGAACCCCTTTTTGAATGTCACTATAAAACTCAGAGTTCAAGTTCCTTAACAAAGGCTTGAGCATCCGTAGTTTCTAAATTGTTGCATGAAGTGGGAGCAGGAGTGTGGGAGCGAGGGAATACAAAAGCTCCCAAAGTTGGGAGCTTGAGAGGAGCATGTACATATATTATGAAAATAATGTAGCATAGAGTTTCAAAAGTAAAATCATTTTAGGAAGTAAAAATATGGGCCAAGTCCTCCATAAGTGTAAGAGATGGGCTAGTGTTACAATATAGTTTGATTTTCTTTTCAAGATATCATGACTTGGGCTAGATATATGTGTTCATCAAAGACCAATTAATAAAGCCAAGTGATAAATCCCTGTTTTTCTGTACAAATATCATACAAAAGCTCCCATTTTGTAAGGAGCGACCTCCCATCTCAACATGAGCGGGCTCCCGTCAAGCTCCTTAGTTGGGAGTGGTACCACTTAAGGAGCTCCCTGCAACTAACTACTTTCTTGTAAAGTCTGGACACAGGATAACCTGCCCCATCAGGAACCACAGACCAGGCTTGGGAAAGAACATCAGAAAATTTTCTGAGTCATCCAAAATTTTAAAAACTTAAAAGGGTTTCTTCTTCCTTAAAGTAGGCAAAACAGAAATGATAATAGGGCCATGGTCAGAAATACCAGGAGCAAGCACTGCATCCTCAGACTCGGTAGCAGGCTACCATAAGACAAAAGATCTTTCTAAAGAAATTTGATTCGGAACTATTATATGTCCAAGGTACAGTATTGAAATAATTTCAGAGGTTTTCCCTGACTTTGGATTAGGAAAGTCATTCAGTTTTATAAAGAAAAAAAAACTCTTATTATTTAGAGTGTAGCGTCAATGAGAATGTTGAGGTGGATATGTGGTAAGACTAGACGAGACAAGATTAGAAATGAAACGGTTCGTGAGATGGTAGGTGTAGCACCAATAGAGGAGAAGTTGAGAGAAAATAAGCTAAAGGTGGTTTGGGCGTGTTTACCATAGACCTGGGGATGCAATAGTTAAGAGAGCAGATAGGATAGCTTTGGGTAGTAACGCTATGGGGAGAGGAAGACCTAAATTGACATTAGATGCTGTTGTGCACAAAGATATGAGTCTAATAAGTTTGAGTGAACAAGTAGCCCTTGACAGAGCTCAATGGAGAAAAATGATTCATGTTTGGTTTGGTTTATTATTTAGAGATAGATTGATTATTTAGAGATAGAGATAGCAAGAGCAATTAGTGATTATGATAATAGAGATAGAGATGGCCAGAGCAATTAACTAACGACTGAGTTAAGTAGGCCATTTCTCATCCCAATTCCCTGCCAAGAAGATTTTACAACTGCTCTATTAATTCTACTCGTGACATTCCCTTGCCCACCTCTCCAATTAGACCATGTGAACTAAAACCCTTTAGAATTCAGGTCCTCCATGCAGTATCTTCCAAACAGAGGTTAAAGTTAAACTCATCGACTGCACCCACATCAATGCCACTAGACACACAAATCTTTCAGACTGCCTGCTTCCTTGCAACATTAAAATCTCTGACAAGCGCCCAAGGGGTATCACCAATAGTCCCATGAAAAGACCTTAGATAACCCTCAAACTCCTTGTACTTATGGATTGATTAAACCACATAGACCACAGAAACAACAAAAGACTGCAGATCCTGTTCGAAAACATAAGTTATCATTTGATCAGAAACACGGATCACATTAACCTTTGGCCTTTTTTTCCCGGATCAGCTATCAACCTTTTGCCCTTTAGAGTCCCACACCAGGATAATCCTAGCCACAGAAATGAGCATTACTCCAACCAGAAGGTAAACAATGTTTCATAATTCCTCACTTTTGCCTCCACAATACCAAGAAGAGAAACTTATCATCAAGAATAGCTTTCCTAACTTCTATTTGCCTCCTTTGGAGTTTGCTTACTCACTCCCTCTCTCCCTTAGGACAAACCTATACAAAACCATACCCTCACCCCCAAACCCAAAAAAAAAAAAAAAAAGGGCAGCAGAAAAAACGGCAGCAGAAAATGTTTGGGAACTACAGTGAATCACTGGCTGTTCAGGATGGTGGGTCCTTTAGGAAGGAGTCTGGACTTTGGATCTTTCCCGTGGTTGGGGAGATAATGAGTTTGGTACTTTAGTTCTACTCTGTATGTTGTGGATTGTTTTGCCCGTAGAGAAGTCACCAACTTTCTATGTTTTAGAACGATCTATACACAATGGCAGAGCTTTTTTCTTATTCTTTTGCATATTGAAACTAAATAGCGTAAAGATTACTTCCTTCACTCACAGTGCCAATATAACTTCTGGAAATATTCAAGATATTTAATTTGTAGAAAGACCTATATGGCATCTTGAAGTTTCACGGCATGACTGACTCCCAATCACTAGATGTTTGCCATTAATTTTGCATCGATGTTTAAAAACCATGTTTTGCATGAAATAACATGGATTATGTTATGATATTCAATTTCAGGCTCTGGAAAATCCTGGTGGTGGTCCAAGCACTTCAACAAGTGCAGTCGCCGATTCTGAAGAGGATGGAGCTGATATTGACGACGATGATGAGCTGGATATGGACGAGTTAGAAGAGCTTGAAGCTAGTCTGTCAAGGACATCTATTCAAATCAAAGAGCCCAGTATAGAGACTTCATCTTGAACGTGAGCGAGAGAGAGAGAACCAGCTGGGAAAATAATCCTAATTTTGATCTCTGAAGTGCACTTTCCAGTGCCTTGCAATGTGGTGGATTGCTTTTTGTAAGAAGCAGTATAAGTTATGATTCAGGTTTTTTTTACCTGTCTTGTTAAAAGCCAAATCCTCCTATGAACATGGAAACTTAGAAGAGTACTTTGTTCTTACAACAGATGGTCCCATTTTCTTTCATCATATTTGATGGTTTGAATTTCTGATACCTCTTTCTTGGGGGGGATAGTTGCCGTCACCTCGCCCGCCCTTCTTTGCTTTTGTAAAACTCCTTCTACGCCAGCTCTGGGTTTAGACATCTGAGTTGCTTTTTTGTTCTTATTTCAATATTGCAGCGAATTCATGGTGCAATGTTTGTTTAAGGCGCTTTATCAAGTGTATGGGTTATTGAAGCTGACCTTCCACTGTCGCCACCTATATTTTTTTCCTCTGAATTTTTTCTCATTCCCATTCCCACTGCAGCCATCACCTTCTTTGCCAAGTCACCAAACGCCTTTGCTTTGATCTAACCTCTCATTGGAGGCAATTGGACAATCGGTACTCTAGTTGTTACGGTATTGAGAACTTTGGTTTAAAATACCCATTGTAATTATATGATCTTTAAACAAAAAATTATGTTTATTGAAAATTGAAAGTCACATGATCGAATACTGGTTATTTATATAAATCAAAAATATAATTGTAAGTTAAATATGTATGATCATTTGGCTATCATTCTCTGACAATTTAGTTTTTTTTTTTGCTCATATCTTATGGTCTGAAAAAAAATCTGTCCGATCATGTAGTTATTAATTTTCAAAAAACATTTTTTTTTATTCATAGAATATGGTCTACAGATAAATATGTCTGATTATGTAGTTACCAATCTTCGATTATTGTTGTAACATTAAAATGAACAATCAGAGTGGCTAAACATGTTTGATTTGAAAGAAACTTTTACTAGTTCTCTCTTTTCACCCTTGTGGTGATTGCTTTTTAGAGGAATTCCTATGTTTTGGAAGTTGTTTTTTAACAAATGGATGCAAGGCGTGGTTCTAGCTAGTTCGGATATCCAATGAAAGAAACAAAAACTAATTCCAAAATTTTCTATTTTTTCCGTTAAATTAGATACAATATTCAATAATAATAAAAAGAGGACGAGAACTTATATACACCGGTAGATGTTGGACTGCGAGACTACATTCACTTGAAAAATTAGTCGAGGCAAAACCCTCGATCTCCCTTGTCAGCAAATTAAAAGGCGAAAAGTCTAGGAAGACACCTTTCGGACACAACTGTACATGCCTAGAACCATTGGATATATGTGGACCCACATGCATCAAATAGCTCCAGACGCAGTTGTGTCTAGAGTTGTGTTTTGAAGTTGTGTTCGTATCATTGCTCTTAAAAGGCAAGTATGGCTTGGTCTCCCTTGGCAGACAAAATCAATCCAGGCCTATATCCACCTTTCGAGAATGATTTTGTTCATCATCTTTAAAAGAGAGTAAACATTATTTTCCCTCTTATTAGTCGAAATGGTATAGGAATCACGGAATCATTACACTTTTTGGTGTGAAGACAACAGAATCTTTGTGGTCTCTACACCAAATTCTGTAGTTCCTACACTATTTCTACCAAGGAGAGAGCAGGGGCGGACCCAGGATTTGGTTGCAGTAGGGTCAAATATCGAGCAAGAATTGTAAATTTCCTGAGACCTTCAAGGTAAAAGTATTATCTTTTGGGGCAAAATTACGAAATACTCCTCAAAACTATACCTGCTCTATGGGTATTTTGGAACTCAGTGAAGTCGCGTGACCCCGCTTGCCATAGTGTGGATCCGCCACTGGAAGAGAGTGTAATGTTCACCATTCTATCATAACTTCGGCTACCATCAAGATGTAATCAATAAAATGTGACTTGAAATTATCAAAGGCCATATTTGGCCCGTCTAACCTCGGCCCAAACTCAATTTTGGGACCTCAAACGTGTTCCAAAAAACTTAATTCAGTGGTTTAAAAATTCAACTTGATCACTCTAAACTTCACAGAGAAATCATTTTGCAATCAAGAAAGTTCGCAACAATAAAGCAAAATTGTCTCTGAAAATTTTAGAATGAAATAAGATCTGCCATAAGAAAGTAAGGGTCCCTTTGCACTGTCTTTTTGGTATAATCTTTTTGACTTTTTGGTTGTTTTTTTGTAATACTAGTATTTATTTTGAATTAGTTTAGGATCAAATTTTTACTTCATAACATTCGGCTAAACGAGAACTGGGAAAATAAAAAACATAGACCAAAATTAAAGAAAAATTCATATTAACGCGACGCTTTTTATGTTATATCTAACTAGTTTAATGATTTTACCAAAATGAACCCTACCACTTACTAGAAAATACAGAATTAACTTTTATGACTAGTATAACCATTTTGTAGAAAAACTAGATATGTTGTCATAAAATGAACATAAAATAGTATTTACTTCATATTTACTAGTATAACAATATGAAATGGCTGTTTCATAGGTAGGAGCTACCGTAATTTGAGCTCATCATGCTATTCAGATAGGTGTACCTTCTTTTCTAGTATTTTTTTTTTGTTTCCAACACAAATCGATCTATTCTTTTGTTTCCATTGCTGGAGCAAACATTAGGAAATCCGAGGTTATACTCTTTGTACTATGATTTGTTTCATGAGTAGGTGAATGAGAGAAGGAATGAGGAAGGGCTTGAGGCATGGCTCAAGTAACTTCCTCTTAATTTCATGTACGAAGGTCAAAGGTAGTAGGCCGAAGAACCTTTGAATGCTTCAACTTGCCCCTGAAGAAGTCGAAGGCTGAATGAGGGAATGGGACACTGCTGTCTCCTAAGGGATAACATAGGTGTTGGCCGCATCTAGGTCGTTTATGCTCGACAATGGACGGTTTAGATTTTATCTCGACTGGACGATTGAGATCTGTTCGACCGATATAAAATTTAAGCCGTCTATTACCGAGCATGGATGGTTTGGAATTTGGAATGGGAGGGGCTGTAGTGCACCCGCTGCACTACACCATGTAGTACGGTCAATCTGACCGTTCATCTCGGTGCGGATGGCTTAGATTTCATCCGACCTCCTACAAATTCTACCTTCCATTGCCGAGATGGACGGCTAAATTGACCACACTACAAGTGTAGTACGGGGGGTGCACTATAGCATCCCCGGGTCCCTGGAATCCGGATGAGGCCAACACCCTTATAGGACAATAGTATCCCCGAGTTCCTGAGCGAGAAACTAGACCAACTTACTGATTAATTTAGGGCTAGTTAATGAACACATTCTTAAAAAATAAGTAATTATTTCACAATTTCAAATTTAAAAATAATATGAATAAAAAAATAAATTTTTAATTTTTTTTACACTGTATAAAAGAATTCATTGAAATCTTTCAAACAAGATTCATACTGCATATTTTTAAATTTCAATAAACCTATTATTTTTTAGTTTAAAATTTTTTCCTTAAAAAATGAGGACTTATTTCCTGTTCTAAAACAGGGTTACTTGGTTATTTAATACTCCACTCCGTAAAAACTTTTGACGCATAGGCGATAGTTGTGTGTTTGAGGTCGTTCCACTTTTAAAAAAAGTGGGTTTTTGAAAAAGAAGGTAAATTTCAAGGTCAAAAATTATGTACTTACACAAATAATTTTTCTACTAATATGAATCTTGTTTGATAGATCTCATTGAGATCTTTAATATGGTGCAAAAAAATTCATAAAATTATTTTTCATTTTCATTATATTTGAGTTTGAAATTTGAAAAAAATGAACTTTTTTAAAAAGAAGGGAAAGTGGAACACTATCTAATCTCTATAGTGAGCCGTGCATTGTCCACCAAAGGTCTACTTTTAAATTTACATATTTGCCTTTGCAATATTGGAGTTACAAATTTACCCATAAGATTTTGTAAATTATGTACTAGTATCAATCCGAAAAGTTAACAAATTACCAAATTAATCCAACTAATCAACCAAATTGCCCTTGGACCCTTGAGGTAAAGAATCACATTTCATAAGAATACTCTCCATAACCAAAAAAACAATAACAAAATCTAATACAAGTATACGTATACAAAATTAGTACATTGAAGAAATAAATAAAATTTTCAGTCCCAAACGGAGTATTCCCCAACCGTGTCAAGACCCAGTCCAACTGAGTGGAATCCCCGAGTCCTACCTCATTTCTGTGCCTTGGTTCGTATCTCCGGACTGTACCGACCGTGCTCGTGACTCCATTCATGTCCCAGAAACGTCTTCGCGGCATCCAAGCTCGGAAAGTACGTCGGCTCCAGAAAGATCTGAGCCAACGAATCGCTCGAATCGACGGTCACGAACGCCTGGTTCCCTTTCGCCTCCAAGCTCCCCATCAAGATCACGATCAGCTGCTTGTACGCGTAGTAAAACCTCTTCAGCACCGACTCGATCGCCTGCATCGCCTGAAGCAGGTGAATCCTATCGAATCCTCCTCTCTTCCTGTACAGCTCCATCGCCGCCTCTTGGATCCTCGGCCCTCCCGTTGGGTCCACCTCGACGCCGAGTACGTGGGGTACCTTGTGCTTTAGCTCCTTAGATTGCTTTGTTATCTCGATGAGTCCTCGCGATCTGAAGCAGAACGCTTCGGACTCCGACGAGGCCTTGATCGAGAGCTGGTTTTTTAAATTTAGGAAGTCGTTTGGATCCATGAGGAGGTGTAAGTCTTCGATTTCCGTTAGGAGCTTCCATGTCCGTTCGAGGATCCAGCAGTCGCTCGAAGCCTTTTGAAATTCCTTTAAATCGATTCTTTCTATAATTTTGTTGAGAAGTTGTTGCGAGGCGAAGATCCATGACTCTAGGATCTGGTGCGTGGTGTACAACGTTTGGTTCTCGTGGTTTTCGAGATCGAAGGGGGATTTCTTCAGAGAATTGTTGTTGAGCACGTACGGCTTGCACACGGCGTCGTAGTCGAGGTTGGGCTTGCCGCTCATGTTCGGCTCGCCCAAGCCTAGGGTGTACGGACACCGCCTCATCTCGCACTCGATCGAGTACAGAATCTTCTGCGCGATGTCTTCGGATTTCTGCCACGTGGCCAGCCGAGGCAACAGGCTGGCTTCGCTGGTCCGGCTGACAACCGTCGTGTCCTCCGACAGCCTCCACACCTCCGCCGAGCTCCCGTCGCGAGCCAACACGCCTCCTGAGGATTTCGAATCAACGATCGGCGCTGTGCCACGTGTCTCTGCGTCCTCTTCCTCGTCCTCACAAAGAAGTGCTATGATCTCAACTTGACTTGTGGATAGGGACTCAAGCCGCCGCCTCCACTCCCTCCGGTTCGCGTACGGTCTGGGATCAGATACCGTTGTCGAAACCAACCGGAACGTGATTTCCAAAGCTTGCAAGGCCGGTTTAAGGATGGACTCATTTTTCCAACTCGGAAACTCGGTTGAATTCCAAAGCTTCTTCAGCTCCGGAAGACGGACGAAGTGCTCGTACGCCAAACAATCCGATTCGGATGCCGCCGGAGATAAATCCCCGCCGGCGCGAATCGGTGGTGGCACCGATATTCTGAGCTTGGAAGAGAGTTTCGGTGATTTTTTCGGGGTGGTGGAGGTAATCATCTTTGCTTTACACTCAAAATCAACCATTTTCGGATGGTTAGAGAGAGAGAGAGAGAGATTTTGGAGTTTTTAATGTAGTAATATGGATAGAAAGTGGAAGATATATCGGGAAGAGAGGGAGAGAGGAGTATTTATAGACAGGTGGGAAAAAGGCGTGTGAAAATGAAGAAGTCGAAATTTTCAAAGCCACGGCAATGGGGAAATTTGAAATTATAAATTGGGAAACCGGAGAATAAAGAAAAGTGGAATTTTGAAGGGGCAGATGAAAGCTTATCCACAAAAGGATATAGTGGTAATTAAATTTAATAAAGTCGGCCCTAAATTTCTGAATGACGAGTTTGCCCCCTGTTTAAAAGCACGGACCTTGGTCAGAACAATGTTTTTTCTCTTTTCATAACCAGATGTCTAGGCGAATTTGCGCGCAATTTAAAATAATTTCGAAGCCCTAAAATTAAAGAGCGGACAAGCTCTCCAACAATCTCAAAGTTTAGAATATTTGACTTCTATGAAATTTGAACATACGATTTAAAAAAAAATGAACACTTACTTGTTTTTTCATGCTCCTCTCAAGTAAACCTCGAGGTTGAATGTTTTTTCTTCCAATCAAGTCCGCGTATGACGCAAAATCAAAAGGTGCTTCCATTACGCATGTTTGTGGAAATGGGTTTATCCTAGGATGCTTCCGAATTGTTCCACGGTTTCTCCAGCTCTAGTCGTTGAAAGAGCTCCACTAGTTTGAAGCTTGACTGGGGTGGAATATGTGCCTGGCCATGGAAAGAATTGCGGTTTTGCCATTGTCGACCAAGGGTGGGGGTTTACTATTGTTTCTGCTTTTTCTTTATGGCCGTGCTTTTCGGGGAAAATGACGGCGGCATACCGTAAATCATGTTTCGGCGTCCCCAGCTTCCCTTTATTGTGCTCAAACCCTTATCCATAAAATCAGGGATCGTTCCTCAGTTTATCCATCGTCAACTGTCTCACTGTAATAGATTGAAGCTTTGGAAAATGGACATTTCAAATCATCGAATGAAAGTGTAATACTACCTGTTGAAATATCGAAGAAAATTATTAGGTACTTTTACTCAAGCAGAAATGATATGAACACAGCAAAAGTTGTACATACAGCTTGCACAGATCCATAATTTAGCTAAATTATGAAGCAAAGTTGGATGATTCGTAAACATCTTTACCGATATCGGATTGAGATGATTTTTTACAGGGACACTAAAAAACAAATTTTGAACAAAATGAGCGGCTCCGATCATCTTTGTGGGACCCGAATCGGGTCCAAAATGGATCTGTGCAAGCTGTATGTATAGCTTTTTTGCTGTGCCTCTAGCACCTCTGTTACTCAAGTGACATCGTCATGTCATGTTCTAAAATTAAACACAATGCGGATCGTTCTTTGTCGTCTGTTTATCCCTTAACGAAAGTGTCATCGCATTTAATAAGCTACGCAACCTAATTTATCTTATCAGATGCACAATGTGAACAACACCGCCACATGATACTTGGGAGTTGGGAGTATTAGGCTCCATTCCGGTTTCTAAAAAGAGAAATTTTTAAAAAATAAAGGTAATTTTATGCTCAAAAATCATGTGTTTACGCAAATAGTTTTTCAATCAATATGGATCTTGTTTAATAGATCTCATTGAAATCTTTTAAACGATGCAAAAAAAAAAATTTAATATTTTTTATTTTCATTATATTTAAGCTTGAAATTATCTTCAATTTAAAAAGAAAGTAGAACGGCACCTTAGCCACAAGTGTAAATTCTATCCACAATAGGTAGAAACCACTGCATGTGGATCCCATAAGACTTTTTTTGTTACAATCTGAACCGTTCATCTTGTAGAACATGTAGAGTAGCATACTCAAAAAAAATCAGCTTGATTGGTTATCGATAAGTATATCAAAACTTGAATTTTGGTTTACAGAATAGAGGGTCATAAATTTTGAAGTTAAATTGTTTATGCAGTCCATCTCCTAAACCGAAATTCAATTTTTAATATACCTATTGATGTCCAACCAAGCTCATTTTTTGCGTGCATATACTGTTATGTGGACTTTACAAGATGAACGGTTCAAATTATAATAAAAAATACTTAATGGAATCCGTAACGGACTCTGGTGGAAAACCAAAGGTTACCACCTATGGTGGAAAGAATTTTAACTCCCTTAGCCACAAAAGTAAATTAAGATGCTTTTACGGGGGGTACATATGTTTAATTCAAAAGGCGGTTAACCGAAAGGGTTCGGAAGGACCGATGTGATATGTGAGGTCTCTTCAAGCTATGGGTTGTTCAGCTGCTATTGTTGGACTACCTGTAATTTGCTCATCAAGCAGAAATGCCGCAAAATTCTTGCTTGCTCCTTTTATCTTTTACTAGTTCCTTGAGAACTAATGCCACTAATTATTTTCTTGATTAATAATTGGAGTGATAGTCTTACACTCTTCATTTGTTTTCTGTATAAATTGGCAGTACTTTAGTTTTCTTTAGAAGATTCAACCAAAATACCCCAGTGTATAGCATTGGTTTAGCAGATTTTTCAAACATCTTTGCCCTTTCAAACCATTTTCCCACCCTCCCAATACCTAAACGTGAAGAGTAATTATTATTCTATCATTCTAAATTCTTGTGTCTCTCTATATGGATTGTTATGGCCCGTCTCATCCCCCAAGTTTTTAACGTCTTGTTTGGATGAGTTTTTAAAAAATTTTGAGTTTGATTTTTAGGTAATGAGTGGGGAGAGAAAATAGGATAATGATTGGAGATATGAGTAATGAGTGAAGAGAGATAGATAAAGAAATAATAATAATGATTAGAAATATGAGAGAGAAATGAGAATAATAATTAGAAATAAGGGTAATGAGTGTTTTGTAAGTTAGAATTTTTTTTCCAAGTGTGAGTACTTCCAAAAAAAAAAAAATTCAAATACACGGCTTTTATATAATTTTATAATCTATAGAAGCAATTGTATCTCGACTACATATCTTAAGCAATTAATGATTGAAATTTGTTAAAGACTCTGCAAAAATAATAGGCTTTCACAAGTAAAATATCTCAACGACTATTGATCATTAAAAATACATTTGAATTGTCGGAAGTAGTATGAAGTAGTTTGTTCGAGTCAAGCTCAGACTAATCTCATGTAGCCGGCTACTAAAATAAAAATTGAGCCATAAAGATGATGGCTAGTCCAGAACCACAGAGTAATTTTCCTAATGGTGCCAAATCTCAAGGTGTTGAATTTTCATGCTGGAGGGGGGTATATTGGGGTTGTTCAAGTCAAACTTCGGGGACCCGGTCCGTTTGGTGTTTGGGATACTGTCGGCTATCCCAAATCTCGAGTTGCACCGGTTCCATGCAGGGTGTATGTTTTCACATTCAAACTTCAATAATGTTTGGTTGCTGCGCGTATGTGGTGGGCTCAACCTCAACTCCTCTCTCAAAGGGAAAGATCAACCCTATATTGTACCGTAGTTATATATACATAATTCTTTAAAATATGTACGTTTTTGCTCTCAATTCTCATTGGATTTGTGCTCGCAAATTCGAATAAGTTTGATATATTTTTTAGGAGGGTTTCAATCTAAAATCAATTGACTATAGATAGAGTAGCCTCTAAATTTTACATATTAACTTAACTTTGGTAACTTAAATGGATGATATGAGACAAGTCTAACAGGGTTAAGAACGCATTTACACGCACTTTTGCTCTACTCATGCACGCGAGTGTTTGGCGTGGTTTTACCTGCTTTCCGATCTTAGTACTATTAATTAGGTCACCTCCCACGGGCCAACCCGTAAGAACCACGCGTCAGTTTTAAATTGGTTGTCTTTTTAGAGATTGGGGTGCTGCCCAACTAAGCAAGCACTCCTTTGTATTGGATTTTACACCAGCTAATCACGCGGCCCAAACATGTGCGGTGGACTCTCTCTCTCTCTTAAAAATTGTTGCCGACACGTGGCCTGTCTCTTCAAGTGTACCAATCCCATTTGAGAGCTACTCCACCATGTTTGGTGGTGGTAACAGGTACCGGATTCGGATTGGGTTTGGCGGTGCCAGAACGTCTCCAATCCTTGCCTTCTTTTATGCTGCCTTTTTTTTAAGCCACAGATTATGTTACTCTTTTTTTTTTTTTTTGCAAAAATACACTTGTAGGGAGTGATAAAATCATTTCCTTTTTTTTATGCACCCAAACTCAAAGTTTTAGTAAAAGCTTAAAAACTCATCTCCAACGTCATACTTATTTTGAGATTTAGGCTCCGTTTCGGAACAAAAAATAAGTCCTTATTTTTTAAAAAGACAATTTTAAGCTAAAAAATTATGGGTTTATTAAAATTTAAAAATTTGCAATATGGATCTTGTTTGGAAGAATAAGATGCAAAAAAATTTGAAAAATTATTTTTTATTTACTTTTTTTTTGAGTTTGAAAATGTGAAATAAGCTACTTATTTTTTAAGAAAGTTTCTGGAACAAGCTTTATCCTTTTTTTCTTACCCAAATTTGGAGGAGACCTAAATTCAAACCCTTTTTTTTTTTTTAAATCTTTTCTCAAACTTTCTTTCCACTCTCATCAAGGGCGGAAGTACATTAAATGAGACTTGGGGTATAGCTCAGGTGTGGAGTTAAAAAAAAATTCAATAATTTATATGTAAAACAAATCAATAATTTCTACCCGGTCTATGTTATAAGTAGATTGAGATTTTTTCTTTAATAATAAGATGTCTGGGTCAGCTTGAGCGCACTTCAACTAATTCTAAAGCCCTCAAGTAAACGATCGGACAAATCATTCGGCCTTCAATTGGCACCAAGTTTTAACATGTCTGACTTTCGTGAGATTCGAAACATGCGATCTCATGAAGAAGCAAACACTTACTTGTTTTCTCATGTCTGCTCATTCGACCAACCCCTTGTTATAAGTAAATTGAGATATATACATCATAGCTTTGATCACATCTTGCATGTTTTCCTTTTGTTAAATTCATCTTAAGGATGTTTGTAATTCCTCTTTGAGGGAACCTACTGAGCTGTGTCCTGCCTGTGTTAAGTCCTGATTCAGTTTTCCAACAGGTAGATAGTAGCTAGCTAGATACGTACCCATTGTAATTATCACACGTCCAAAAATTTAATAGTGAGATGTTGGTTGGGTGAAGGAAAAAAGAAAGGGGTAGAAGATAGATAGAGTAGAGATGGGTCACAACCTTATCCAGCCTGCATGAAGGAATCGGCAGTTGATTTTCAGCGGATGGGGCGCTGAATTATTAAAGTTAATTAGTAATTGGAACCGCCCAACCTTGGGTACAGATTTACACGGGACTACGGCGAGACTGCAAGGATGGGATCAAGAGGTGTTTAGTGGCGGCGATCGCTACGACAAGAATTTTAGAAAATACAATTATTATATGTAAAAAAAAATTATGCCCAATTTATATAGTCTCACCACTACTAGATTTTTTATATATATTTTGCCACTGCTAGGGTAAAATCCTGGTTCCGTCCTTGGGCGAGGATACTCTACATTAATGTATACTCAAAGTCGGTCTTAAGTTAAAAGCTAATATTGCGGCCATTTTAGGCCACCAAAATTTTTTTAAATTGTAAGGGTTCCTTCTACTTTTTTAATTCAGTATTATAGTCCAACAAAAAATGTCATATTTTTAATTTTCACTTTAGGTCTCCGAAAAATCAGGATCGACTCTCTGTGTACCATATAGATATATATGTTCGAAGTGATAGAGTATGTATTAATGCAATGTATGACCAACCAACGTTAGATAGACAATGTCATGTTGGTTTGACTTGGAAGGCAGTCAATGCATGTGCATCATGACCGGTTTCCAAGAAAGCAAGCATGTTTTTGGAGCCATTTGTGGGCGGCTTCATCTCATACATACATTCCCCATTCCCCCCACCTTATCCAATCAATATCTCTCTCTCTCTCTCTCTCTCTCTCTCTCTCTAACATAGTATCTCAATCTTTGATTAATTTGTTCTTAACTTCAATTTGAAAAGAGAATACAGAAAAGAACATAGATATGCAAGCTTGGAAAAGTGTCAATAAGTGCACAATCAAAACCAAAAGTGCCAATTAGCTAGGGCATAGGAATTAGGATAGCTGCAGCTGGGTCCTGACTAGCAGACCCATTAAACAATTTCTTCCACTGATCAGCAACTAATTTGGTGGAGTATTTACTGGTGGCTTTGCTTAGCCTGCAGTTGTATTTCTATCCTCCGTGTTTGAAATAATTAATGTTGAACTTGCTACCAAATTTTTCCCAATAATTTGTAATTTACTAATTTGACACTAATTTTGCTCAAGAGTTTCATTTCAGTACCACAAAGGACATTAATTATTATGTAAAATAAATTCGGCTTCTCTCCGATTCAAATTGTGTGGGTTCTTTTTTGACATTAAAAGTCCATCTTTGTTTTTGGCTTGGATCCAATGTTGGGTTGGTGAGTATTGACTGTTGACTAATTAAACTTGTGTAAAAATGTATAGATGTGAGTGGCAGAGGCATGTGAGAACAAACGGGGCACATGCCCCTTCTCAAACATTTAATTATAGTTTTGCCCAATGGATAATTATTTCCTCTAAATTTATATGGTCCCCTCTAGGCTCTAATCTTTTGTTGCTCCATTTTTCTTGCAATTATTTCGTTGAACCCAATCACTTATACCTTTTGAATTTTATTTTTCAAAAAACTTTCATATTTGTTCTTGTTATTCACATCAACAACTGCGCTTACCATAATGTCACCCAACTAGCAACTTTGTCAGTCTTACTGGCCAATGGGGCCATGCGTACCATAATATATTGTCAATTTGCATGCTTTGTGCTATATATCATCAAATTCTATCAGGTGCAAGAAATTGTTCATGTATAGATATGATCTTTTGTTCAAGGTATTTAATCTTCCTCTTTGGGTCGAATTTTTTGACTCCCCTAGTTATCAATGGAATGTCATAGAATCTTGTGCTCAGAATGCCTTGTGATTTTTGTTTAATTAGAGCAAGTTTATCTATCGGTGACAAAATGATTTTTTCAAAGTCATTTATTGACTTGTTACAATTTTGAAAAGTCAAAAAATACCAAAGTTGTTGGACTGGTTTGGTTCCATTTTAGCAAATGCTCAAATCAGACCATTAGATTAAATTCATCTCATTCTTCCAATACAAGTCAAATGGCTATGGGGTTGACTTGCTCTTATGATAAATGTGAAAGTTAATTTACAAGTGTGACACACTAAAATAATTTTATTACCCTAAAAATTCTATATAACTTATAAAATTGTCAGATCTATTTCACCAAAAATAAAGAAAATGCATTTCTCATCTGTAAAATTGTAAATAACTCATAACGCAATTGAATGTATCATATTGTTGAAGTACATAATAAAAATACGCCGTTAACGGCATCCTAAATGGTTCTAACATATAATAAAAGTCATCAGGGCCTTTACCAATTCGTATCCTATCGATGAATATATGTAAGATTCAGATGAGATTTTGATCATCCCATTAACTATATCTTCCAGCTCCGCTCTTGCAGATGCCTAAACTAAAGAGAAGCCAAACTCTTGGTAGATTTGGGTAGGGGAATTTCCGGATAAAGAGATTGATTACCTCACAACGCAATTAGGGAAAAATCAAACCGTGTCCCTGTTTTAGAAAATGCTCAAGAAATTAACAAGAACATAAATCCTGTGCGGTGCCAGACATGAATCCGCATCCAATTACTTGTCTCATTTGTCTGCTTATTGATGGTATCGTGGTGGACAAAAACATCAGGGAGTTAATTATTATGTTAAATTAAAACTAATAATTGATATTAGCTAAACTCTGCCTTCATTTTCAGCAGCACATGTTTTCAGCTATCAACATGTTGTCCACCCCTTCTTGTCTTCGTGACATTGACTTGTGAGTTGTGAGACAACCTCAAAATCATCTACCCTACCACCAACAAAAACTCAACTACAAAGATATATAATCAATATTTGTGCTTAATTAAAGTATCAATTAAGTTCGATCATAGTATATAAAATGTTTGCCAAATTAAGACAAGTTCATGTATAAAATGTTTGCCAAATTAAGACAAGTTTATTGGTGTGCAGTGGTATTATTTTGGATTTGTGTCAAGAGAATAATCTAAGATCCTGTTTGTTTTGGGATTTTGGATTTAGATTTGTAGATAATGAGTTTAGAGATAAGTAGAGTAATAATTGAAAATATAAGTAATGATTAGAGAGAAATAGAGAAAAAAATGAGAGTAATGATTGAAGAAAAATAGGATAATGATTAAATCCAAAATTCGAAACCCAAAAACAAACAAGGCCAAACGAAGGAATTAAGAGTAAGATTGCAATGCCATTTCACCTCAACGTCATTATCTGTGATTGATTTAGCTAGGCCAAAGAAACATGTGATGCCTGAAACATGCATGCGGATCATGTTTTCAATGGGCATAATCGCGAGATTCGATTTTGTGGACGGTATTTAGTATTTTCGTATATGGCACATTCTGCGTATTCGTTTCACAGCTATTCACGACCTCCTTGTACCTAACTAAACTTGCCACCAAATTGGAGACCTATTGAAATAATCAGGAATCTGCCTTGCAAAATGAAATAATCAGGAATCTCTCTAAAGGGCGTAGGATGAAATTCTGCAGCTGAATATGAAGGTGGTCAGATGTAAGCATTCTTATTCCCACTTTTCATGGAGTAATTATTCAGTATTCTTGGTGCCCCAACACCCTTCTCTATCACACATTTATTGTGAGGTAATGTGTGGTGGAGAAGGGTTTTTTTTTTTAATCAAAACAAAAACATATCATATATATTAGAACAAAAGTACAAGGAGAAAAGGACGTCCGAAAATACAACAAAAACTAAAAACTAAAAAAAAACAAAACAAAACAAACCAAAGCCACAAAGAACCAGATTGATTGCCGGTGTCGGACCCATCGAACACATTCGTGAGGGTGGGTGGAGCGGCCAAGAGGAGAGGTTAGGTATGGGTAGAGCAATTCTGAAGATGACCCGCCGCACCAGACACATGTCCACCGCAACCTACTGCTGGAGCTACTGCTTTGACGCCGCCACCGTCGCTGTTGACCTAGTTCCAAAGATCCAAATCTAGAACTCTAGATCTGGCCCTGAAGTCAAGGATGGGATCAGGGGGTCTAGTGGTGGCGACCGCCACGACAAGAATTTTAAAAAGTAAATTATTATATGTAAAAAAAAAAAATTATGCCCAACTTATATAGTCTCGCCACTACTAGATTTTTTTAGTATACATTTCGCCATTGCTAGGATAAAATCCTAGTTCCGTCCTTGCCCGAAGTTCAAAAATATGAGGATACAACTGTCTCAACCCAAAACCGCAGGAGAGAGGAGAGAGAAAAAGGGAAGGGTGGTGGGGTGATAAGCACCCGAAAATGGAATTTAGGGTGCGCTAGTAACTAGGCTTAGTGTTAATTTAAGTATCAATTAGTTGTTTTTAATGAGTTTTGCTCGTAGAATGTTTTGGTACTGTGTTGCAGGCGAATCACATAAGAAGGAGTTTTAAAGGCCAACCTGTGGCCAAGCTGTGGCCAAGGCGTGGCCAAGGCGGAAGCCTGGCCAAGGTGTGGCCCGAGCAGAAGAGCAGAAGGCCAAGGCATGGCCTAGGCCCAGTCAAGGCAGAGGCAGCACCAGAAGCAGACGACCGAGCCACAGCCAAGCCGCAGCCAAGGCGTGGCTAAGTCTGGAGCAGCATGGCCAAGGTGTGGCCCGAGCAAGGCAGCAGCAAGCTAGGCCTCTATCAAGCTCGGCATCGATGGGAAGAATGGCGTGCCATCGATGCCGAGGCCCTTTGCAGCAAAACCCCCCTAGCCACCTCGGCATCGATGTCAAGAATAAAGATCCATCGATGCCGAGCCCCTTTACGCGCAAGCCTTTAATCACCTCGGCATCAATGGGAAGAACCAAGATCCATCGATGCCGAGCCTCTTAGCAGCTCAGCTTAAGCACTTTGCCAGCGATGCCGAGGGCCTTAGGGGCGAATCTTCAGAGCATCATGGGAATATTCCAGGCGCGGATCTCCTGAGTATTTAAGTTTGTGACATCATTTTTGTAGAAACAAGTAGTAGCACGTTTTTAGGATAATTTCTAGATCTAGCTTAGGTTCATTTTTGCTTTTTGCATTGTTCTTGAGTGTTCTTGTTTTTCAGCCTTTCAATATTTAATTTTCTGTCTTAATTAGTTAGTTTATGATATTGTCGCTTTAATTAAAGTTGTTACTCGTCTTCCGATCTATCATTTGATCCATTTTATTTCTAGTCTTGTGTTTTCAATTATGCTTAGTCAATTTTCGCTTGCTCTTATCTTCGTAGATATGCGTGAGTAGTTTCGAGGGTTGGGTCATGGGATGATTAGCATCCCGTGGCTTGGGTAAAAATTGCATTTTTCACCAATAAAGCTTCAATTTTTAGATGTGAAAATTAATGTGGGGTTCGGATTCATTTGGGGAGTTACCGAGGTGTTAACCTCTTTGATCATGTGTAGGTAGGAGCTTCGCCTACCTACCACACATGATGCTTAGAGCTCTGTCGCTCGAGGGGTTCACCAAATGGGTTCTAGAGCTAGCTTGATAATCGAATCTCTTTTTCCCGGTTTTGATACCTACAATTGTGTATTTTAAATCGTGTGGATTGGTGAAAAATGTGATTTAGCCCAAGTCATGAGTGCTAGGATTCCTAGACCTAACCTGTCTTTTTCCTAGTTTATTCGTTCTTAATTAGCCATTTTAATTCCACCGTTCAAAGTAAAACCAAGTTGACTGGCTAAAAGTCGAAAACCCTACTTGCATCTACAAATCCGAGGCGAGCCATAAACTAATTCCCTTGGGTACGATCCCGGACTTCTCCGGATTATTATGCTTCAAATGACGTATTAAGCCCTACGCTTGGGGTAATATTCTTCAACACGGAAGATAACGAAGCATGGGGCGGAAGGGGAGAGAAGGGAAGGGGCGGGGTGGGGGGGGGGACCTCGACTTCACTCTCTCCCTCTCTAGACTCTCCACCCATCAGTCTAAGGCAGCTCCAATAATGGCTTAGTTATTGGAGAAAGGCCGGAGAAGGGTGTTGTTAGCGCATCAAGTGGCAGTGTTCCAAGACCTCGCAATAATATATATTTGGGGGGCCTGCTGTCTCATAAACGGCAGGCACTGCCCAGCCCCAAAACGACATAGTTTTGGAGCCAAAACCAAGAAAGCACCCAAGGTTTTGTTTGGTTGTGGTTTATGATTGGTTAGTTTATTGATTTTTATGGGCCCATTTCGAGACCCCAAATATAATTCAAACCTCAATTCTTCTTAAAATATTGTTTTAAGTTGGTGTGACGGGTCATCAAGGAGAGTCTGCTCTATGTTCATATCTGACCTCTCAACTTCGGCCTCTCCAACCCCTCTTCACAAGTGTGTTCAACGGGTTCAGCTCCGGTGTTGTGGTTCCAAGACAGCTTTTCTTTTTTTGTTTTGTTGTTTTTAGTTGTTTCTGTATTTTCGGACCGATAGTGTCCCCTTTTATTGTACTGTTTCCTTATATATATTATCTGCATTTTTCTGGCTGGTCAAAAAAATGTTTTTTTATGAGTTGCTTAAAAAAATTTAAGAATAATTATAATTTGAGTTCCAAAATGGGCCCACAAAAATCAATAAATCAAACCACAACTAAACAAAGCCTTGGTGCTCTCGATTTTGGCCCTAGATACGCCATAATTTGGGGCTAAGCAGCGCCTGAGGGAGACAGCAAACCCCCAAATCTCAATAATTTTCATTTTAATCAGACTATTGTGTGGCATGTGATGCCCTAGCAATGGAAATAACTGTAGTGGGCCGAGCGATGTGGGCTCGAGCCGTGCATGTCGAGTGGAACCTCTTCCCCGACCCTAGAAGCCGTTCCGCCCCTTTATAAGTCTGTGACAGGCTCGGTCCAACGAGGATCATTCGCCGAGCCTGTTTTCCTTCCTCTCGGACGATGCCGCCTTATCTAACCGATTTGCCGTCGGCCTCACGTTCGGTTCTGAACGAGCGTGGGCCGAACGTCTTTTCGTCAAAATCATGATAACAGTCTCTACCGTGACATGGGACGTGACGTCACTCGAGCAGTTACTAAGGATAAGTATGAGGGCACGTGCAGGTGCCAGCTCACCTCGCAAACGGTTATGGAAACCCTATAGTGACGATAGGGTGAGGTCAGCCGACACGTGCCGAGCACAGGTACAGCCTTGGAGGCCAAGCCAGGAGGTCCCTATAAATAGGTCGTTATAGCCTCTTTGGAGGAGGTACGCACTACTGATCTAAAAACCCTAGCTCTTCGTTCTCATTCTTTCCAAGAACGACTGTACTGATTCTTGCATCGGAGGGCCATTCCGGGGGACCTCCGGTGTGGTCTGTAGTCGTGCTTGATTTTGCAGGACGAAGGACGGGATCAAGGTCGAGCCTCGAACCAGTTGATCGGAGCCCCCACAAATTGGTGAACCTGACGTGAAGAAGTTGTTCGTAAGTGCAAACCTAGCCAACTATTCTCTCCAATTCCAAAGCAGCCTGCTCAGCACCTTAAACCCATCACCAGTCCTTGGCCCTTTGCCCAATGGGGCTTAGATATCGTCGGTAAACTTCCAACAGCCCCTGGGGGTTTCAAGTTCTTGATCACAGCCACGGACTATTTTTCGTAATGGGTGGAAGCCGAGCCTCTCGTCACCACAACTGAGGCGGATGTTCGGCGATTTGTTTGGAGGAACATCGTTACTCGATTTGGTGTTCCCTATGCCATTGTGTCCGACAATGGCTCTCAGTTCGTCGGCAAGGAGCTTACTGGTCTTTGTGCTGAATTTGGTATCCGTTTCTTCAACTCCACTCCGTCCTACCCACAGGGGAACGGTCAGGCCGAGGCCTCAAACAAGACAGTGTGCGCTGGCATCAAACGCCGATTGGACTCCAAAAGAGGACGATGGGCCGAAGAACTACCTCGTGTTCTCTGGGCATATCGCTCCACTCCACGTCGCTCCACCGGTCAGACCCCCTTTGCAATGGCCTTCGGTACGGAGGCGGTCATCCCATTGGAGTCACGATTTCCAACACTTCGAACTGAGACCTTTGATCCACAAACCAATGAAGAAGCCGTTGCTACCGAGCTGATTTTAGCCGAAGAAAAAAGGGACGATGCCCAGCTTAAACTTGCCAGCTACCAGCAAGAGGTCGCTAAGGGATACAACCGTAACGTTCGGCTCAAAAAGTTCAGAGTCGACGATTGGGTTTGGAGGAAGGTTGTCCGGGCCAATCAAAAAACCAAGTTCAAACCAAATTGGGAAGGCCCCTACAGAGTCATCAAAGAAGTTGGCAATGGCTCCTACAAGTTGGAGGACAAAGACGGTCGGCAAATTGAGAATCCGTGGAATGCTCTCAACCTCAGAAAAGCTTATCTTTGAAATTAGCTGCCTACTTTTTAAGATGAATGTGTTAGCCAATGTCATTTGACAAAATTTTGTACTCAACTTGTTACTTAATGAGCAGCTCTCCATCTTTACTAGGACGTACTTATGTTTGTTCGTCTGTATCTTCGTTCATTTCGTGGCTCCGAACGACTTGATGTTCGGCCACTTCAAATCAACAAACTAATCAAGTTTGTTATTCGTTCAGCCACGTTCATACATCTGACTTGAACAAACTGGTCACTTCAACTATTTACTTAGCATTTTGCATTGGGACAAGGCTGGCATTTGAGCCGAGCCTTATACCAACACAGGGGCTGATACGAGTAAACAGTACCAAGGAAACAAGCCAAGGTTTTTCACCTTCGGCAAAACAATCAAAATATTTCTATGGCATGAGAAAATGGCTAACTCATACAAAACACAACAACATAGTGGGGAAGCTATCTGAAGCAAACCCTTTAAAAGTTGATTGATTCCATACAAATCGCACAAACAGCAAAAACACAGGGAATTGTTCAACAAAATTCCATAAGTTCAAGTATTACATCTGGCACGGCAAACTCCTGACAAGTGGAGCCGTCCAGTCCTCAAACAAAATCAACCACAAAGTTCCCAAAAGAAAAAGACTTCAAAGAAATTCGTTAAAACTTGAAGGTCTACTTCTACGGCAACCGATCGACCACCTTCGGCGCCTGCAGTTGTTTCCAGCATCAGTCAAACCTTCGCTTGATCTTCCACGGCGTCCTTCTTTATTGTCGCTTCAACTTCAATTTGAGCCTCAACAAGGGATGCACCAGCGATCTCCTCATCATCTTCTTCCAGAGGCAGAGGTTGGCATTCTTCTTCGGTATATGGCAGCTCAAGGCTCGGGATCACTGGCTCGGGAAGTTGCTTCAAAAAACCAGATTGGGGCTCAATAGCCATCACCCCGGCCATCGCCTTGGATCCCGCCTCGAATCCGAGCAGAAAGAAGTCTGGAAGCCGAACCTCCAGTTCATCGTTCACCATCTTGTGCGCGATTTGGGTGTACTCCAAAGCAGCTCTTTGGATTCCGGCTTCGTACCCCTTCGCGTCCGCCTCCTTCAGCTTGTTCCCCATCTCCTCTTTGACTTTCTTCAAAGTCTCCTCGGCTGAAGAAGCAGCTAATCTGGCTTCGGCTAATTCCTTCTCCAGCCTCTCCACCATGGCGGTAGACTCTTTGAGTTGATTCTCAGAGATCCTCCACTTCGTCCGGAACGAGTCCCGATCGGTTCGGTATCGCTCCCACTCGGCGGAAACTCTCTCAGCCTTGTCATACGCCTTGAGGGCAGCCTGCCCAGCCTGATTAACGAAAAACGATCAGCAATAGAAAATGTTCAAGTATAAAGGCTATGAAATCAAAGATATACCTGTACTAGATGAGAGCACATCTCACCAAGACCTGGCATCAGGTCGGTAGGAACTTGGTCGTAGTCCCTCGGAAGAGCCAACCCCCTAAGAAGTGTGACGGCAAGGTTCGGCTCCTCCTTCACCGAGTCCTTCAGGAGTAACACTCGGCCGTCGGGCATCGTGTACGAAGGGCTGAATTGACGAAGGATGGCAGCCTCGACCTCGGGGTCTGTGAGATCGATATGAGGACCAGTGGTGATTCCTCCTTCTTTCTCCTTCGGAGGGGATGCTTGGACCTTCTCAGCGGGTCGTTCTTGGAGCGTCGCCGTCTGACGATCGTTGGAAGAAGTCTTCTGCCTTTTCTCCCTTTGTTGATCTTGGCTTCCCGACGAGCCTCTAATCCGAGCAGGGTTGGCAGATTTGGTGGGGATCACCGGTCTCGGGATATTTCGACGAGACATGTCTTCGGCTGATTGGCCAACTATCCTGACGGGAATGGGGGTTTCGTCGGTATGAAGCTGCGTGAGCCACTCCTCTGCTGTGTATCCTATTTTTGGCAGCCTCACTCCCCGCTGCCGCTTCGGACCGGGTTCGTCGGAAGGCGCCTGAGTGTTCTTCTTTTTCCGAACGTTTGTCTCGCCCGGATGGTCCTTCTGGGCCGTTTTACTCGACTCTCCTCCTTCGGTTCTCTTCCTCCCTCTAAGCACACCCTTGTACGATGGCTTGTACTCGAGAAGGGTTGGGGCGTGTCGGCAAACCTGGGCCAGAAGCGTCTCACAAGCTTTCTCACGAGAGTTGGCGTTCAATCCTTTCGATATAGGTCCAAGTTCTGCAATAAGACAATAACAAGTCAGGTAAGGTCTTCGGCAAATGAAAGCAAAAGTTGTTTACCGTAAAGGAGCGTGTTCGTTCGGTCGACTTGCCTCTCGTATCTTTGATCTTTGGGATTGCAAATCGGCGGGGCCCATTGCCGAACTCGTAATTTCCATGAACTTCAAGGTAAAAATCAGCCCACTTGTCCGTATCGGACAAGCCGTCGATCAAGGGAGTCTTTTTTGGGCGCGTCGTCAGATATCGACGGCTAGACTTAGCGTGACGTGACATGGTGTACGTGTGAAAGAGGTCCGTCGGCGTGAAATCTAGGTTTTGGCTCTCGACCAGAGCAACTACCGACATGATGATACGGTAGCTGTTGATCGCAAGTTGGTGAGGGGCCAGGCAAAACTTCCACAGAATCTCCCTAAGGAAGGGGTGGAGTGGGAACCGAAGGCCGGCCTCGCATATGGCCATGAGAGGCACGGTTATATGTTCGGGGCAATGTTGTCTTTGGTCTTTGATTTCCGTGCTCTTCACCCGATGAAGAAGCACGTCATCAGGAATATGGTACTTCCGGCAGAAGGCCTCGTACTTTCCCGAAACGCCACTGAAGTAGTGGGCGTAGGGGCACAGAGACCCCTTGTCGAACAGATCAGCGTCACTCGGTGCCGACGACGAGGCCTCTGCTCCTGAAGCGAATCGGGATTCAGCCTCAGTACCCATCCGGGGCTCGGCGTCGGATTCCGTCTCAGGAGTGAATACGATCTCCGGGTCGGTTAAGTATTCCTCCTCGGCGTAATCATAGACCCGCTCGGCGTTAGAGTCATCAGATGGAGGGGACGTGGCAGACATCCTCGTGGAGATCGGGGAATGGTTTTGGCTTCGGCTTCGGTGTCTTTCAACGAGCTCGTCAATTACTCGACGATCGGATTCGGTCTCCGAACAACCAGAGTCCGAAGAAACCTCGATGACCTCGTGAGCCAGACCTAGAAAAAGAACAAAAAGGGCAGAAATGAGCAGTCGGCATCTGCATCGGCAAAAGAAAGAAATAAGAGGGCTCGGCGTACTAGTTGGCTCACGAGTCATTTTCTTATCCTAACGGCAGTCACGGCCACCCCTATGCCTAGTTAAGCGCATGGACCCCCACTGGAGGGAATCACGCTCGGTTAAACATCTGCTCCTAGTTAACGTTCGGAAGAACTTCAGAACCCCAAATGGGGCTCGGATGAACAGATTGAGTTTTGATGAACGTCACTGTTCATCCCGGGTTTCTCGACTTTCGTTCTTGACGAAACTTCTCAAAAATCGGATGAAAATACATGAAAAACAGAGGATAAGTGAGGATAACTACTTACTTGGAGATTCGCCGCTTGAATCGACGCTGCAACTAAAAATCTTTGGAAAAATCAAAAAGATCATAGACCGGGACAGAGGAGTTTTAGAGAGAGAGGCTCTGGGACGACAGAGAGAGAAACGTAAAGAATTTCTCTCTCCTCGCCCGTCGATATTTATAAACAGGCGTTGGCGTTTCGAATTTCCCGCCTCATTATTTCGTCGCCGAACCAAGGCCCAATGACAGCACAACGCGTGGCCGTTTCAAGCTGTCGTCGCCTGAAGTCTTTTCGTCTGCCAGGGCGTCTTTTCAACTGACGTCCTAGCCCAAAAGTTGACAACTATCCCCTCTCCAATGGAGCTTCAATCCGACCGTTGCTGCTTCTGATGATGGGCCTTTGTCGGCTCCATCCCGCTCGGCTCTATCAAAAGTCAACCCCTACCGCCTGAATAGCTTCGGTAGGGATTGAGGGGCTATTGTAGTGGGCCGAGCGATGTGGGCTCAAGCCGTGCATGTCGAGTGGAACCTCTTCCCCGACCCTAGAAGCCGTTCCGCCCCTTTATAAGTCCGTGACAGGCTCGGTCCAACGAGGATCATTCGCCGAGCCTGTTTTCCTTCCTCTCGAACGATGCCGCCTTATCTAACCGATTTGCCGTCGGCCTCACGTTCGGTTCTGAACGAGCGTGGGCCAAACGTCTTTTCGTCAAAATCATGATAACAGTCTCTACCGTGACATGGGACGTGACGTCACTCGAGCAGTTACTAAGGATAAGTATGAGGGCACGTGCAGGTGCCAGCTCACCTCCCAAACGGTTATGGAAACCCTATAGTGACGATAGGGTGAGGTCAGCCGACACGTGCCGAGCACAGGTACAGCCTTGGAGGCCAAGCCAGGAGGTCCCTATAAATAGGCCGTTATAGCCTCTTTGGAGGAGGTACGCACTACTGATCTAAAAACCCTAGCTCTTCGTTCTCATTCTTTCCAAGAACGACTGTACTGATTCTTGCATCGGAGGGCCATTCCGGGGGACCTCCGGTGTGGTCTGTAGTCGTGCTTGATTTTGCAGGACGAAGGACGGGATCAAGGTCGAGCCTCGAACCAGTTGATCGGAGCCCCCACAATAACTAAGCATCAAAAGGGAATGGAAAACGTGCAGGTAAAAAAGAAACAAGAAAAATGATATAGGCCACAAATTCCACAAGGAAATTTGATTGGGGTTCGTCCAATGTACAATGGAGACGTTCTTAATCCACAAAAATGACCAGCAAATTAGGTCCATTTCAGGCCACCTAAACTTTGGGTAAAATCCACGTAGAAACTCCTCCTATATTCTTATAAACCTTCCAGACCCAACCAAGGATTAACATTGTTGGTGCTCTCAACCCAGAAATTCACGTCTTCAGCATGAAGACTTGGGCTAAAACTCTCTGTAATTCCAGTAAGAACAATTACGGAATCAAACAAGTAAACTCCAGGAAATGGCAGGCGCAAAAATGAAATATGCAACTTTAACAGTGAGGATCATTCAAACTGAACTCAGGTTTTAACACAAGTCATTGACCACCAGCTACTGGGTGCAGCCACAGGAGAAACCAAGACTAGAGAACAAGGTTCCAATAGGGGCAGTGGAATTGCTTGTCCATAATTTTGAGTGTCTGCTAATCAAACGTCCCGCCAAAGAAAAGTTACCACATAGTTTTTAAAGAGACCTCTCCACATAACATAATTCTCTACCATCGGTGTGCCCAAACCATCAACAATGATCAACCCAAAATTGAAGATATATCGAAGGAGTAAGAGTTACTCAGGCAGAGAACATATGGTCCAAACTGACAAATACTAAATCCATCAAATCCAACAAAATGACGTCAACAAAAAGCAATAAAGGAAGCAACTAATAAGTTTGGCAACACATCATAACTAGTAACTTAGTCGAACAGACTGAAACCCATGTCATCATCAGACTCCTCGGCAGGTTCTTCCTTCTTCTCTTCCTCCTTAGCAGCAGCAGCAGCAGGAGCAGCACCACCGGAAGCAGCAGCTGCAACAGGGGCAGCAGCAACAGCAAACTTGCTGGGATCCTGCAGTATCCAACCCAAAACAAGTTGTTCATGTATGTGAAGACAAGAAGTCAAAAACAACAAAAGTTAGGCCCTCCGTTCATTAACAAATATGCATCACATACCGCAAGGTACTCCTTGACTTTATCTGCCTGGGGGAAGGAGTATTCAGTTTCCACTGCAATGGCCAGGAGATTTTTGTAGGCATTGATGAACATGTGAGGTGCAGCAGCAAGAGTTGGGTAAGAAATAGCCAGTGCCAATGAGGTGACCAAGGAAACGCCGGAGGCAAACTTCCCAACGAGATCATCCTCTGTCAGATCAAGCACCTCTGGGTTGAAGACCGATCCATTGTCGTACACAGTCAGGACAACAAGACCATAAGAAAAGGGCCTAATGCCAAGTTTTGCGAGAAGGGCAGCCTCAGAAGATCCAACTTTGTCGCCCTTCTTGATAAGATCCACAGCGGTAACAATTTCGACTGTACCCTTGTTAATTTTGGTGGGAATATTGAGCACCTGGAACATTACGTGTGAGAAACAAAATAACTACTAATAGACACTAGAGAAAAGTTGGCAACAGTTAAGGCTACAGACCTGGAAGAAAGAGGTCTGGGAAGGGTCGAGTCCAGTGTTTCCGGGTGGGACAACAACATCAACCGGAGCCACCAATCCAACACGAGCAGGAGCTCCTACCTGTACAAAGAGAAATGTATGAACAACATCAGCACAGAAATGAATCTATACCAAAGTGATATCACAAATACTGAAACCACAAAACATGTAGGGATAGTTCAAAAGTAAACTCCCCACATTTTTTTTTTATTGTACATCGGAAATTTCAGTGAACTCCCCTTGAAGTATTTAAGAAAAAATGCAAAGTTCAATTCTACAACTTCGTTGAGCTGTTATAAATTGTTTTGGTTATAAACGAGCTAGTCAAAATTAAACCGGTTCTGCGGAATACAGTTCACATTGTTCTCTGCTAAAGCAAATAACGAAAGCAATCAAAGAGAACTAAAAGAAATAAAACGGACCACAGTATGTTTTACCAACAATAAGGACCACAAGATAAATAATCAAGGGAAACAGACTATAAATAGACCTCAACAAAACAAATTTCATCTCAACGGTGTTTCAGTAACTCCACAAACATGAATGAGAGCATTCCTCAAGCAAAAGATAGCTATTCTGTAAACATCGTTATGAAAGTTTCTGTTTTGCCATGATCAAAATGTGTAATTAGTTTAATGAAAGTTGCATGTTGCATTGTATCAAAGATTGGATTCCTAACAATTTGACTGTTTGTACACGATATCAGGTTCCATTAGATGGCATGAAAACAACCTACTTCTCATGTAAAATATAACAGGTGTGCAACATCACAAATATCCCTCAAGCAAAAACCATACTACAAAATATAGCACCAAAATACTTATATATGTACAGTAACGAAGAAGTATCAGCAAGAACAATTCATTACTGGAAATGTTAAGAGAATACGAGCAACCTATTGAAACTGGGTGAAATTCATAATCCATTGAGAAACACGAAAAATGAGGTTACATAGATTAGGTAAAAGGTCATAAATTTTCACCTTGTACTTGGCAACCTCTTCGCTGACCTCCTTCAAATCACCCTTTGTGAAAATCAAGCCAACATTACCCTATTTTCCACAAAAATAAAATAAAAATCAAAGTAAACATCTCTAAATCCCAATCACTAACAAATCCAAACTACGGTTGCAAATCAGCCGAGCCCAGCTTTGACTAGCTCGAGCTTGAGATCGGCTCATTTATTATTGAGGTGTTCACGCTCGGTTCATTTACTACACGAGCCAAGCTCCTTCCTTTACTATACGAGCTTAAAACTCGAGCTTGAGCTCGACTAGTTTACGAAAGAGACGAGCCCATAACGAGCCGAGCCTTTTGAAGCCCCAATCCAAATCCATACTGCGGCCACAATCGAGCCAAGCCGAGCTTTGAAAAGTTCTAGCTAGGCTCGTTTAAAACTAGTCTAGTTCAAGCTCAAGTCGAGCCCAAATAATCGAGCTTGAGTTTGGCTTGTTTATTATTGACGTGTTCAAGCTCAGTTCATTTACTACACGAGCCTCTGTAATGAGCCAAGCTCCTAAACTCAAGTTTGAGCTCAACTAGTTTACAAAAAAGCCGAGCACATAACGAGCCGGCCTCTCGCAGCCGCAATCCAAACCCACAAAATAACAAAAAGAACTCAAATTCCGTTAAAGTCGAGCCCAAATAATTGAGCTTGAGCTTGGCTTGTATATTATTGAGGTGGTCAAGCTCAGTTCATTTACTACACGACTATATCTCCTTCGTGTGCTAAACGAGTTTAAAACTCGAGCTTGAGCTTGACTAGCTTACGAAAAAAACTAAAATTGAGTTGAAGTCTTACAACGAGGAGGGGAATGAGATTGAGGAAGGCCTTGTTTCCGGTCTTCTCGGAGTGAATCCTGATGGACCTCTTCATCATCGTGTTCTTACCCATTAGAACCACAGAATCGCCGCGTAGACCCCTGCGGATGTTCTGGAGCTGGTTCGACCCGACGTTGTCGGCGGCGGCGATCAGGATCTGGGTGTAGTCGTCGAGGAGCTGGCAAAGCTTGTGATCGTACTTGATCTTCTTATCGGCTTTCGATGTCTTCACCGCCATTATAGATACAGGTACAGATACAACAAAAACTGTATGTATGTGTGTGCGTATAGTACAAGAGGGGGGGGGGGCCAAAATCGAGGGCCAAGACGAAGCTGAGAGCTTTGCCAAGGCGGACAGCGGCTGGTGCTGTCGCTTTAACCTCTCTCTACTACTACTGCTAACTTCTGGTTGCGAAGAGAGTTGAGGAGGGAGAGAAAACCCTAGTTGCAGCAAATCTGAGAATTAGGGCTACGAGTTGAATTTATAGTAGGGACTGTAGCGAAGTTGTTTCGACCTAATTTGGACGGCTTGGATTTAATACTGTTGAGTTTTGTGAACTTTAATGGGCTTTTTAGATTGTTCTTCAAAATAGAAAATGGGCTTTAGATAGTGTATTGGGTCGTGTTTACAGGCCCATTGGTGGTTTTGTTAACAAAATGTCAAAATGTATTATCGGTGGAACGTTCATATGCCTCATTTGTCATGGAATAGTGCAAATGCTTTGATGACACATCACATGGTACCCTAAATCTGCTATTCAAATGTGGTTATCATAACATTGTTCTTTGCCAAAAGTTCAAGGACGGTACACTTGGGAATGCGAGATGCCTCTCTAGCTATCCATCTCAACGCACACCTTTATCGTCGCAAACTTTTGATATGGCTAATTGGGGATAGCGTTGCACTGATAGTCATGAATGGTAGAGCAACAAATGCGAAAAATGCGGAAAAAAAATGGTTTGTGAGGCTAAAAAATTTTGATTGAAAAGTAAAAAAGTGAGGCTAAAACTAACAAATGCGAAAAAAAATTGAATAAAAAAAAATAAAAAAGAGATAGAAAAGGTTGAAAAAGTGTAAATGGAATGGGGGTCTTAATAGGACCTAACCTACGAATTTAAGAATTAAATAAAAGCTCATCAACACCTCCACAGATAACCCATCGATCCAAAAGAAAAACTTGTCCAGATATCCCGATTTATTATTTAAACCCTACATAAATAGTCCATTTTCTCTGTCTCCTGACAGCGAAACTTTAATGCCTTGTTTTTTTCACAATTCAAAAGGAATTTTTCAAAAAATTCCTCCTAGATTTGTACTAAATTCTTCATACTTTCAATATTTTTCTCTCTATCTCTTTCCACTTATTATCCCTACTATTTTTCAAAATAAATTTCAAACAACAATCCAAACAAAGCATAATTTTAAAAGATTCGCTGTGGCATCTGCGACCATTACCTAGAATGGTAATCTACCGGGTCGTAACTTCGTAAGCGGTGGTAATTTAGGGGTTTTACTTTGTAAGCAGGCAAAATTAATTTACTGGACCTACATTTATATTCATGTTGATGGTATGAACTGAATTACCAATAAGCTTTGTGAATGGTTTGTTTGAGAATGTCTTTGGTGATATTCACTTAGTGAATGCTTTGTGATCTTGAATAATAGCTTTAAAAGTTAAATTTTCTTTCAATTGACCAAATTTTTTATTTTTATTTATTTATTTATTTTATTACCAAAACCACCGCCCAAGGGCTACAAGAAAAGCAAAAGACTCTTTCGCTAAAATAGGAGAAACATAAAAGGGGGATAAGAGCATGTACACCAAGCAAGAGGTATTTTACCTGCCCAATTCTCTACTTTTTTCATTTTACCTACTCAAATCTTTCTCTATTCCACATTAATCCTCTTTATAATCCTCTCTATCTAATAATATATAAAGAAATATAGTATTTAATAATATATAAAGAAGGAGAGAGAATGAAAAGGTGGTAGGGTGGAGAGAGAAAATAATTTTTTAGTGAATAGCTCTTGAAACATTGCTCGATACTTCTGGAGAGGATTTTCTGCAAAGGAAATATAGCTATTAGTTTACCTAGGCTGGTGCAAGGTGGTTTTGGTGTCCAAAATAGGTAAAATAGCTAAAAAGTAACATTTTGCTAGTCTTGTACTCATGCTCTAAGAGTATCTATAATGGTATAACCAAAAGTGATAGATTTTTAAAGTTAACAATATTAGTGCAAAATATGACTCACAATACTATAATTAAACTTAACAACCTCCTTAGAAATAATCAAATTTTAGACTTTGAATACTCAAAACTAGTAACATTTTGCCAATAACTAAATTTAATAAATATCACATTCTCAATGAAATACACACATCATTACAAAAAAAATGTTCTCTCTCTTCCATCTCCCCCCTTCACCTTTTTCTTTTTCTTTTTCAACAATGTTTTCAAAAAAAATATTTCACTATTTTTTTAAAATTGTTTTTAAAAAACAGTTTTCCCCCAAAAATTGTTTTTTAACTTTTTTTTTAAAAACATTTATACAAAACAAATTGTTCTTTTTTCAAAAAATTGTTTTGTACAAGAAAATATATTTTTCAAAATCTTTTCTTATATAAAAACTATTTTTTCAAAAACCGTAGTTACACAAAAGTTGTTTTTCTTTAATTTTTTTTTTAAAGTTTTGAAGAAAGTTGAAAAATTATTTTCTATTTTAAATAGTTTTTATTAGTCTCAAAATTATTTTAGAAAAACTATTTCCTATGTTCACGGTTTTTAGTTTTTTTTTTTGTAATTTAAAAATGTGATGTGGCAACTTTTGGTTATTTAATTTTGATTATGTCATTGTGGATCTCTACATTATTAATTTTAACAATCTCTTAAATGGATAATCAAAAGTTAATGTGGTAACTTTTGATTATCTATTTTTGATTATAATATTGTGGATACTCTAAGCGACCCAAATTAACAGGGAGAAGGCCCCTAGTTTACTACCTTGAGTACCTTCGTCGCGGCTAAGAGCAAGTTTATCAATAGTTTGGTAAAATTGCTAGTAAACAGTGCATTTTTTTCATTTTACCTACTTATATCTCTCTCAACACTACACCAATATTATCTATTTTACCTTACTCCAATTAAAATATATATTTTCACTCATTTTTTTATTATCTTTATTGTTTAAAGAGAGGAGAAAGGAGGGAGGAGAGAGAGAAAGAAATAATAAAAAAAGAAAAGAGTATGAATAGTGCATAGGTAAAAATAGAGAACAATTATTCACAAATGTATTTTTGCTCCTCTTTTAGCTCATTTGGTGTAGACTATTTTTTATGTTTCTCTTAGGTGAAATAGCAAAAAATGTATTTTTGCTCCTCTAGTGTACTTGCTCTAAATGAGCCAGCACTGTACATTAGCAGACCGAAACTGATCCCCAGCTCATCCTTCATCTGTCTAATATCCCCAACGACAGCCAAGATCTCCCAGGGAGGGACCAATTCAAACACACTAAGCTTGATTGCCAATTGATTATCCGATTCGACTAGCCCTTCCATCAAACCCATATTCTTAATCATTCCACAACCTTGGCGAATTGCAAGGAGCTCACCTTGGAGAGAGGAAGAGATCTTCACTGAACCCACCATCCCATTGATAAGAGATCCTTTCCAATCTCGAATAGTGACTGCCACTTTTGCATCCGCTCCATCGCCCCTTAAGACTCCGTTCAGTTGTCGAGAAAGTTGTGTGGGAAATTAATTCCCAGAAAAAGTGAAGTGAGGTGAAGTAAAAGAAAAAGAAAATTATTTTCCTGTGAGTGTTCATTTGACAAAAGAATTTTGCAAGAAAAATTAAGATTTAGTTGTTCATTTGTCAGCAAAAAGAAACTTTCGGGAAAATTTTGTAAGTGTTCACTCATTTTCCTTTTCCCGCGACGCAAAATCCTGTGTTTTTTGCAGGATCACTTTTGCAGGAAAGTAATTCCTGCAGGAAAACTAAATTGGTAAGTCCTAAAATTTTCCTGCCAACTGAACACTAGGAAAGTTATGGGAAAATTGATTTTCCCATCCTTTCCTGTACTTTCCTGCCAACTGAACGGAGCCTAACTGCCGCATCACAATTCACTTTCACTCGTCTTCTGTCCGGAGCCCACCATTGCAAAATATTGTCCACAATATTTGGGTTATCTATATGGATTGGGGAAGACACCACAACCTCTGTACATTCGCGAATAGCCTCCAAGGCCCTTTTCATGATTAATTCTGGATTAAGATATGCCGAATCAAAAACAAACTCGTTATGCGTTTTCCAAATGAACCATGCTATAAAAGCTGCTCTCTTTAATTCCAAACACCCCCCAACACCCCCCCCCCAAAAAAAAAAAAAAAACTGCTCTCCCCGGAAGATCACACGCCCCCCCATTATTGTAAGAGTCTCACTTAAGCACAGAAGAGGGGTGGCCAAATCCCATGTAGAGGGGGATATTACAACCAAACCACACTGCCCGAGCCCAGTGGCAATCAAATAGCAAGTGCTCTATATATAGTCTTATCAAAGTAAAAACAGCATGGGCAGATCTTAATTCTTAGACTTCCCACATTTCCTTCTAACCAAATTTTCCTTTTAGCCAAGCTATTGCTACATGCTCTCCACCAGAAATGTCTAATTTTATGAGGGATTATCTTTTGGGACCATGTTTGCTTGATTCCTTGAGAAATATTTTTGATTGAGAGTAAGCGATTTTATTGATGATCGATAGTGCAAAGACTTACATTACATTATCTTCTGTTAGTGAATTTGGGAGAGTACCTTCGGACACGAGCGCATTTATTAGTATTTGTAAAAAAAAAACACAAGTGTGAAAATCACCCCGTAAAATATCACTATTAATTTGACTTCCGAAGAGATGTTTGGATTTATAAAAGTAAGTTGAGGTAATGGGGGCTTGTAAACCCATGAAGTTTGCCTCTAATTATTTTGTGAAACAACACATAATAGGTCCTCAATAAGATTTGGGGTTTTCACGTGGTAATTGGGATATAGCCCAACATTTGGCCAACACATGACCATGGAGAGAGAGCATTTCTAAGAGCATGTACATCAGAATCTGCAAAATGGGCATTTTAGCAATTTTACCTATCCAAAACCAAAAATGAGAGGTGCAGCAGATTCGGTAAACTCAAAGCAAAAATAGCCCAGCTCTCAAACCTCGGTATAGGCCCCGTTCCACTTTCCCTTCCTTTTCAAAAAGTTCTTTTTTTCCAAATTTCAAACTCAAATATAATGCAAATGAAAAATAATTTTTTAATTTTTTTTGCACCGTATAAAAGATCTCAATGAGATCTATCAAACAAGATCCATATTAGTAGAAAAATTATTTGCGTAAATACATGATTTTTGACCTTGAAATTTACCTTCCTTTTCTAAAACCCACTTTTTCTAAAACCGGAACGGCATCTACCGAGGTACTGTTCACTCGGAAAACTATTAAAATGATTATTTAATTCTCTCTTTCTGACAAACCAGCCCCCCTCTCCAATTGTTTCAGCCCCATCTCAAACCAGTCACTTCTCAAAACGAAGAGGAAGACCATAACATTTCTGGTGAATCTTCATCGTCCTCACTACAGATCCCAAACCTCATGGGGCGAAGATGACTCCAGCTTCGTCGTCTGGTGTCCCCCCGAGTTCACCTGCGATCTCCTCGCCAACTACTTCAAGCACAACAACTTCTCAAGTTTCGGAGAGAGAGAGAGAGAGCAGATGGATCAGAATGGGGTTGGGAAGACATGGAGAAGGCCCGAAAGAAAGAGGCCCATCGAATTGGGTGAAAAAGAGGCCATCCCCGAAAAAATAATTTTATAAAAATGGAGAGGGTAATAGAGAAGATTAGAGCAACTTTGCCAGATGAGTTAAAATGGATTTGTAGCCATTTTAACTCATCAAGGGGGGGGGGGTGAAATAGCCTTACACAAGAGGAGATAAACAAGGAGCAAAAATAAATTTGTGAACAGTGCTTTGGCACTTTTGGCTCACAACTGTTCATTAGGTATGGGATATACAACATTATTTTCTATCTCCTCTCTTCATCCCTCTCTCTTTCTGTTTTGTTTTGTATTTTTTAAATTGTACTTTATTGTACTATTTGGGAAAGGAAAAAAGTATATTATAATAGATGATAGGTTAAATAGATAATGTTGGTGTAGTGTTGAAAGGAATATGAGTATGTAAAATGAAAAATGTGCACCGTTCACAAGTTTTTTTACCTAATTATTGATAAACTTGCTCTTAGTGTGGGGTTGAAAAAAAATTGAATAGGTAAAATACAAAAAGTACGCTATTGAGTAGGTAAAATGCCTTGATGTACATGCTCTAAGACTTGGTTTTGTAAGGTGTTGTTCCCCCAACAATCTCATTTCTTTGTTTTTCGTGTATTGTGCTTTCCCTTTGAGCAATATTTAACTTCGAAACTTTTCAAAGACTTAATTAGGAATTGAGGCATTGTAAGGGAAATAAGGCCCCGTTTCAGAAACGAAATAAGAACTTATTTTTTGTGTAATAAAAAGGCTTGTTCCTGAAAAGATTGAACATTACTTATTTTTTGAGAAGACAATTTCAAGCTCAAAATCATATGCTTATGCAAATAATTTTCCTATAAATATGGATCTTGTTTGATAGATCTCATTGAGATCTTTAATACGGTGCTTATTTGGATTTTGTAGAACAAACCTTCTTATTTTTCTTTGAGAAGTGGCAAAATAAGTACTTATTTTTTAAGAAGATTTCTGGAACGGAGCCTAAGCTGCATATCTACGCTTCTTTGGTATAATGTGCTTTTCAACACTACTCCCTTCTTTTTATTTTGGTGTATCCAACTCTTTTAAGAAAAATCAAAACCCACGCAATGAGAACAACAGATAATATAAAAAGTATGACAACGTGACTCTAAAAAGTCAAAAGTGCAAAGACAAATTAATGAAAAGTATAAATAAGCTCATTCCTATCGTTAACATTTGGATGATGCTATGGTGTTCCCGGTCATTTTGGGGACACCGTAATTTTTGGCATAACAGAATCCTTACAAGCATAACAAAAATCATTACAAGTATAACAGAACCATAACATGGCATAACCAAAAACCAATCAAGGTATAACCAAAAATCAACCAAGGCATAACCAACCAAGTTATGCCTTGTTATGGTTTTGATTATGCTTATAATGGTTTTGGTTATGCTTTTAATGAATTTGGTTATACTTATAATGGTTTTGTTATGCCAAAAGTTACGGTGTCCCCAAAATGACCGGGGACACCGAAGTCATTCCCTTAACATTTATACGGTTGTCATTTGCATCTCTCGCAAAGAAAAACTATTAAAGGACACAACATCATAACTAACCACACCAAATTTACAACTCGTACTCTCAACCCGAGCGTACACTTGCAGAATCATTGCCGAGGGAGCAACCATTTTTGGTTTGCCCATGTTGGTACATTCATTGGATGAAAAATTACAGCTCATGGGAACTTTTCCTTTTACATACGGAGGATATAATTATAGGATGAAATCTTAAGTTATTCTTAGAACAAAGTATGATTTATATAAATATATATTTGAGAATCAAAATTGAAATTATTTTTATTTATCTGCTTTCTTTAATAAAACTCAACTCTCTCTCTCTCTCTCTCTCTCTCCACATTTTTCCATTTGCTTATATATAGATAGGGCGATTGATAATGCAAATAGGGAAATTTTTAAAAATGGTCTTTCTAGTTTCACTCGAGTTTCATTTTCGTCCTTTAAGTATCAATTACAACTATTTTGACCTTCAAGTTTGGTTTTCGAACCAAGTTGGTCCAATTGATACGTTTGTCAGTCAAATTGGATGGAAAAAATTAGAATGAGAGCAAACGTCATCAACTATTGGACCAATTTGGTACGAAGTGCAACATCCAAACTACCATCAATCTGATTTTTGCTGTTCAGTTTATAGCTGACAGAGGTTATCAATTTGACCAATTTGGTACGAAAACCAAACTTGAAGGTCAAAAGAGTTGTACGAAGTAATTGATATTTGGAAGATGAGACTCGGATGAAATTAGAAGGACCTTTTATATAAATTTCCCATGCATATAACAACCTCTAGGAGCCTTGTTGCATTAAGCTCATCTTATTTTTCTTTGACCAATAGTCTGCAATTTTACAGGTCTACTTTGATGACTAGAAATGTTTAAGAGATCATCATCCAAAGGAAAAGATTGATCGATAACATGATATATATACATCAATACACATTTCTTTTCAAAGCAAACCTGCTTATTGACAAATGATGTTTTCTTTCCCTCTGTTAAGCAAATGTGCTTAATGTGATTACAATTGTTCAATCTAAACATTTTTTCCACATTTGTGATTTGCTCATAATCAATACTCCCACGATCCATCCTTAGTTATGGACAATAAAAAACGCATGGACGTTACTTTTTATTTTCATGTCATATTGCTATGGTGACCATTTTTTGAACGGTCTATGGTGACCATATTGTATATATTCAATTTCATGTGCTAGATGAGTCTCGCTTCTATAATGTGATTGGTATCGCGTGTTGCACCCTATTGAATGATTCTTATACAGCCGCACACGATTACAAATGTGGTTACCATTGTATTACTTTTTTTTTTCCCGCAGGTAAAAGAGAAATCCTCACATATAATGTCCAAATACTAATAGCCCAGCATCTCAAATATATCAAATAATTACACTCAAATATACATAAAATAATTACAAGCCCTAACAACCCATTTGGACGGTGAGAAAGGATGAGATACGAAAGAGAAGTGCTTTCTCACCAAATCTCACAAGACTCCGAATTAGGTTGCCTTTCAAGTAGTGGTGGAGTCAGGATTTTTGACCCAGAGGGCTAGCTTAATAGACATATTTTTATCGGAACGTATTTTTATTTTTCAATACATTATATTTGTACAATAAAATAATTCTAGTATAATGCAATTAAAATATTCCAATCACTTTATTTTTTTTTAAGCTAATTCAAGTGTCATGCAATTATTTTTCATTTATGAAAGAAATGGAGAAATAAGAATGTAAAACAATAACTGTTTTATCAAATTAAACTAAAATTATTAAGATTATAAGTATCTATAGACGAATAATTATCAATAATATTTAAAATCAAATATATACAAAATAATATTTTCTCAAGGGGGCTCTGCAAGCCCCAACATAGCTCCGCTCTTACTTCTAAGGTCTCTCTGTTGAACCTTGAACGAGTGAAGTCTGGAAACAACGATAAGTGTGAGGAACGTGACCTCCCAAGTTGTACTCTATTTATGTAGATATTATCATGATTTGCTTAATAGGGGTGTAGGGACTTTACAAGCTACTCCATAAAGCGATTGGATAAAAAAGAGCGGGACCCTAATTGCTAAGGATTGTTCTAGAAAGAATTAAATAAAGTCTTAATGGAGGTGACACCATGACCGTGACAATCTTTTCTTCCTTTTTGTTGAGATTAAGTGAGAAAGGAAAAAAGTCAATCGCTGTTTTTGGTTGAACACTCTGAGAGTAACTCTTAACTCTCGGCACAGTTTTCAATAAATTTTTCTCTCTATCTCTTTCCACTCATTACCCCTCCAACTCTCAAAAATAACTTTCTAAAAATTCAATCAAATAAAGTGATTCATAAAATTTTATGTTTGTATTTTTTTCTTTACATTTTTCTATCAAAACACTCAATTCAAATAAGTGATTTAATTAGAAACCCTAACCTTTCTTTTCTTTTTCTATGGAAATCCCTCCGTACAATGGGGTCCGTGGGCTATCGAACAGCCTCACCATTCACCAACAAAGACGCTGATTATTGATTAATTAACCAATAATCCCCACCCATAATCCGGTACGGGAAATAATAATAGTGATACTGTAAATACAATTGTGTAGCGCTCTCGCGCTCCTCCCTAATCTTCTACTCTCTCTCTCAAGAAAGGGGAAGGTGTCTCTGTCTGGTGACTCTGGTCTTTCGGTTTTCAGAGGGAGAAAGAGGGAAGGAAGACTGTGCCGTCGACTTTAGAGAGAGAGAGAGAGAGGAAGCAGCAATGGCGCCGAGAGCGAGACCCAGAAAGGTTTTCCTCGTCCTACTCTTTCTCTCTGATTCTTATGGCATTTTTTTTTATAAGTGATTCTTATGGCATTTTACTTTCTTCTTTGGCTTATCTCATATTTCGCGTTCTGTTTTGGGGAATTTTTTCTTGCAGCGTCTGACGCGAATGGACGCCGCCATTGATGCGATGACACCGCTCGGCTTCCCTGAGCAGCTGGTTCGCAGAATCGTCAAGGATCTCCTGCAGGTTTAAATCCGTTTTCTTATCCCTTTTCTCGTTTCTTGAATCATCACATATGAAATTTCATCGTTTAAGGCAAATGGGTGTGTGGGCACAGTTTTTTTTCTTCCCTTTTTCTGCATTTTCTTGGAAACCAAACAGACATTAAGGCTGTCCAGTGTCCAATGTGTTATTCAATTGAACTATTTTTTGGGGGATAAACTTGTGACAAGTACGTTTTTGTTGCAGGTATACGGTGGAGATGTAGGTTGGCCGTTTATTGAGGCTGATGCGTACAAGATTCTTATAGATACCATTCTTGATCAACCAGAAGAGGGGGATGTAGGCGAGGAAAGAAATGAAAATGAAAACCTTTTGACCGTAGGAGAGGAAAGAAATGGAGATGAAGAACATTTGCCGGTAGGACAGGAAACACATGAAGATGAAAACCTTTTGCCAGTAGGAGAGGAAAGAAATGAAGTTGAAAACCTTTTGACGGTAATATTACTTACTGTTTCAGTTGATTTGTTGGTATTGTTACTTCTATTGGTGTTTTTATGAACTGTATATGTATATTCATCAACTGAGATAAGTGCGCGTGCGCTAGAATCCACAGTTTTCTGGGCAGGGTTCGAAAAATTGGCCTAGGCAGCCACTAGGCGGTGGTCTGCACCCTCGACTAGAGTGTTGAAATTAGGCACCGAGATGATTATTTGGCTGCTAGGCAGAGAGAATGAGAATGCCGATTCTGTACTGATAAGTGGTGCACAATGCAACCTCTTGTTACGCTTTATGGAAATACAGAGAAAGAAATTTTGAGTTTGATAGAATGCCATCATGGGCATTCACTTGGAAGTATTAGTATATGTTATCTCGTGGTAAGTAAAGTACAAGAGGTTTAATAAAAGGTATGCTTTACCTGCATATAATTAACTCGTATGGTAACGGTGTGATATGTGGCGGGATATAAGTGGAGGCTATTTTTGTTAAAGTATATTGTGTGTTGGTGATGATAGTTATTGTACGATATTTGGTATTTGTGAATACAAATGTTTGTACAGAGTTTCATTGGAAGTGTGGTATCAGGTTTGGTTTTGTAAAGCAAATCTAGATATATTAGATTCATTGTGATAGTTGAAGGTGCTAGTGGTATAGTTTATTAGTTAGTTACCATTGATTTGGCACAGCTTTTGGATGTGTTCTATGTATCAATGCTATAAAAATGAACGGAAAAAACCTACATCTACCCGATCTGTAACATGTTTCGACCGGAAAATTAGTATTGCTAAGTAAAGATTTGACATATATGGAGAAGCCATTACAACTTTTTGACCCAAGAATCGAGTTTTTTGCACCAAGGCTATGACTCTAGCTAAGATATTGTGACACTGACTTTGTTTGGTTTAAATCTTAGAAAGTTATTTTTGAGAGTTGAGTAGTAATGAGTAGAGAGAGATAGAGAGAGAGAGAGATTTATTGGGAACTGTGCCGAGAGTTAAAAGTTACTCTCAAAAATAGGAATCAAGCGGAGTGAGTCATCATTCAGTTGAGGGACGAAATAGAGAGCACTAAGAAGAATCACTGATTCACTGTACTCATTTGTTTTGATTTGTAAGTTCAATGTCTGGTATGATTAGTGTGGAATAAAATTACAACCTGCTGCATAAGGGAAGGTATTAATTCTGATTTGGAAATTGTGGTTGGTGGACAATGGTATAACAAGTTTTTAGCTTGGTGGGATGCTCTCTTGTTCCTATCTCTCCAGCTGACTTGAATGTCTTGTTCTGGTCAGGTTCCAATGCTGATGGGTTATCTAGTTTGCGAGGAAAGTCTTAGGAGGGGTTGACTGTTAGGTTTGCTTCAGCTCTAGTGCTCATAATTGATCTTTATAATGCATACATTGTTGAGTCATGGTGATGGCTACAATAGGATTTTGAAACTTTTGAGAAATTTTGCTACTGGCTTATGCCTAAACATAGATAAGTACGAAATAATGGAGATTTTTTACTAGATCACTAGGTGAGAATTGAGATGAATATAAAAGGGTTGACCTAGATAACACAAGTTATGCCAATTGCATTTTTGTTGATATAAAGTGAATAGTGATATAGTCTTGGAAATCAAGGGGTCAAAGTGTGGAATGTGGAGTTGATGTTGCCTAGACGAGCATGTCAAAAGTAGTTTCCTAGAAAGGAGACACCAACGTACTTGCTCTTTAGTTTCTCTCAAGGGCAGCTTTACCATTGACATTTCGGAGGGCACCACTTCACAATTCAAAGAAATCCAATCACAGAAAATTCCAAACGTCACGCTTTGTTTGGTTTGAGTTTTGAGGGAGGTTTTGGGGGGAATGAGTGGTGAGAGATAGAGAAATAAGAGTAATAATTGGACAGAGAACTTATCGGTGACCTAGAGAGGGGTTGATTTTAGAGACCCAAAGCGAACAGGTTCCGTTATATTCCCAAAAAAATAAATAATAAAAAAAGGTTCTTTGATCTTGGAGGAAAACCTCTTGAGTTTCAAGTTCAGCCTCACAGAAAAATGATTTTTTGTTGAGATTTCTTGGTAAGAACTCATGTTACTTTGCTTGATTTGTTTGCATTATGCACATTCATGTTTAGAGAAGGAAAAGCAATACCTATTGCATGCGTATATGAACTACTGTTGCTAGGTTTGTATATTGATAGTTTAGTCTCCTAAGTTTGGTTATTTTTAAGGGTTTTGCTAATTCTGGGTTGCCAATTATATTGGGGAATTACCCTTCAAAGCTGAAATGAAACACATGGATGCTGAAACCATGTTGATACCAATGATATGAGGTTGGAGTGAGATGAAATTCATCACGTAGGTTGACCTTTCATTTAGATCTTAATAGTCCATCCATTCGCTATTTGGTTGGATTTCAATTACGTGCATGCACTCTGCACACCTGAATGAGGCTTCCCATCAGATAGAAGTAATCTAGGACTGAACCATTGTGTTTTCTATTGTAAGAATCAAATATAAGGTTCTTATTATCTGTTGCATAACAAAGTCTGAAGGGAACAATGAGGCAAAAACAATGTCCTTATCCAACCTCTTCTGCTCTCTTATTCTTGTTAGAGCAGGAAGATATATAGGAACCACTGCAATTGCTTCAACAAGATTCGTGCAGTGTACAGCTGCAATTGAATAGCGAGAGGGAAATAAATGTGTGGTAATAATCATAATCCACTTAAGAGTTTCCTTTTGGGTTCATTATCATGATTCAAGAAGACCAGAATTTCATAAAGGTCGTTAGCATGCATAAGGTTATTGTTTATACAGAATATGTTGCATGTTATGAGTCTGGAAAGACTATTTCACAAGGTCAAAAGATTTGCTCCTCGAAGGTTTCCACTATTTCTGGTGTTTTGCTTTATCTTTCTTAATGTCTCACTTGTTACTTCTATCTAGTAGTTTCCTCGTTCAATGACTTGACATTGGGCATGTGCTTTTGAATATCACATATACTGTTGTGAGCATGCTGCAAACTCACGAAATTGGGCTACTAGATAGGATGATTTGTAAGTTATCACACGATGTTTGTTTTTTCAGCTGTGAATAAATTGACAAAGTGAAATTTGTGACAGGAGGATTTTTGTGTTTGGGGCTTTATATGTCTTCTCGTCTGATTAAACATTACAGTACTTTTATCTGTTTTAACTCCTATACAAGGAAGAGGATCTTTATTTAATTATCTTACATGAAATCTCTAAATGATGTGCTTAAACATTATGCAAGTCATCACTCCTTTAGGACTACCCTATGGCATCTCGATCACACTTTTTTAGCTATATTTTTCAGGCTGTGCAGGTCAGTACAGTTATTTAACTGTATGATGAGTACCAGATAAGATTTTAGACTTGCACAAAACACGAATCTGCTATCTTCTTCCTATGATATACATGGACATGCTATTGGGAAGAAAAACAGTTTGATCAGAATTGTTATTCAAGCCTAAATATACAAACAAAGATTTGTTTGTTCAGATGATTGTGTGGCCTGGTGGCTAGTTTGTAGCTTTTATAGAGGTGTGCATGGTGAAACTTTTATCTGTTACTTATTTTGGTGCTTACACTTGCAGAATGGGGCATTGGGGGATGAAAGACCTGGATACTCTATTGTAGCAGATGATCCTGGGCCCTCCACTCTATCTCTTCCACCTATATCCTCTGAGGTCCTTGATTTTATTCCGACCCCACCTCCGGTCAGCAGTCTCACAAGAAGGAGGCGTAGACCTTGCTATGGGTGGATTAGCAGTGATGAATCTGGTGATGAGCCAGACGATTTCATCATGCTAACTCCAGCTCCAAGATTGAAGCGACGGAATCTGATATCAAGGTGGGATATAAGACCCTGATGATATGCAAACGTGTCTTAACTCTCCCCAAGATTGAGAGCCTACATTTCTTCTTCGAACCACGTCAAACCTTCATCAGAAAATAGGCTGCTGTGAGTCTTTGGGCATTTCTAATGTGATCTGATCTTTGTAGTTATGGTTTTGAGAGTATGAAGTCATGATTTCTCTAAACCAAGTGCTGGCAGTTGAGTATGGTATAGCACATTTCCGGAATTTAGTTTGTGAGGTTTGTTGTTATATTGTAGTGGTAGTAATTTTCGTTTGGTATGTACTGATTGGTATTACCATGCTCTCTCTAACTATATCTTCCTTACAGCATCCTTTTATCAATTCGTAGTTTCCTTTTGAGTGAATAGCTAATTAGGTTTATCAATTTAATAGGTGCAATTCAAGCTAGAACTCATAGAGGAGACATTGTTTCCCACTGTTAATCCTATTGATAGATTCTTACAGCGCGAAACTATGGTTAGATAGAAGCTTCAATTAATTGGAGGACAACTTTTGCTGTTACCATTTAAGCATGAGGAGATTTCTTTACCACTCGTTGAGGACTTAATTTTCCAATCATATTGGGCTCATACATGTTCCTTTGATGGATACCACGTCTTTCTTCTTTGAAATGATGATTTATCTACGTGCCCTTACGAGAAAGCTAAATGGTGAATGCACTTCAAATTCAACAAGTCTATTCCAACCCAACAAGAAGGTTAATACCTGGACTAAGAAAATCCCGGTGCCTGAGATTAATCAGAATGATTCCTTCGCTTGCGTTTAATGAAATTGATTCAAATTGGGGTTCTGGCTTGCCTCATTATTGAACTCTGCTTGGTAGAGAATGAAATGCTAGGGTTCCCACCCTCTTTGCTGCCTACAACAAGCATTTTCACAGCTCAGTGTAGTCTTTACAGGTCTAAGCGCTAAAGCCACTGAGTGGCACACCGCCTGCTCAAAAGAGGGACCAGCTTATGTCAGTTTTTTTCTTTTCTTTCTTTCGTCACGTCCTCCTAATTTTGGAACCTACTTTCTGGTGGTGTAATAGTCTAGTAATTGGAAAGCTCAGTTAAACTAAATTTTATCTCTTTTGTCTTGATTCTCTAGGTCTATACAGTTAAAGCCAAGTTTTTCCCGTCATGAGGTTTATTCGTTACTTTGGAAATATGGGATGGTATTAAGCTTGCGAGGTTGAAGTTATTCTTTTATCTTGCTTTATTTGGTTCTTTACGATTTTGGAAGTCAAAAATAACATTGGTTTTTCCTTTTGTTTCAGGTTAGGTCGAACAATGAGGTTTGAAAGATGGAATTTGGTTGCAGATCTTTTTATTGACAATGATGAACCTATCCTTAGAAGATTTAGATTCTTTCTAGATGTTTTTTCCCTCCATCTAATGCCATTTTAATGGAACTCTGTCCTTTGCAACACTCAAAGTTTATGGACAAGTTTTGTAATGGATCTATGTTGTTCGCGTTAACAAAAAATTGCTATCTACAAGCTGAAATCGATATTTGTAACAACTTCTCAGTATGATGACACTAATCTAATGATGAGTTGAGTTTTGTTCACTATACACTTAAGAGGGTAAACATTACTCTCATTCTTATTGATTGAAATGGTGTGGATCCCATTATAAAGTGATGTCATGCCTACCAAAAAGTGTATTACAAGGGTGAGATCTATACTATTTCAACCAATAAGAGGGAGAATGGGTGGATAATGTTCACCCACTTTTAAGAAGGATGAATAACTGTTCAAAAAAAAAAGAGAATAAAATTGCACTCTCTAATGAATACGTATCAATATTTAGGAACTTTTGACTTATTTGTCGGCTTAATCGATCATGACGTACAAATGTCAATTAATTGTTCTGATGGGCCTTGAATAAAAAAAGAAGAGAGAAAATATGAATTTTCATTCAAATGGGCCTAGGCAAGGCGCGCGAACCACTAGTTTGTAGGAGTATTAGGTAAAGAGCATAAGCTTTGGAATAGCCTTAAAGAGCAGGTAGAGATTAACATATTTGATCTGGAGTTATAAGGCCATCCACATCCACAGTGGTATAATCAAAAAATGATAATCAAAAGTTGACACATCAGCTTTTGATTATTCACTTAAGAGGTTGCTTAGCTTAACAATGTTGAGTTTCACAATGGTCACTTCTAGTCCATAATCAAAATAAGGGTTCACTACAATTTCATTCTCTCTCCCTCTCTGTTTCCTGTCATTCCTCTATTTTTGTTTTTTGGCAAAAATATATCGATTCATTTTCTTAATTTTAGGGAAAAATCGGCTACTTTCTTCCTTCCTATATATTATGAATTTTTTTGGGGGAAAAAAAAAGAAACAAGAAAAAATAGTGAAATACCTTAATTCGGCGATAATGCGATAAATTGTAAATGATCGAGAGATTTGAGCTTCACTTTTTGAGGAAAAAAAAGAAAAATAGTTTGTGGGTGAAGTGAAGAAGATATAGAGTAGGCGAAAAAAAGAAGAAAAAAATACCAATTGAAATATGCGTGTATACAAATTTTGAAACTAGTTAACTTATGTGATGTGGAGTCTATAAATTTTGATTATTGAAAAATGTTGCTAGTTTTGGTTATTCAAAACCCAAAATTTGATTATTTCTAAGGATATTGTTAAGTTTAATTATACCATTGTAAACCATCTTTTGCACCAATATTATTAACTTTAAAAATAATTGACTTTTGATTATACCAATGTGAATGGTCTAATGGCCTCGATTATTACTCCGAAAGGGTGAATTCCGTAGTGCCAAACCTACTCTTGATTGAGTTCCGTGTTTTGTTTGGAAACACATTCTAAGTTTCACAATACTTTGAAATTCATAAAGACTTTGTTTCGACTTTAATAGGGTCTTCCGTGAGTAAACAGTAAGAAATTATCTTTCAGAAAGTAGTCGAGTTGCGAATAAAATGACGGGAAACTTAGAGGGAAAATGACGATCAAGGATGTATTTTGATAATTAATACTCGCCAAAGACATTTTGCTCATTAACAAATGTTTTCAATATATCATTAATGAATATTAATTATCAAAACACGTACTGGGCCGTAATTTTTCCACTTAGGAGACCACCGAACAAGAAGGTAAGCCCATGTCTTCTCAAGCCCAAGTGAAAAAGCCCTACAGATCCAAGGTATATACTGTACACGTGTTCGATATTTATTAGCTATATGCCTATATCCAAAGACACTGTCGATGATAATGATAATATGACAGGGAGAAGATTAGGCGGGTAATCTTACACCGATTATTCTACTCCTATTTAGATTTCGTTCTTTCGTTCGTTCGTCGTCGTCGTTCCAAGGATAAGGTTGTCTGAATTTCTCACCCAAATTGCAGAGACTCCATCCTCGATGGCTCCAGCTTGGAATTAAACTCGTATACTACACCAAAACAATGAATTTGCCAGCGAGTTTTCGCGGGAACTTTGTTCCGTTGTCCTCACGGTGCAGTAGCACCTCTTGCCGTGACCTCCGCTTCTTTGCGTTCGTTTCTTCTTCGGTCAGTTCTTGCCGAAAATGGAACAATTTGAGGCCAAACCAAAGGTAAATTTACTTGAGGTTTTGGTGTCGGCGACCGAGGTTTTTCATTGCATTCACTTCATATTTTTCCTTTTCTTGTTTTCATTGTCGAATTGCGGTCTTAGGTTAGAGTTTCATGGAAAGCGAGACGTGTTTCGCAGAGTGGCTGAGACAGATACCGAACCGGAACGCAATAGTGACGAGGTACATTTATTTATTTTTAGATTTTTTGGATTTCAGATCATGTTTTTTTTTTGGTAAATGAATTTCTGATCATGTTAATGCGTTCTGATAGAGTTATCTATGTTTATGTGTATAAGTAGATACACAGGGACGTGATTAGTTAGAATCTAGATTTATTGGTATGAAATTTGAATGTAATGCCAAATTTTTATAGGAAAAGGGAGCGCAAGAAGATGAGGAAACAAAAGCTTCGGCTGAGCCGGTTGCGCCGGTGATTGACCAGGTAACTGGCTTATTCCATAAGAGAGAGAGAGAGAGAGAGAGAGAGAGAGAGAGAGAGAGAGAGAGAATATTAGAAGAGAAACAATAAATGGATATGCCATTTTACTACTTCTCTCAGTTGTGAAATTTGGAACCGTGTAATTAGGATCTTAGCCATTTTATCATTTTAAGGCATTTTGAAATCTACATTATTGTATTGTTAATTATGAAAATTTCAAACAACTATTTCATATTCCATAAAACCAAATGTATTCAATTGATGTTAGTATGTAATGCATATTCAGTGACTAACCAAACAGCACTATTCGCACAATATGGTCCATTTAAAATGTTAGTATGTATTGATTGGAAGTCGGCATGCGGATTATTTTTTTATAGACTAAGGACCAAATTGGGGCCGAGATGCTTGATTCAAACAACACCATAACTGATAATGGCGCAGAAGTTAAGACTCAAGGTGGAGCTGAGGTACTTTCTGGTATTTTGGTTGCTAAATTACAGCTGTAGGATTTATGGCGTTTTTCTATCCATATGCTGTCAGATTGCACTGTGTTAATTAGTATCTCTAAAATGATCATACTCTATTTTGAATTAGTATATCTCCGTTAGGTCAACTGATGGTAAAGTTTTGATTGACAAAACTTTCCTATGGGATTCAATATGTCAATTTCTCTCAATTGTCGATGATTAGCTCAGAAGTCTGAAAGTTCATTTTAGACTTCCCATATTTAATAAGTGAATTGGGTTTTCTGTCCAGGAGAGCCTTTTTTGGGGAACAAGGGAACTGAAAAAGGGTGATTTTCAAGAAACCAATGCGGCTTTATTATTTTGGTCTTACATTTCGTACCTATTCTGTTGAAACAGGTTGGAGATAACGTAGAAGTTGCAAGCGGATCACCTCTTCCAGGTGTGAAGGTGATTATGATCACAGCTTTATTGAGTTTTTATTTTTATACATCTTTATTCATCCAACTACTAAGTTATCCTTGTCCCTGTTCTTTCTTTTTCCTTTCCCTTCTTTTCTTTTTGTTGGTTTTACTATATGCTCTCTGACTTCTCTTCAAACCTTTTCTGCAGCCACAACAATTCGACGAATCGATGAGGATACCAAAGGAAACAATAGACATTCTTAGGGACCAAGTATTTGGCTTTGACACCTTTTTTGTGACAAGTCAGGAGCCATATGAGGTGAGTTTATTGCAGACGCTTGGTCTATGTAATCTTTAAGTGGGAACAAATGAACAATACTAAAGTAAGTGATCCAGTTATAGATGAAGTTGAGAGAATGTACAAATATGGGTCTAGACTGTGTAGTTATGGATGGATTTTCCGTTTATCCAAGTTGATCAATATCAACTGCTTATCAATTAAATAATGCAACCTTCCTGTAGCAACTCATAAATATTGGTATGTGATGGATTTTTTTTTTTGTAATGCTGAGGAATAGAAGAAAATGAATATTCAGTTTCCTTTTATTTACAAATTCTGATGCTTTATTGTCATCTGAACCTCTTTCTTTTACAACTTAACTTTTGAACGATTAGGGCCTCATTCTTACAACCATCTTTATTTACTTTGTCAGGGAGGGTTGTTGTTTAAGGGAAACCTACGAGGACAGGCTGCTAGAAGTTATGAAAAGATAACAAAGAGGCTGGAAGTAGGTTTACCTGTGTTTTGGATTAGACAATGTTCGAAAATCCGTCACCTTGCTTTACGTAAGATAGATCAATATTTTCTCCACAGGACAAGTTTGGGGATCTGTATAAGCTTTTCCTTTTAGTCAATCCGGAGGATGACAAACCCATCGCCGTTGTGGTTCCAAGAAGGACCTTGCAACCAGAAACAGCTGGTAGTTATCAGCCACTAGACTAATTTTGTTATGCGGTGAATGATTTCATTCTCATTTTGTAATCTGTAGCACCAATAGACTAAAACTATGACACATGTACTTTAACTTCTGCAGCAGTCCCAGAATGGTTTGCTGCAGGAGCTTTTGGATTAGTTACAGTCTTCACCTTACTTTTGCGGAATGTGCCTGCACTGCAATCAAACATGCTGTATGTTACTCCTACTCATCGTCTAATCCTGTTCTCCCCATCATTTTTTGAGAACATTGTTTTTTTATTCCCTCAGAATTGTACGCTGCATATAGGATAAAGGAAACATTTGTGATGTAGAACAAGTGGCCAAGATGTTTCTAGAACAATTGGACCGTGCCAAGTCAAAGAAGAAATAATTAATTATTGAGTATTTTATTTTGAAAACTTTTATTTAGGAATAATGTTAGGGGATCTTATTTGTTCTGCCTGTTTTCACGTTTCTAATTTTCCTAATTTCCTTTGTGATCTTATTTTCATTTTTCTTTTATTCTTGGTTTCTAAGTAATTGTTTTGCTTGGTCTCCACTCTAAGTAGTTGCCTTACTGATAGGAATACTAGTAGTATGAATAAGGGTGTAGACCTAAGAGTCATTCATTCAATTATTGTGGGGGTTCGGATTATCGGGACCTAGACAGCACACGTCGTTGGGTTCCTTCCTGCTCTGCCGAGAGACCTGCAACAAATCACTAGGGCTGAGATTGCCCAGTGACCCTCCGACGATCAAGTTAGATGTAAGGAGAGGGAATTAGGTCTAGGGTTTTGGGAAGAACGGCATACCTTTCACAATGAGCATCCCTTTGTATTTATAGACCTAGGTTTACTTGGCCTTCAAGCCAACGCGTAGAGACCACGCTCAGGTAACCGCTTCGGATGACATCATTCGTGACGGAGGGGAATAAAACGGTTACGGAGCACATGACCTATCCCTAATGATTGCTGCGTTAATGGATCTGATGTGGGGTCCATTCGTTGTAACCACCTTGCTCTCCTGCAATGGATAGTGCTGGAACTGAAGCGTATTCCCTGGCACGGCACCGAACCCCGGGTTGGGAACAGCAACTCGCTTTGGTCGACCAGCCATGGTTGAGGGGACATTGGCTCATGCGCAATACTCGGTTACCGACATAATAACCGAAGCCACTACAATTATCAATAAAATTTCACAGTTACTCCATTCTTTTCCTTGTGGATTCATAGCTTGCTTGTGGATTTGAGTGTTTATCTCGTTTGCTTGAACGCTACCTAGCCCTCGTGTTTATTCCGCTGCGTCAATTTGATAGTAGATGAGAGTTCTTTGAGAGACTATTTGGATACAGATTTTGATTTTTGGCTGTCTATTAAGTATTAACATAATTGCAAACAGCAATAACATGTTCTGATAAGGTGCATCTGGTGCTTCTACTGCCGTGTATTTGAGTATCCACGTTATTATATTGTTATTTCCCTCATGTTTTGTTTCCTTCTATATTTGTACTAGAATATGGACTACAAATTGCTATATTTGTCACTTAAGCATATATTCATCACCTCTCTTTTTTTCCTTTTCTTTGGGGGAGATTCTACAGAAAACTTGTCTGGAGAGAGAGGAGAGAATGATAATCTTTACAAATTTCTGTTTTATGTACAAGTAACAATCATTATTTCCATTATCTTTTTTGCTGTATATTGTTATCTTACAGTAACTTCTGACGTCATATAGTTTCCATTTTGATACTTTCCCTTGCGTGGTTATAACTTACAGACTACAGTTAATGTTTATCATGTCATGTCCCAGGTCAACTTTTAACAATCTCGACTTATTGAAGGATGGCTTGGCTGGAGCCCTCGTAACTGCTCTTATTCTGGGTGTACATGAAATCGGCCAAATTTTAGTTGCAAAAGACATTGGAGTTAAGCTTGGGGTGCCATTTTTTGTACCAAGTTGGCAGGTGAGATATACTACTCTCTTGTAGAAAATCGTTACAGCTTAAAAGTTTGATCAACGCATGCCACAATTCTTGACAATTAGCTCTGTAAAAAAGGTTGTGCAGATTGACAGTGCCTTCAAAGGATAAATTCCTTAATTCTGAATCATTTCTTTCTCCATAGTCCTTTCTTGAAATGACAATTGCAGTGGTTTCTTTTAACTCACAATTTGGCTGGTTCCCAACAAGTTCACTTGTCTATTTCGTGTCCCTTGTAAATACTTTGGAAAATCTGATGACCAATTTGGGAGGCAGATAGGCTGTTTTGGTGCTATCACAAGGGTTTTAAATATTGTACCCAAGCGTGAGGATCTTCTGAAGGTTGCAGCAGCAGGACCATTAGCAGGCTTCTCCTTGGGTTTTGTTCTTTTGCTTCTGGGATTCTTCTTGCCACCCAGTGATGGTCTAGGTGTTGTTGTTGATGCTTCTGTGTTTCACGAATCACTTCTTGTTGGTGGTCTAGGTAAGCAATTTTTTGCACGCCTATTTTTCTGTGAAGTATTTGTTGTATGTCCTAGGCATGTGTGCAAGTTGTCTGAAGCTGTAGGAATGTCGATATATGTTTCAGTAAGTAGTTATGTTGTTGGAATTATCGTAGTTCACAAACTTAAATTTTATCCCCTATGCCTTCTGTTGCATATCTTTTATGTGTTTAGCAAAGCTTCTTCTGGGAGATGTTCTCAAGGAAGGAACTCCATTATCTCTCAACCCTCTTGTGATATGGGCATGGGCCGGACTTCTCATTAATGCCATCAACAGCATTCCTGCAGGAGAGCTCGACGGTGGAAGAATATCTTTTGCTATTTGGGGAAGAAAGGTATCCCATTTATGTTTCGTTTACATGTATATGGAAAGTTCAATGGTGGAATTCGTATTCTAGAGGGATTTTCATTGCATTTTCACGTTACCACATCCATGAGATATTAGATGTTTATTGGACTTCATCAAAATAAAAGCAAAGGTGGGAATCATATGGGGGGGGGGGGGGGGGGGGGAGGGGGGGTGTGGTGAGCCAAAAAAACTCGAGGGGAAAAAAAAATCACTACCCGCTTATTGAAGGACTATTCCTCATAGGGGACACCCAAGTGGCCAAGGTTGCATTCTTTGAATAAAGAGACTTAAAAATTATGCACATATCCACGTGCATGCATGCACGCACAAACAAGAATGGGTACACCAAAGCAAACCCAACCATATAACCCCATCAAAGGACTCTTGGTTTGATCAGGTTTTTTATTTGGCAGGCTTCATCGCGCTTGACAGCTGCCTCTATCGTACTGCTCGGACTATCCTCTTTGATTAATGATGTCGCTTTTTACTTTGTAGTACTAATCTTCTTCTTGCAAAGAGGGCCAATAGCCCCACTGTCCGAAGAAATCACCGACCCAGACAACCGTTATGTTGCCATTGGAGTTTCAGTTTTGCTATTTGGACTCCTGGTGTATTTACCTTACCCATTCCCCTTTTCAAGTGACGCCATTGTAAGTTTCTAGTATCATGTACCGCACATAAAATTGTACTGTAGATAGCTGACAGTCTTTAGTAATTGGGTTCCACTCTAGGATTCTCACGTATTGGCTTATAATAGTATGAGGTTCCGTATCATTGTTTTTTAGTGAGTATAAAAATCCTGAAAGTTGGCTCTTCGTTCTGTATATTTAGTTCAGTTCATTATTATTACGGCACATTATCAATAAACTGTACTTTTAATTTCCCCTTGCATTTTTATTCACCAAGCATAGTTTTAGGCAAGTAATTCACGAACATTGATGTGACGACGTGTATGATTGCAATTGCATTCTGTAAATAACTTCACTTACAGGAAACTGGAAAGTGCTTTCAGATCGAGCCTTCCCCAAGGAACAATGTCAAGTTTAATTAGGTTCATTCATTTACCTTTTGGTTTCACTTGGACACTTGGGGGAAAATGGGGTCATTGGGAGGAAACAAGGAGACGACTTGAAATAGATAATACTAGAGGTGGCAATTTTAACCCGTCCAAATCCGTCTGTTTGTAACCCAACTCAATTCGTCCATATTGTATAATGGGTTGATATGGGTTCAACCCATGTCAACCTATATTTTTATGGATTTAGATGGGTTCAGAGTGAGTTTAATATAGGTTAGAATTAAAAATGGTCAAACACCACTTTTTCTCTCCCTTGCCCGCACAGCGGCACTGTCTCCCGATGACTTGGTACTAATGAATTAAAAATGGTCCAATTCACCCATTTCTCTCTCTCTCTCTCTCTCTCTCTCTCTCTCTCTCTCCAATTCATCCATCTCTCTCTCTCTCTCTCTCTCTAACTGTTTCGGCAACAAAAAGACAAAAATAATATAATTACAAGACCAATCATTTGAGCTTCTCTCCCTCTTTTGGACTTTTTTTTTGTCTTTATTCAACTTTTTTGCTTTTATCGTTTTGCGACAAGTATTTTATGATTTTTGATTTGCTCCAATCATAAAAGTAAAAAAATATAACTTTTATCCAAATATAAAAACATTCAAGATAAAGCCTAAAAAACCAGTTGTTGGGATTTATCTTGAATATTACAAAAAAAATATTAGGGTAAAAGTAAAAAAAAATTACTTTTTCGATTCTTTCGTTGAGACGAACTAATAGGGATAAAAAGTTTATCGCAAAACAAACAAATACAAAAAAAATTTGAATAGAAACAAAAAAAAGTCACTTGACTTTTTAATCCAAACATAAGCAGTGGCTTCGGCAAACGCAACGAAGACCGGAACTATACAATTGGTGCATTCATCATCCTCTAGACAATTCTCTAATGCGGCCTCTAACTCCTCGTTGAAGTTACGTTACTGTTTGGAAATGGAAATAAATAAATAAATAAATGGGATACTTGAAGATATCACTTTTATCAAATATTAACTCAAAATAAATACTTTAAGTCTAAAGAAATGTGTGAATGGGTTGATAGATATGTGTGATTGGATTAATGGGTTGGATTGAACTCAAATTTGGCCTTGTACTTGATTCGTAAATTTTTTAAGCTTTTTCAGACTCTAATTGCTTCATTTTTATTCAAAAAAAAATTGAATTTTAATCATAAAATTTTTCTTTTTTGAATCCTCGACAAATCAGAGAAGGGAAAAAAAAAAAAGGAAAAAAGGAAAACGGGTCAGGCGGGTTTGGATTTGACTTAACGCATATTCGGCCCGACCCGTTTCAACCAGTTTACTTTTGACCCATATTTGACCCGCGATCCGTTTCAACCCGCTCAAACCTGTCCGTTTGCCATCTTTAGATAATACCTTGCCCGTTTTGCTTGACCTACTAGGTGGGCAAAACACATCACGAATTAAATGTGACAGGTATGTTGGGGTCATAATACTTCTTGTTTTGGTGATGCTTAACGGTGTCAACATTCAATTAGGGCTAGAAAAAACATGTCATAGTTGTTGGGAGTCTCACTGGGTGGGTGGCAGTTGGGATATAAATGGAGTAATTGATATCAAAACATTATCTATTAAAATAAAAAAACACACATTATCTATTGATCACTAACTTCCCTTCTTAGACACTCATGAATGGGTACTAAACTGGGCGTACTTTTTGGTTATTTTATACGTTACCAACTGTCTTTTTAATCAGAAAGTTTACTGGTACACAGACCAAAAATCAGTACCAATGGGTACAAATCCTTTTTGGGTCTCAAAAAAATGATCGAAATCACTTATTTTGTTTAAAATACTTTGTTTATGGTCCCCACAAAAAATAAGTTTAATCCAGTATCGGTAAGAGTATTTACGAAACATCCAAACTTTGCTTTAGAATTCAATAGAGCAAAGTTTGGATGTTTCGTAAATACTTTTACCGATACCGGATTAAACTTATTTTTTGTAGGGACCATAAACAAAGTAATTTAAACAAAATGAGCGATTCCGATCATTTTTTTGAGACCCAAAATGGGCCCAAAAAGTGGTTTGTACCTGCTGGTACAGATTTTTGGTCTGTACCAGTAGCACCATTCCTTAAAGGTATTAAGAGATTTGGAATAGTTTCTGCTTCGTTTTTTCAGTTTTTCAGAACTTTGATGTTCTTATCAGTTGGCTAAGTTGGAATTGTCCTCCAATTTTCACAATACTTAATCTATATCAGCGTCCAATCAGAAAAAAACAAACCCCATATCGGAGTTTAATGATTAATTGGTAATGCTGCACATTTGTAAATCATGGGGATCCCATAAGTTCGAATGGCATGTCCCAAGAACTCTTGGTAGCTATGCATTTGTGCACTGCATATCGAGTGCATAGATGCCACACAAATGCGCACCACAAATCGAGTGTATAGATGCCATACAAATGCGTGGTTATTTAGGGTTGTAACATGCTCCAAATCCATAAGGCAACATCAAATTGTCCAACTATCTTTTCATACTCATTATGGCTGAGTGATCTGACCCCTTGAGTGAGAGATGGTTGAATTGTGTAAATATGCTAGTACATGATTGTGTCCAAAAGCAAGTATTAAGCAAACACGACACTGGTTAGATATTACTGTTAGTATAGGTCACACTGCATTAAGTCAATGAGCGCTTTACCATAGGCCCAAACCCAATAGACCCAGATAAGATTAATTAGTAACTAAGTACAGTGGTAATTAGTTGTGTTTTCATATAGCTCTTGGCTTTAATCTACTGTCTAGTTGATTCTTGATCTAAGGGTTATTTTATGAGATCTCTTTTTTTCCTCAATTGATAAGAATGATCAAGTTATATCATGCATGAATTACAAAAAAACAAACCCAGTACACCAAATTAGTTGTAGAGTTCATGAGATAACTAAAAACAACAACTTAACTAATACAAGAAATAAGGAGTATATTATATGGAAGAAACAAAGGAAAAATCTCTCTAAAGAAGAGCACCCACGTCCAGGTGGGAAAATTTAAACTCGTGATCTTCTCGTGAGATGCAAGAGTCTCGGTGCCCCAATTTTATGCTTGTTGAGACTATCATTATGCCTTGTTCTCTTTACAATTCAAAAAGAATTTTTCAAAAAATTCCTCCTAGATTCCCCCTACTTCCAACATTTCTCTCTCTATCTCTCTCCACTTATTACCCCTACTATTTTTCAAAACACAAACCAAACACAGCATTAAAAACTCCGACAGTTGGGCAACGTTCTTGTATGTACACCTCGTACTGCCTCCCAAAGAGCTGGTGATTGCTAACACTCACCACCTATATCCATTAACTCCATATATATGGGCCTCCATACATGGTCTTTCCTCTTAATGCACCCCCACCCACCATGTGTCAGTTCTCTTTCTCTGCTGACTTTGCATTCTAAAGGAGGCACTGATGCATCAATCCCTTTTAACGGACCCATCCCCGTTCGTTTTCAGTTTTCTGGTGTAATAAAGTACGCTTTTTTCTCTTATAAAAAAAAATGTACGCTTTTTTCTGATTATTGGATTTGGGAAATACTCACGGTCCTGTTTGGCCAGTAGTACCCCATTTTTGCATTGTAAAGTTTTTCATTTTATTTTTAGTGTTTGGGAGCCAATTTTAGAATTCCTTCTATGCAAGTAGAGTGAAGTGCAGTTAGTGTCTCTCTAATACTCCCATGCACATAGTAGAGTTCGATTTCCGTAAGCACCCATTGAAAAACCTATGTGGTAGAATAATAAAAAAAAAAGCAGAAAAATTACTTACCTTTTGCCACAATATTTAAGTCTTGAGAAACCCATAAATTGTTTTGTTCTTGAACCAAAGATGTTTCACTCAACAAAACTTCCACTAATTGATTTTGGAGAGCAATGGGTAGGATTTCCAATCTAATCTATGAAAATATTTTCTACACATGTAACTTGATGGTAATCACATGCCTTTATTTAGATAGATCGGGACCCTTTTCCAATGGATACAACATTTCATACTTTCTTCTATCAAAGAAGTAATAAGGCACATATTCGTTAATGGTTGTAACCTTATACATGAATGGTCACTAAATCCATTTATAAATAGTCATTATATCTACTCATGAATAATCACCAAATCTTTTTATGAATAGTTACCAATTATTTAAGCAATACATTATTTATATCCAATACCCACATTTTTAGTTATAAACAATAAAATATAAATAATATTGATGTGGCATGCGAGCCACATAAATTCTAACACACATTCCCCTTCCTAAGTTCCCTAGGATAGAGTAGTAGATTAGGATTAATGAATGAAAAAAAAAATCATGAAAAATGAACTAGAGAATTCATAATTTAAAAATCACCTCCCGCCGGGCTCTCGGTGATGTTTTTGGATTCTAATTATACTTTTACTCACAAAATCTTTCTGCCAAGTCTATTATGCATTTATCATTAATTTTTTTAAGGAGACTTGAAGAATCATCCTCAGAAGTCACTCTCCGTAACTTTTCATCCTACCTTTTTTTGGTACTTATGTTTCCATCCTCATTTTTTCATAATACCAATAGTGTCCTTAGGTATATATAAATATAAATATATATTAAGACAAAAGATAACTCCGGCAGTCTTCGTGATTAAATCGGCAATCGATCCCACGTTAATTTCGCCTTTCAATCCCAAGATTCTCGCTATTTATATATACTACGGGATCTACTACTATATATAGCAATGATTTTTAGGATGGAAACTTAATTCTTGAAGTCCCCCAATAGACAAGATATCGTTCAGTTCCCGTAAAACTCGCCATTAATTCAAAGCTCCCATATATCTCGGTGGATTGATCACAATCTCTCCACAAATGAAACCCCCAACCGTCCTCCATTGGTGCGAACTCCCTCGTGGCTCACCGCTGCCTCGTCGCTCTCTGCTCTCCGCTCGCTGCTTGTTGCTACCGCTCATTGCTCGTCGCCGCCGCCTCATTGCTCGTCACTCGCTGCAGCCTCTCTGTTTCTCTTGTCGCGATCTATTCTCGTCTTTGCGATTTGTTCTTGTTTGATCCAACAATCGAGCATGTCATGCTCTTGCGCGACACCGAGGGTTGATCTGTTTCTCAAATCGACCATGTTCATGGTTCTTGTTCATGATCTGGTATTTTTCATCTAATTGGGAAAGTTGTTGGTTTGGGCTTTTCTATTGAAAAACTTCTTTAGGTATTGTGTTCCAAAACAAGTTTAATTTGTGGATGGATTTTGACTTGTGGAAGTAGTTACGGAAAGCACACTATCTTAATTGTATGCAAATAATCCATGAAAATTTTATAATTTTCATGATAGTTATAGTCCTGATTTTAGTCTTAGTTTTCATGGTGATTTCGCATAAATAATCAATAAAAACATGGCTGATTTTGATATATCCACCGTGTTTTAAAAATATGTTTTATGATGAAAACTTGGTTGATTTTGATTTTGCAAAATAATCCACAAAGTGGGAAAAATGATCCATGGAAAACATGGCTGATTTGATTTATGCACCATGATTTGAAATATGTTTTATGGTGGAAACATGGTTGATTTTGATTCTCCAAAAATAATCCATAAAAATATGATCGATTTTGATATATCCTCCATGTTTTAAAATATGTTTTATGGTGAAAAAAATGATCCATGAAAAACATCATTGATTTGAGTATCCACCATATTTTGAAATATATATTTCATGGCAATTTTGCATAAATATGTTTTATGGAGGAAAAATAATCCATGAAATCATTTTACAAATTTAAATCGGTGAAAAATAAATTGGTAGAATTTTATTACTACGAATTTTTTTAGGGAAATGATGCAGGCACTCCAAAAAACAAAGAAAAGTGGCTTTGAAATTACACTGATTTTGGAGTGCCTTTCTAATTTTGAAATCATCTTTTGTAATTATCTCTCATAATTATTGTGATTGAATTTCACTAAATTAGAAATGATTGAATCCCACCAAATTAGGAAATGGTTGCATCTCACTAATTTAGGAATGCAATATATACACACATATGAATATTTTATTAAAAGGGTAAGATCGGTAATTCACTATCTAAGAGGATAAAAACATAACTGTTCAAAATGACCGGGATGAATACATATGTGAGATGGGTTATGAGGATGAATATTTAAAAACTCCCTTTTTTTTTTTTAGGGATTTTCATTTGAATCCAAAGATCTATAATTTACAATTTACAATCGAGAATCTAAAACATAATTAGCTCGTTATACCCCACACTCGTTAGTCTCTTACTGTGCGGATTTTTCGGTAAATTGGAAACATTTCTTTTAGAAACGAGAATTTCATTGCAAAACTGAAACCCAGCTGAAAAATAAGTAATACAAAGGGATAAGTAATACAAAGTACAGAGGGAACGCCCTAAATAGGGAGGGGAAAGGGATCTATAAACCTGAAAAAATACGAATAGTTAATCACTAATCCACAGTCTGCTAATTAAGGTCGAATCCGCACTAAACTACACGATAGTGTAACCATAAGCAGGAGAGCAATGACGACAAATCTACTTGATGGAGCTTGAGTATCATCGTAGTTGATTCAAGAGCAAAGTTCACTTTTCACCTCTTATGGTTTAGGTTATGTGCGGATACACCTCTATGGTTTAAAAGTATGCATATAACTTCATGTGGTTTGTGAAAATATGCAGATAGATCTCATGCCGTCATATTTTTCATCCATATTAAGAGGTGTATCTCACACGCCTCTATAATCTAATCTAAGCCATTGATAATGTATTAAATAAAGATTAGAGCATCTCTGTAAAAAAAAAAAAAAACCATCTCAATCAGAAACCAATAACCTAGTGATGTAATTCTTGGGAAATTCAAATTTGAAATTTTGATTTCATAACAAAATTCGATACGACCATGAGGTTTTTATTTATGGTTTGGGTTATGTGCGAATATACCTTCTTGGTTCAAAAGTATGCATATAACAACCTGTGGTTTGTGAAAATGTGCGAATAAACCTTATGCCATCATATTTTTCATCCATATTAAGAAATGTATCTTACACACCTCTACAATCTAATCTATGCCATTGATAATGTATTAAATAAAAATTAGAGCATCTCTGTTAAAAAAAAAAACATCTTGATCATGAATCAATAACCCAGTGATGTAATTCTTGGTAAATTCAAATTTGAAATTTGAAATTCATAACAAATTCTATTTGACCATGAGATTTTTATTTTTTGATCGATTTGAATTTTGACAAGGATGTAGTAGTCGTAAAACTCTACAATATCAACAGTTCGAATCTAATTTTTGGTATAGGGGATGGATTAGTTAGATTTAAGGAAGAAGAAGAAGAATCAAGTGAGAGGACGAGCATATCGGTTTTTTAATGTTGTGCCCATTAATATGGATGAAATACATAACGGCAAAGGGTTTATCCGCATATTTTCACAAATCTCACATGAAATTATGTGCATATTTTTAGTTATTTGTTAAAAGACTTGTAACTTTACTTATTATAATATGGGATGTTTTTTTGAATATTGTTGTTAAATTTGTTTATCCACACATATTTTCTTATAATTTAAAGGAAACAAATATTTATATCAGCAGTGTAAAGAATTTAATCTCTTTGGTTATTAAATGGGGATGCTCTAATAAGTGTAGTAGCATATTAATTTCAAGTGTGCCTTTCAAACATAATACTAGTGTATACTGACAAGAAAGTTGTGGCTCTATTTCTTGTCCTCAACCCTTTCCCTTTCCCTTTCCCAATGACTAGATGTTGAAGTACATCATGTAAATGCGTTAAAGCTTGCCATTAACTACTGTTCACGTTTTAGTCGTGTTTCTCAATTAAGTACGTAGTAGTAGCTAGTATTCCGGTTTCAAGGAATTAAGTTAAAAAACGTCAGCTGCTTTGTATGTGTTGTGACAGCTGGGAAAACGAACAAGGAACAAGAGTGAATTCTAGTCGATATTGTAGTATCTGTTTGATAGTAACGATAATGCATCATATCATATGCATGCATGCAATGAGAAAATTGCGTGCATTAATAGAACAGTCATGCATCCAACCGATAACATCCATTGCATGTCATTTTAATTACTAATTAATTAATTAAGTGGTGTTTTAGTTTCAACTTGTTTCTCTCCTATTAATTTATGGACCCCACACATTTAAATAAAGTATTGAATGAGAAGACCATACTCTCATTCTTAGATGACGGACCATGCCTTCCCTATCTCCACTAGCTACTACTCAACCTCCCTATCGCATTGGTAATTTTTGGCCGTTTCAATTTCCATTTCCTTAATTGAGATCAAGATAAGTGGGACCATAGATCGACACCATCAATAACATCCAATATATTCTCGTCTAGTCATAGGGAGACAATTGCGGGGTGTGGCTCTCATAGTTTTCTAAATTGCAAAAGTCCTAGTTAATTTATATATGTGATGAGAGGTGGCGTTGATGGATTCATGGAATATTTGAAATGAAGTCTCTTGATAAATAGGGCAAAATTCATAATAATTGGGTTATTTCAAGGGAGTTTAGTAGGAAAAATTGCAATCATTGGTGGATTTTTATCCAGAAAATGTTAGCATTTTATTTGAAAATGTGTAGATCCATACATCAATATCAATACTCTCTTCTACATTATAAAACAGAGTGGTTTCTGTAAAAAAAAGTCTAGGTATATAAACGAGAGCAACCTTTACAACTGCTTAGATCACTTGTTGTTAACTTTGTAGCCGTCGGATCATTTCGTTTTTAAAAGATACAAAGAATATTCTTCTAATAAATCTATACCTCTCTATTCTCGCTTTTTACGCAGTGTATCTTTATATAAATGTTGCATTTTATGATCAAATAGAAAAATAAGTCTCAAAATGATAACTGACGCTTTATAGTGATTACAATTACTGTGAAGAGCATTTGATAGAATAGATAATTTATTTAAATTGAGACTATATTTTCATTCCAACGTGCCTTTAATGGCACGGGGATTTCCTAATTCTATTACAGGTTAGATTGCCCTCTATCTAACCTTTTAATGAGATTCATACTTTTGCTACCAATAGCAGGCTGGCTATTGGAATATATTTTACTTGCTAGATTGCCACAATAAATAGAGAATGGACAACTGTTCTTTGATTTCTATGGAAAACTACTCTTAACAATTCGTAGTATTTATTGTATTTGTCACAATCAATTCAAAGTAGAGACCAAATAGCTAGCTAGGAAAACAAACCCCATATCAATTGGAAAACCAGCTACTCCACGAGTCTACATCCGCAACAACTAAAATGGGTTTAGCGATTTAAATGCCCTCATTTAAAGCTCCCTCGTCTCCTCTTCTTTAAGTACCCAACAAAAAACGCAGAGATAGAGTGCATCCTCTCTGTTAACAGCCCAGTGAAACGCTCCTGTCGCCTCTCTCTCTCTCTCTCTCTCTCTGAATGCTCTGAATATGCGAGCCCTAGCGATGTCTAACAGTTTAGTTCCGTCGAGCCACCGGCTGTTTCCGACGCCGGTCACGGGCATTTTCGGCGAACGTTCCGGCTCCCTTCGATGCATCCGTGCTCCACAATGCTGTTCTCTCCAGTGTGCATCTCTAGGTCTCTTATCCTCTATCGCTATCTGTGTGTACGTATGTGCTTCTATTTGTAGGTGCCTAAAGAGCTTGGGGTTTACCTCTTTTGAATTTCCCTGAAAATGCTGGAAAGGATAATAAGAGTTTGGAGTTTCAATCTTGAATTCCCTTTCCATTGAAAAGAAAAATTACTCATTAGAAGCCTAATTGTTGAGTCAAGAATTGGAACTTTTTTTTTTTTTTTTTTTAGTACTGTAGGTGTCAGGGCCAGCTTGCGCAAGCTTGCGCGAACCCTACAGGTACTCCCACAGCTGTTTCACACATTTACGCAGGTGGCCCTAAGATTTGCTGGTAAGGAGAATCGAACTGAGATCTTAAGGAGCAAATTCCCAAGTCCAAGGCAAAGACCACTTGGCCAGCCCCGCGGGGTTTTGAAAGAATTGGAATTTTGTTAGGACGAAAAATGAAAATGAGAACATGAAAACTATCGGAATGACACAAGACAAACATGGTTTATGCAGACTATGTAGTTTGGCTTAAAGATTGGAAAACCCTGGTAAAGAGGAAGATCAAGAGATATTAGAATGAAATAGGAGAATTCAGTAAGCTAAACTCTCTCAAACAAAGAAATTCTAGAGCCCCCAAACTACTAAAATATATATTAGGAAAAATACCTGGTAATTGTTCGATAGCTTAATATATGTTGTTGGACCCATTTCCTAATAGATTTTGGAAAATTGGTGACTTGGTATGGCATCAGAGTTTTGGTCTCTGTGTTGTGTTTTGCATTTTGTATGGATGTTTAATATCTCCACGTGAAGGAAGTGATGGGTTCCTTGGCAATATAGTTTGGTTAAGCTTTTGGGATAAGTGGTGAGCTAACAGTAATAACAAATCAACCTAGCGCGCCCGCGAAGTCAGGTTAAATTCAAGACACCTCACCCCAAAAATTTTATCTTGTGTTTTCTGTTATCCTCTTTGCAACTGAAGAGAGCTAACCATTTGTGGTTGATCTGGGTTTCTTCAGTGACAGATGAGACCAAGTTTTTGGAGGCGTCAAGAAAAGGGAACTTAATCCCTCTTCACAAATGCATCTTCTCTGATCACTTAACTCCGGTGCTGGCATATAGATGTTTAATTAAGGAAGATGATCAAGAGGCTCCTAGCTTTCTATTTGAGTCAGTGGAGCCTGGTTTCCGTGCTTCAAGTGTTGTAAGAGTCTCTTTTGCAGATTTATTATTTTGGAAGTGAGTGCATTTGTTTTTGCTTGTGTTGTTTAGCCTTCAATTTAATGTTTAGGGTCGTTATAGTGTGGTTGGAGCGCAGCCGGCGATAGAAGTTGTTGCAAAAGAAAATAAGGTTACAATTTTGGACCATGAGAAAGGGTGCGTGACTGAGAAAGTAGTTGACGATCCAATGGCTATCCCAAGGAGTATTTCTGAGAGTTGGAGACCGCAATTAGTTGATGATCTTCCAGATGCATTTTGTGGTAATATAAGAATGTTAAATTATTATAGCTTACTTACAGGTTCACATTTACACTGTTTAGATGTCCATTGTTTTTCTTATGGAAATAAATATGAAGTGGTTTAGGTAAAATTGAATTGTTAGAAAAGGGTTTCTTGAGCTGACTCTCAAGCAGTATTACTGTATGACGGGTGTTTTGTTCTGTTGACTTTTCATATTTGTAAAATTCAAGCTATCCCTATGTTACTCGATGCTTCTCTTATTAATGCGCATGAAAATATCATTTTTTGAACATTGGAAGGGGTACTTAGACATCTTCTTCTATCTTGAACAGGTGGGTGGGTTGGTTATTTCTCATATGACACAGTTCGTTACATAGAGAAGAAGAAGCTGCCATTCCCAAGGGCACCACCAGATGACAGGAATCTTGTGGATATTCATCTAGGTCTCTATGATGACGTGATTGTGTTTGATCATGTAGAGAAGGTACCTTTCACCCTGAAAATTCTTCCTAGATTGTGTTTGATCATAGAAAAGGTACATACCCCTACAAATCTTAGCTCTCACGTATAGTTTAGAATTGATGTCTCCACTTGTGTCCTACTATTTCTAACTCCCAATCCAATCATCTTGAAGTCAATATTCATCCAACCCCCTTTGTGGCAGCATTGGGGAACATCGCCTATGACTTCTTACTACTTAGAGCGCTTTTTGATGTTGAGAGTATTCAGATAGAAGTATGTAGGTAAATGGGAGATGCCTATGTTTTCTATGTTTGTATGTCCTTCTCTACTTTTTTATTTTTCCCATATACGCAGATGTTTTTGCTGCTAGCTGAAGTACCTTATATAATTCATACCATTTCATTTCGTAGATACACCGTACATAGTTATTGCTTCATCTATTCTTCACTTTATTGAGTTATATAATCTCTTCAACATTTTAGTAGAGGGATGTTGCGGACCCGTTGAATACTAAATAGGTACTCTAGCACCATTCAACTGCAAGTAAGGTCTTTGAGGAAACCAGTAACCAAAAGACCTGGCTCCATCTTGATTGAGGCTGCAGAGATTTTTTCAAAATGCTGATGAAGGGTTTTTGTCTTTTCTCTGTATCCTCAGAAAGCATATGTGATTCATTGGGTTCGGTTGGATCAATACTCCTCCATTGAGAAGGCTTATGATGATGGAGTGAAACGATTGGAGAAGTTGGCATCCAGAGTACTAGATATTGATCCGTGAGTAACTGTTGTACTCTTTCTTATATGAAAATAAGAGGGTACACAAAGTCACTCATCTTCATTTATATGTGTGTTTTTTTTTTTTTTTTAAATTCTCTTTTGCCAGCCCAAGGCTGTCTCCTGGTTCTGTGGATATAAATGCTCACCAATCTGGTGCTTGTTTCAAGAAGTCAAACATCACAAGTGAAGAATACAAGAGCACAGTTGTGCAGGCAAAAGAGCATATTTTTGCAGGGGATATTTTCCAAATCGTGTTAAGTCAGCGCTTTGAACGGAGAACATTTGCTGACCCTTTTGAAGTCTATAGAGCGTTGAGAGTTGTGAATCCGAGTCCATATATGACTTACTTGCAAGTATGGTCTTCTGTGGAACTATCTAATGTATTCCCAATATTACTTTTATCATCATTTCTAGCTGCAAAGTTTTTATTATATTCCTTGTTATCAGGCTAGAGGGTGTATTCTTGTTGCTTCAAGCCCAGAAATTCTCACCCGTGTAAAAAAGGTAAATTACCGCGCAATTTTCTTTTTACTACTTTCACTTACATTCTTAGAAAAATGTTCGAACATGCATTGCCAGTGTTGGAGTATTAGGAACTTCTAGATGCTTGTGAAGTTCTTATCTGTAACGTGTATTGTTGCTACTTGCTATTCTTGTAAATATTTATTGAGAAATATACTTCTTGATCCATTCTTATGTGTAGAAGAATATTGTTAATCGACCATTGGCTGGGACGAGTAGAAGGGGAAAGACATCTGATGAAGATGAGATGCTAGAAACGCAGCTTCTGAATGATGAAAAGCAATGTGCAGAACACATCATGCTGGTTGATTTGGGACGGAATGATGTTGGAAAGGTTTTTCCTTAACTTTCGACTTGGTTTCTCTTCCTGCATACTTTCTTTGGCACTTGTTTATGGGGTGATGAGTAATAAAACTTGACTTCCTTGGTGTAATTGATCACTTATATCACTGATGGAAACTTGGCATGTTCTTTTACAGTAGTATTTGTGAATTCTCTGCTAAAATTTACTGTTGTCTCCTAATTAAATTTGCATATCAACTCTCAGTTAACTCAAATTGATGATATAGGTATCTGAAGGCGGTTCTGTGAATGTGGAAAAGCTCATGACTGTTGAACGGTACTCACATGTGATGCATATCAGCTCCACGGTCAGTTTTTCCTTTTGCTTAAATGTGGTTTGAGTTTCTGATTTGAGAATTGTACCTTCAAAGTCGCATGGTCCTCTCCTCTTCAGTGCCTCAGAGTCTATTTTTTCATGTGTCTGTGAGAAAAACTGTTTGTTATTTCATTCCAAGAAGTTTCCTGATGCACTAATTGAAATAACAAAAATTAGAAGTTTCCAGATGCCCTAAATAAAACAACTGAAAGCCTGCAAGTCTATTAAAAGCAACCTGAAACTTTTAAAACCAATCTCGAATTTTCCTTCACAGGTTACAGGGGAATTAAAGGATAATTTGACTTGTTGGGATGCCCTGTCTGCTGCATTGCCTGTTGGAACAGTTAGTGGAGCACCAAAGGTACTCATTTGTATACATTGTTCATTACTCAGTTCCTCTTTAGTTTCTCAATCTTGTCTGTCTTGTTTTGGGCTCTTCACTGGTTATGAAATTTCCTTGAGCAAATCTAGAACTTGCCTAGCTAAAATGGCGACTTTATATCCTGATCTAACTTGAGTATTCTGCATTGTCATTTCCACCTTTCGGAGTTGTGGATCTCGCAAGCTCCACTAAAACAAAAGGCATATGAATGTCTACACCTCCTTTCACATCAACTAGTAATGTTAAATTATCTCTCCGTTGTATGCCTTTTTTCTTGCTTTACTTTATTGGTTCCCATGTTATTTTTCTTACTTGGAAATGGAAACTTTGACCATCAATTTTCGATATTACTCTTCAATGTTTAAATGCAGTCTTAATTTCCAAATGGGCTGTTAAAGAAGCCAGATATTTCTGTAAATTAATCCAAAAATTTCTCCGTAAACTTTGTATATGGAGTTATAGACTAATACGTATAAAATCAGATTGAGGGAGCATGTCAAGTGTTGGAAAGAAATGAAGGTTTCAGATGGGTGGAGTGTACCCTTGTTAAGGGTCGTATGAGATTAGCTATTTGGAACATGTCAAATTTTTTGGGCTCCATCTTTCTTCACTAGTGGCCTGTTTTGCATCGGAAGGGGGAGAGAGATTCTTGCCTTCAGCTTTGACATCAAAATGGTACTTTTGGCCATATTGTGCTCTGCTTTGGGAGTCTTTCTAAAGACTCTTAACATCTTCCTCACTTCACTTTACCCACATTTTTTCTTTCTTTTCCCCCTTATTCTTGCTCTTTTTTTCGCTGTAAATATGCTTTTCCAACAATGCTGTGACATTGCACAGGTGAAGGCGATGGAGTTGATCGATGAACTAGAAGTAACAAGACGAGGGCCTTATGGTGGTGGATTTGGAGGTATTTCCTTCACCGGCGACATGGACATTGCTTTAGCTCTCAGGACCATTATATTCCCAACTGGGACCCGATATGACACCATGTACTCTTACAAGGACTCAGACAAACGTCGAGAATGGGTCGCTTACCTTCAGACAGGTGCAGGAATCGTAGCAGACAGTGATCCGGATGATGAGCAAAGAGAGTGTGAGTACAAAGCTGCCGGTCTTGCTCGTGCCATTGACTTGGCTGAGTCAGCATTTGTTGACAGAAGATAGGCGCATTTTGTTGCCACAAAATTTTTAGCTAGGCAACTTCTATTTTGAGGCTGTCAAGTAGTTATCTGTGTTGTATAGTCAGGGGAATTTTCTCCAGTGTAAAAGGGGAGGCTTTATGAGATTGGTAAACAAATTCTTAGTTCTATTTTCACAGGATCACAGCTTAAGTACAACACATTTAGGTCTCTTTGGGGAAAACAAATTGTGAAATGAGAAACTCTGTAGACTTGCGATTTTTGGAAGTTTAATCTTTTTTGGAAAGCGAAGTTTAATCTTTGATTCTTGGAATTTGCTGGATGGATGTTTGCCCCTTTCTTGAAAGGGATTCCCTTGAGAATGCCAAACGGCAATGTTTCCGTAAAGACAGCGTACACTGCCATCGGAAATGCACTCACCAGAAGCGCCTTATCCAATTAATTTTTGAAAATTGATTTTATCACTCTAAAAATTGATAAAAGGGCTCCAAAACGATATTGTTTTGTGTATCAACACAGTTCAATTTTGAAGCCCCTTCATCAATTTTTGGACTGCCAAAATCACAATCCTTAATTTTTAACACTTCATTTTTATTCATCGGCACTCCTTTTGTTTTTGTCTTTATTCACGTAAAAATATCAAATTGCTTTTCGTATGAAAAAGGTGACGAAAGAGGTAATGGTAATTTAGTAATTTCACCTAAATAGAAGACAAAAAGGGAGTGCCAATAGATAAAAGCAGAGTGCATAAATCATTTCCCAAACATTTTCCTAAGGTCCTGTCCAATTGCACGGAAAAGATAGCAAAGTACGGGAAAATCAACCTTCTTGTAATTTTTTGTGAATTCAGTTACAAAAAAAGTTGTAGGATCCCTAATTTCAACTTCTCCACTGAAAAATATTTTCTTGCAAAATAGGTCTTGCCAAAATGAATGAATTGAAAATCAACCTTCTTGTAATTTTTTGTGAATTCAGTTACTAGGAAAATTATAAGATCCATAGTTTCAACTTCCCCACCAGAAAATATTTTCTTGCAAAATAGGTCTTGCCAAAATGAATGAATTCTTGTTTTTCTACAAAATTTCTTGTCAAGAGAACACATACAGTAAAATAAATTTCAGTTTATTTTACTTTACGTCACTTCACTTTTCTTGAAAACCAATTTCCTTCCTAACATTTTTGATAACTGAACGGAGCGTAAATGGTTTTTTGGTAGCTCCAAACGCTGCGTTTTGAGAACGCTTTAATACCCACCACAAAATGAACCGGCCACGAATTTTATCCTTGTGGAGTGGGTCTGGTATTATCTTCTTCTTCTTCTTCTCTGTTTCTTTCCTCTCTATGGCCTCACTGTTAGTCGGAGCACCACCAATGGCCTCCAAATCCCTCTCTCTCTCCTCCACACTTCCCTTCTCTCTCTCCAAATCTCTCGTCTCCGTCTCACTCCCAACTCGTTCCGTCTCCCTCGCCTCTCCTGCGCCACGGCTATTAAGTACGCGAAATCTGTACCTGTATATACACACACACGCACAGATATGTACACGTCGTATATGTAGGTTTTCTGACTTCAAAATTTTGTTTTGTAATCAGTTACCTGTGGCAGAGGGGACAAGAAGACTGCCAGAGGGAAGCGATTCAACCACTCCTTTGGAAACGTGAGTTCTTCAATTCCCTTCGGGAAAATTTTCAATGCAATGGTTATTTGTCCTCTCTCACCTGGGGTGTGACCGCACATACAAATACCCATTTCATTCAAGCTTTTTTTTTTCCCCCTTTGTGGGGTCTCCATATTGGGGAAAAACTTAAGGGCTTTTTTGAACTAATATTGTTCACAACTAGGTTTTGAAGGACCAAAACTAGGAGAACGTATTTTGTGGGACAATTTGCAAAAAAATTATTTGTTGTGTTCTTGTTTTTTGTGGGATTATTTTTAGAAATTGACCTTTAGAGGGAATCTAAAGGGCGTCATCAATGAAATGCGATATGGCTAGTAAGCTGTAAATTGAATTATTCACTGGCAAAGACATAATTTATGGGTATTTTTCTGCACATACGTAGGAATTTTAAGTTTTTTTTTTCTTTTCACCCAAGGGACTTATAGGGGCCAATCTCATTGAACCTCTTCACATTAACCTGAAAAACTAGCATAATTTTTTTTGACCGGCCTGAAAAACCAGTATATACTTAGTGGTAATATTTACAGTTGTGTAAGGGCCCGGGCAACCCAGCACCTCCTTGTGTCTGCGCCCGTCACCATGTATGCATAATGTACTTCATTATGCAGATTTGGTAATTGTCACCTTTGTTGAGTGTGGTGGTTACATTTGAATTTGGTTTTATTATTGCATAGTGATAACACATGCGGTTGTAATGAGTTTTTACTTGAGTTTCAGATTCGTTAAGATGACAAAATTATCCAAAAATTTTCATAAAGAGAATATGATATACATTTCAGATTCAGTCTACTTTGATGGATGCGCTTCTGTTCTGAGCAATAGTTCCTTCCATGACTATGGTTGTGCTGTTTATGTATGTGTAATTCTGTATGTATAGGCAAGACCTCGGAACAAGAAGAAGGGGAGAGGACCACAAAGGGTTCCAGCTCCTCCTGCGCCGCCTAGGAAGGACCCTTTCGACGATGATGAGAAGATTGAAATCGAACTCGATGAGTCCCCGTTTGAATGAGAATTAAGTTTGTTTTGCTTCCATGTTGTGATCTTGTGTTTGTTGTCCGAACATTCATCTTTAGTAAGTAATTCTTAATCGCACCACTTTCTCTTAAAGTTCCGACTTTGCTAATTCTTATTTGCAGAATTTTATATGAACTTAATTGCTATATATTCCTTGTTGAGAACCATAGATACTTATGTGCGGTCGCTGCCGATTATACTAGAGTAGTGTAGGTGTAGCTCCAATGTTGTAGTTGATTGGTTGTATTGTGATGCCAGAGATCGTGCAATTTGATTGTTATCAGTTTAAAAACAATACAGTTATTTCTAACTGAAGCTGAAGTAGTAATGGGTTAGGAAGGAATCATGCTATAATGGTATAACCTGAAGTGAAGGAATATTTGTATGCCTCAAGGGAGATGCTGAAAAGAAAGAGAAGGTTGGAAGAAGAAGTAGGAGGAGGAGGTTGAAAGGAACTGGAGAGGGAGAATGGCGATATGGACGAGCAAAAAACAAACATCAAACAGTTCTAGCGAGGAGTGTTCGGTCATTTTTGCAATGGTCCAAGAATGTGATACATTAGAAGCGTTATGTTCTTTACTAGTCCTGCAATTGCAGAACTCCTTTTTCCTGCGTACATGTTTAATTGTGGAAGGAAAAGAGTGTGCTGTAGTAGCCAAATCTAGGCTCCAATGGCGTACTCAACTCATGGAACGATCATTTTCGTTACTGTGCTATCAACGAGACTAGGTAATAGCTAGGTACTCCCCAGTGGATTCCGGGTGCCTGCAGTGAGTTTTTCTCGCGGCAGCTTCCAGCCACACAAAATAGTGAGTTTTTCTCGCTGCAGCTTCCAGCCACACAAAACGCTGTCGTGTTGGGGGCCAGGCAGGCTTCAGCCCTTTTTCTCCTCCCCGTATGGTACAATGGTTGTGTGGATCCCATTTTTGAGATCTCACACATATAATCCAATTCGTCCAATAATTTTAAAACAATTATCTGAGTGATTCGGTAAAAGAATCATCTCAATTAGATAATTAGAATTAGTTAATTCAATCATCCAATTGTTCATTCAGAATTTAGGACTTCAAATACTGAATGAAGCTGGAAAAAAAGTTAACAATTACGTGCCCGGTAGACCCTTGATTTGAACCATAGATTTTTGAGGGCTTATTGAGAAGAGAACTTAACAAAATCATTATCTTGATTAGATATCTTTACGTATCAAAACATTTCATAGTCTTTATGTTTTGATACCTATCGATGTACATACTTTTTTTTTATTGAATGTTATTCAAAAGTCTACTGAGCACATAACTGTATAACTTTTTTTAAACTTCGTTCAATTTTTAGGATCCTAAATTCTAAATGAACAAGTGGATGATTGAATTAATTAATTAATTATAATTCGTAAAATTTCTGTTTTGGCATGAGGAAGAACATCGAATGTCAATTTGATGTGTTGGCCGGTACATTGAACCAGTGTGATCTGCACCTTGAATTGAATAATGTTGCACTTTATATGACATTTTTATTGCACTTTGTATGGAACGAATTGTTGACACCCAATGAGGATGAGTTGAGTGCCATTGCGATGTCAAAGTAAAACTTTACATATTGAGAAATGGAACTAGTGCCTTGTGAGGTTAACATTCATGCACCTTTGCTCAATAATACTGCACTTTTCATCGAACTAAAATACACCTGATTAAGACAAGTGGACAGTGTGATGTCAAATCGTACTTTATTTTCTGGAAATGTATATAAAGCTCTTTAAATCAAAAGAAAGTTGCACCATGTATGACATTGTACTACACTTTATATGAAACGGATTGCCTCCAATGAGGACAAGTTGGATGGCATTGTGATGTCTAACTCAAACTCTACGTATGAGAAAAATGAACTATTGCCCTGTGAGGTTAACATCCTTGCACCTTTGGTCAATAATATTGCACTTTTCATCGAACTAAAATGCGACTGATTAAAGACAAGTGAGCAGGATGATGTCAACTTGCACTTTATTTTTCGAGAATTGTTTGCTTATTCCATCAAAGAAAGTTGCACTTTGTATGACATTGTATTGCACTTTCTATAAAACGTATTGCACCCACTCGAAGAAAGTTGCACCTTGTATGACATTATAATGAAGATATTCATTTGCAGAGATGTTCATCACAATTAATTTAAAGGAAACGATTTACAAAGATGTTCATTTTGTCAGATTTTTCTTTGGAATGCAACGCGCGGGGGGGGGGGCGGGCACCTGGTCTGCGACTCTGCAGATCCATCATTGGCAGTCAATTGGAAGATAAGAGCGAAGGGGACGATTAACAGAGAAGAGGGACGACGGAGGATGAGAGCCATGTTCATTTTCTGGTTTTACTCTGGAATGCAGCGCGGGCGCACACGGGGGCAAATGGAAACCGGTCGCCAGTCAAATGGAAATTAAGGGCAATTAAATATTGAAGGTTTAGGATGGGTTTTGTTCAATCTAATTGTGATGAACAAAGGTGCAAATTATATAACCCCCTATTTATTGGGTGTGTATAGTAGACGGTCTCTTCTTGTTGTGTATAACTCTTGCAACTAAGATGTCAAACTACCATAGAAATTAGGTAGACGGTCTCTTCTTGTTGTTGTGTAAAGTTTTTAACAAAACAAAAAAAATAGGCTCGTATTAGTTATTTTTAAGAAATTAGGTTGATTAAAAACTAATTACCTACATTAAATAGGTAAAAATATTAGAATAATTATCATGACCTTAATTCGAGTCCTAAATGTCCTATACATCATGTCCGAGTATCAAAAGTTGGGTCCGGAGGGTCGCGAAATTATTTTAAATAAAGATATTACCGTAAATTACAGAAAGTAATATAATTAGGAAATAAATAATCTAATAAATAAAATATGTTGAGGTTAACAAATTTTGTCTAGGGAATGTAAAGAGTCTAAAAAGGTTATTCGGGCATTAATAACATGTTTTATAAGGTCGCAAAGTAATTTAGATTAGAAACTTTGTAAAAAAATAAATAAACAGATAATTGAATAAAAAATATATGAAATTAACAAGATATCATCTTTGAGGTGCAAGGAGTCCAAGAAAAATAGTATGGGTGTCAAAAACATTGTTCGGAATGTTGCAAAAAAATTTCGTTTGTAAACTTTGAGTGAAAACAAGTAAAAATTTAATAAATAGATATTAAAATAAAATAATATGATATTAACAAGATATGATCTTTGAAGTGTGAGGAGTCTAGGGAAAATGGTCCGGCTGTCAGAAATGATGTTCGGAAGGTCGAAAAGTGGTTTCGAACCAAAACAATAAAAATCGCAAGGTTGAACCGAGTTAATCTTGTGGTGCGCAAGGTCAGAGACTTGGTTCTTGCGGCTGGAGCAACCTGAAGATTGTGGCCGCAAGTTCGCATCTGGATTTCGAAATTTTTTTCGTTTTGCCACGGGTTCAATGCATGGGACCTTACAAAACTATGGGTTAGGCTTGAAAATGAATATATATACTTAGAAGGGAGTTGGAATGGACTATAATACCTTTAATTGTCTGGATTGGATTGAGAACGAAACTTTGAACTTTTTGGAAGGTGACTTTGGTTTTGGCCAAGGGGGAACCTTGGGATTGAATTGAGTGTTGTTTGGCGATGCTAGGAGTTGTGGGAAGTGTTTAGAAAGGTCAATTTGGGTTTCGGTTGGTTTTGGAACACAAACCCACTTTTCTCTCTCTAAAACTCCATTGATTGGAGCTTGAATTCTTGCAATTTTCTCTTCTATTCTGACTCAATGGTGTGTGGGAAGATGGTGGCGTGCTAGTGGGTCGAAGTGGTGGGGTATTTATATGAGAATTTTGAAGAGGATGATAAGATTGCATTAATGATAGTTTGATCTCTTGAGCTTTGAAATGGACGAGATAAGAACGAATTTATGTTCAGGGAGGAAGTATTAAGGGGATAAAGAGGTTCTGAATTCGGATTAGGCTTGGTGATGAAGGAATTTTTGGTTTTGGGCAATGGAGGATGTATTTGGTTTTTCTTGGAGGAGAGGAAAAGGAATGAAGGGAGTAATGGCAGGAGGGAGAGGGAGCTGTGGGAGAGAGAGAGGGAGACATTGCAGGGGAGTGTGGTGTGGGAGATGGAGAGGGTGTGCATGCATGCATGTGTGTGTAGGAAAAAAAAATGAATGCATGCATGTATGTAATTGCATGCAAAATTGAAAAAAAATAAATATATTTGTATATATATTAAGAAAAGGAATTTTATTATTACTAATAATACTTATTAATAATATTATTAATGATAAAAAAAAATATGGGTTGTCACAACAATGGTAGCGAACCTATGGCATTATGCAGGATACAATTCCCAGCTTAGAAGGCAAAAACTAAAGGTAAAATAGCGAGAGCTATAATAGCAACAAATAGCAATTGCGCAAAATGAGAAAACAAATTGTGCAAGTTATCCCCTTCTAGGATTAGCAATCCCATGCAAATTATGTACAACCCTAAATGAGATGTGACATATGCAATTATTCTCTCTTTCCTTTCTACCTTGTCTTAGCCGTTCGTGTATAGTTTAAGCATCTTTTGGAAGGAAAGGGAGAATAATTGCGTATGTCACAACTCATTTATAGTTTAAGCATCTTTTGGCCAACGAAGCACCATTACCGTTTTCTCTCTTCGGCAAATCAACTTCACCATCATCGATGCCCCTGCATCTATCGCCCCGCCACCATCACTGTCATGCCCTTACTCAGCCTCCACAAGGCCCGAATTTTTCAAGAAAGCTACGTATATGTAACCAAAACCCGTATTTTCAGGAAATTGAAAACCTAACTAGAACAACCCCTTTTTGATTCTTTGTAACCAGATAATGAATTGCAAGGAAAGAGAGAGAGAGAGGGGGGGGAAAGCGGGGGGATTAATTGGCCTTGCAGTTAAGAGATTGGTAAGATGCGGGGAGAGAAAGTAGTGGGCCGAAATATCCGAAGGTTCAGAGGGATCGTAAGGATCAAAAGGGTTATTCTATCATGGACCCATCGTTCAGTTGTCTCAGTTCATCTGTAAGTCGAATTACGTTTTGACACCTCATAACACTCTTTTCCTGAAGGATAGGCGGATCCGGGACATCCTGCTGAGCTTTAAGGTCCTCTCCGAGTGTTATGGAGCTCGTTTTGTTTGGTATTCATTTTTATCGCTCGGAGAAGTCTTTTCTATCCATAGAACTATATTTGTTCGGATAGAATGATACTGCTCGGTGATGTGACTGTTCATTCTTGACACTCGGAGATCGTTGTCGTAGAACCTTCTAAAAGCTTCCAATGATTCGTGAGTTGTCTTCTCTGATAACCGAAATGACATCTCTGTTTGATGTGATTTGTCTGACACTGATCAACGCGGCTCTGCAGTCCCCAAGAAGCGGCATTCATTAAATGCCTCTAACGCGTGACGTCATCTGAATGTAGCGAAGCACATGGGTGGCAAAACCAGCTTGTTCAGCACTCTACATCTTTGCCTATAAATAGAAATGTCCCCTTCTAAGGGGAGGATCGGATTTTTCTCTCAACTATACTATTCTCACTCCTAGTAAATTTCTTACTAAACTTCTCTCCTCCATTTTCACTTACTGACTAGTTCGTCGGAACTTCTACTTGGAGGAACATCCCCCTCCGGTTCTACAGGTACGTACACGAAGATGAACGTTTCACCTCCACGATTCATCAAACGGAAGAAGAGATTCAAGAAGGTCACGGTGAAATCAGCTCCCCACACTGTAGAGAGGATCGGACTCCGAAACAGTGTTGCAAATTGGGGAGTCGGTGAGATTGATTTGGCCGTGGTAAAGGGGAGAAGGCGAGGAGATGATTGGGGGTTTAGTCTTTTAGTTTTGGTGTGGGAGGAGGAGAGAGGAGCATGTTTGCTTCCTTCAAAAGCAACTCAACGGAAAGCTTTTTGAATTTTGAGGAGTGCATTATTCTTTTTGTTTTTGGTGTGAGAGGGGGAGAGAAGAGAGTGTTTACTTTTCTTCTTCGAAAAGCAACTCAACGGCAAGAGTTTTTTGAATTTTGAGTCTGTGAATTTCGACCTGCTCGTTTTGGATTTTGAGCAATGTTTTTTAGAGTAATGAATGGGGACATATAGATAGAGAAAATTTATTGGAGACCGGATTTTGAGTCCCCAAATTGAACAAGGCCTTGATTCAATGAGCCTTGAACCGTCCGATCATTTTAATCGCAGCCATTAAATATAGAATTCTGGCCAAATAAACCGATAAAAAGAAACTAAATATCTATATAATAAGGGAGAACGGTTTTTAAATTTTATGTGCTACATAAATCCAACGGCCCTTATCCCTCCAACCCAAACTAACGGCCAGAAAGATGGAAATCCCTCATTAGATAAAAAAACCCTCCTTTAAAAAATAGAAACTACCGGTCTTTGTTTAGGACCCGCAATCTCACATTCCCAATAATGTTTTAAGGTAAACGTGAGATTGCTATTTGTATGACTATGAATTCTTAGGGGGTTTTGACCTTAATTTTTTTTTTTTACCTTAGTTTCTAGGCATTCGGAACTCTAGGAATTGCCACTACTACAATAATCGTAAAAGATGACAGTTTAAAAGTGTCATTAAACGTAAAAGATGACAGTTTTGAAACTGTCATCTATGGAGCTGTCATTAAAAGTCTAGATTTGTTATGACAATAAAAAACTGTCATTAAACATATAAGATGACAGTTTAAACCTGTCATCTTTGTGATAAAAGATGATAGTCTTAGTCTGTCATCTTTAAGCAAATATTGCCCCAGGACTTGAACTCAAGAACTTCAGTTCCTCGCGCGCGTGTTACCATATGAGCTGGCACGCTTATTGTTAACAAAAGAGAAACAAAAACATGTATAGTATATTTTCGAAAATTTTAAGCTGAGCACTTTTAATGTCAGTTTTGGATGAAACTGTCATCGTAGACATTGAAAGTATGAGATGACAGTTTTAAACTATTATCTTATATGTTTTTATGACACTTTCTGACTGTCATCTTTTATGATCAACTGCAATGTCAGTTCTAACTAAAACTGTCATTAAAAGGGCTTAGTTTCAATGTCGCTTTTAAAGAAAATTGTCATTAAAAGGTTTCCCATATGGGCTTCCGGAAGCGCATGTTTTAATGTCAGTTTTAAGCAAAAACTAACATTAAAGAAAAAGATAATAATGTCACTTTTATTCTAAACCGTCATCTTATATCGCAAAGATGACAGTTTGTAAGATGAACTGTCATCAAAAGTCTACCATCATATTTTCAATGACAGTTTTACAAAAACTGTCATTGTTTCAATTTTTTGAGTGTCATCTTTTAAGATTTTTGTAGTAGTGTGCATTTAAGGTTTTGAACTCTAGAAATTTTAGATTCAATACTCTTTAGACATGCGTGTATCATTTGCGTGTAGCCTTCACAATCTTAAAACTTTTTCAGTTGAGTTATGCCAGTTGTGAGTAATAATATGTAGAGTGATCAATACCCTGTGATCAATTGGGTTTTTTTTTTTGACCCTGGAATGCTATTTATTTACCTTATTTTTTAGGTTGTTACGAAGTAAGCAAAAGTGATAGAAATGTTGGCCAAAAGGGAATTTTGTCTGAGTGATACGGGAAAATTATAAAAGAAATTTAATTGAACAGCTTTAGTATTTTGTGTTGTCTGTTTCGTTCATGATTAATTCAGTTACACACTTGCAAAACTATATGTTTGATTTCATTGGTTACTGTAGTTGTGAAGAGGAATATGGAAAAGGATTTGGTCATGGTCAATAGTAACAATTTCATTGGTTAAATTGGTCTTGATATATTCCATTGTGCCTTTAAATACAGACAATTGAACCTTGCTAAAAAAATGAGTTTCGAGCCATGGCGATTTCTTGAATGCCGATATTCGAGCCGTGCCTTCAAGCACGGACACACCCTAGTAGGAGTATAATACGAAAGGGTTAAAAGAAGTGATTTTGGCAGTCTCTATCTCTAACGGTACTCCCCTTTCTCTCTATCTCCATCACCTAATGGAGAAACAAAAGAAAGTGCCGTTAGAGAAAAAGAGAGTGCCAAAATCACTTCCCAATATATAAAAATTCTCTCTAGCCCCCTACTACTTCTACTGTTCGATCTACACTCATGTAATTGATTTGCTTGTTATAGGTGTTTTGTTTGTCCTCCTTCCATGCATCGCTTCAGCAAAATCGCGGTGTAAAAGGCCAGAAATGGTGTAAGGAAAAGAAATAGTAAACTCAGCCACCCTCCTCTCGAGATCGAGACCGTAGGGGACCGTGAGTGCGCTCCGATTCCTAGTAATTAACCAAACAAAAAAAAAAGAAGTAAAAAACCAATGTAAGTCAATAAGGTATCAAAGAGCTAGTGTTATAAACAAAGTTGGTAATACCTAAGAATTGCAGGCTCCGATCCGGATGCATTAATTAATGTAACAGGATTTGACAAAGTTTGTTTTGTTCCATTGTTTTGAGTACTGGCCAGATTGGAGACTTCCCTGTTTTTCAGCCATTAATTGTCACTACTTCTACTTGTTTACACAGGAGGAGATGATCTAGATTAAAGGTTATTAAGTGAATGTACGTACGTAACGTATGAGGGGCAAGGCCGGGGAGCTAGCTAGGGGAGTTTAATTAAAGTTCCTTTATATTGATATATGGAAAATGGAGAGTGGCACAGACTTTTTATCGTCATGGCCGTGGAAAAGCCTCCTATATGGGCATGACCTCATTACTAGCCATATCTTGTGGGTTGGGGGCATGGTGAGACTATCAATTTGTATCATGATTGGTGGATCCCAAATAACACGAAGCACCTCAGCCATTTTATCCCGATCGATCGATCACAGGTCCTGATTCTGTCAAATAATTCCTCACTCGTTTATCAAACTCTAGGTGGTCTTTCATGGAACATTCCAAAGCTTCTTGACATTTTCCCGGAATCAATTATCCTTCGCAATTTGGCTATTCAATTGCCGATCAGTCTTAGCCTGGATTTGCTTGTATGGCCTTACACATCTTCAAGCCATTATTCTACAAAATCTGGTACAGATCGCTCTACAACAAAAAACCTAATTCATCGTCTATTGGTCCTTCTTCTTTTCTGTACAAAGGCCGAAATGTGTGGAATACAATTTCAAGGTTAGACCTACCAGAGCGTATCAAAGTTTTCATTTGGAATTGTGCAAATCGAATCCTTGCAGTAAAAAGTAGTCTGGCAACCCGACTAAATCACATTTCTCCTTGTTGCCCTCTCTGCGAACATGAGGAAGAAATCATTGAGTATCTTTTCTGTAAATGCCAGCGGACTAGAGCTGCTGTTTGGGATGCTAGTGATTTCTACTATTACGAGTGAATTTTTCTTCAAGGATTGGTTCATAGACTGGATTTTCAGTCTTTCTACTTATGCTGATGAAAAAAATCGTTTCTACAACTACGTAGCCATTCTTTGGGCAATTTAATTAGAAGCACAAAAATCAGAAAGTCTTTCCCGACACCCAATTTGAATCTGATGTTGTTCTCGCAATGGCAAAAGATAATGTTTTTTGGTTCAAAAGGGCTCTCTCATGCATGGACTTTTTGCAATACATTTGGAAATCAAGGAGAAGCTCTTTGAGACAAAAAAAATTCCTTTCTTAATTGTCAAGCATTATCATCCCGCATCTATTGTACCCGATTGCGGTTGATAAAGGTAAGGAAAGGTTTTGGCAGAGAGAGATATGAAGAGGTAGCAATGGGGCTTTGAAGCTCTGACACCATATAATGATATTGCCAAAGGTTTAATAATTGAAGGCTCTCAATACACAGCTGTGTACAGCCGTGCTTTCTTAGATCTATCTAACGAGTACATTTCTTCATCTTCTTTTGCAGTACTTCTTCCTGCACGAACTATGCATTCTCAGAAACCTGGTTGTTTGATGTGGTTTTGCGTCTACATTTTGAGTGCTATGGATGTTTTGCCCTGTTATTAGCTCCGGAAAAGGTAAAGAATTCTCAAAATAGAAGAGTTGTAAAGAACCTATTAGAGAGTTACCGAGGATGCAAAAAGTTGTGCAGTCAAAGAATATGAAAAGATCAAGGTATCACCTGTTTTATAATCTATCCAAATTGCAGGATGACAGATGGTGCATGCGTTTTGGATTTTGTGAAATTGCAAAGTTCCATTTCCAATATATAGAAGTAGAATACTGCGGGACCAGCAAACATTTTAGTTATCTGTGCCCCTGTGGTACTTACCCTGGCTTGCATAGTACATCTCTAAGGGTGGTGTTAGGATCGTCACACATACACACGATTTACGAGTATAAAACAATAAAGAATCAACACAGAGATATACGTGGTTCCCCAAAATTGAGAATTTTAGCTTGTCTTTTTTTTTTTTAAAGCTTACTTTGAGTTAAACATAACTATTATTAATAAATAGATTTTTATTCATTTCCAATCATGATTGTTTCTTCTTGGAATTGGCTGCCATTGTACCAGCTTGTTCTTATGCAATATTTAGGTGCCATAATATAGTGACTGCGCATTCCAGCTTTGACTAGAGAATGCAAGACTTTTAAATGGCTTTGAGAGATATAGTTGGTGGTCAGCATCTGTTTACCATTGGAAGTTATATCAGCTAGGGCACTGTTTTTTGAGAAGATAGTGGAAACTATCTCTAATACAAACCATGAAGAGGCTTCCTTGGGCTTATTTGCATGCCCATCTGCCAACTTGTCAATAAGAGTTTGCCCAATTTTTTTTCCCTTTTTGTTGAGTGTCTTTGGTAAGCAAGTATTGCATCAGAAGGTAGGTCCAAATCAGTCAGCTATGTGATGAATTAAGTTAATTAACTAAGTCAACAATTTGATCCAAACTAGATAAGACTGTTGTCGAATCCCAAACTACAGGGACTGGACAATGATGTACTCTTGAGAGGTTGAGCCCATGAACGGGCTCCTCTGTACAATCTACCTTGACTGTGCAACATTGATACCTCGTGAGAAGTCCAGCGAATCCAAGAATACCCATATGTTACTGCCTTTCTTCACTACTGTCCTTCACACGTCACAAGCTACCCTTCAAAGCCATTTCGCGTTTTGAGCTATGTTAAAACATGGCCAACCTCTTCATAGTAAGCCCCCTTCCGTAGTAGGAAACTAGGAGTGCATACAGTATCCTGTATCCCATTTCCCAATCCACAAGATGGGACTTGAATTCATCTCCTACACCCCCTTCCTTCCCCCCATAGAGAAACATGTTGCCGCTTTTCAGAGGAGATTGGATGTCTGGGAGAGGCAAGATTGTTCCAAGGGTCTTCCTTAGTGTTAATTTAAGTACTCCGCCGTTCTGAAAACTTTGCCTTTAATAAAAAAGAAAACTTGTTCTTTGATAGTTATGAGCTTCTCGATGTTTGAGCCAGTCCCATGGGACTACTAGCTAGAGTCTTGTTCTACATTTTAGTTTCTCCCTCTTCTTCTTTCTTCTTTATATTGTATCCTTGTTTCTTTCTTTGTTCTATTTACCTGCTGATTGGAAGAGCGCCAAAATGTGGACGTATTGGATGACTTGTGTGCAGGAAAACATTAAGAATGAGCTTGAAAGGCTAGACAAAAAAGGCACAACGATTTTATGAGCATGTTGAAAGGCTTTGTAGTTAATCAGGTATTTTTCTCCTTATTGCTATAAGATTGTTTTTTAAACTCTTGGAGCATATGTTTCTGCAGTCTTGTTTTTCCTGTTTAGGATATAGAATTTGAAGGTTTAACTTCATGAGCTTGGGATAATTTATTGGGGCTGTTTGGCTTTAAAATACTACAAAGTCAGTCCACTCTCTTTTACTATTTGGTTTTGAAAAACATCCGTTGGTTTGCGGAAACTCTTCTGTTGTCCTTATACTTCTCATACAAATCGAATGATTGCAACACTGGTGGTTTTACTAAATATGTACAGCTGGTAACCCCATTAGGTAAAGCTTATCTGACATGGCTATGAGGTTTTTTGAATGGCCCTTGTGCATGCTGCAGGAATAAGGAATTTTCAAATTGGCAAAAAACTTGCTTATTTCTTCTGACTACTAAGCGACAATTGTGGTCGTACAACTTTGATGAAAATTGTTTGGTTGGAAAACATCAATCTTTAAAATTTTCAAGTCAAAAGAGCAAATGGTAGCTAGACAATATAGGCATGAGGTAACTCCTCGTTTGGTATTGTGTGACAGTTTTCATTCTCATAAATTGCTTTTGCTGGAAAAACTGCTATTCTCTGGTCTTTTTCCCCCCTTAGAACAGCTTCGTTGGTTCAGAAAAGAAAATTATGTCTTAGGAGGATTTTAATACCCTTTTCCGGACTTCCTTTGTTCAAGAGCAGAACACAGTTTTCAGAACTTACATCTAGCTGTTACCTCCTCGATGGATTACTGTAAATGGTTAGAATTGCTCTCTTTTGATCAATAGCTTCTTTATGAGTGATACCTACTTCGGGCAATGTCACATACACTTTCTCAAGTATTAATATTAGTTTCTCAAGTTGTTTCTTCTGTCAAATACAGTTCTGAAAAGAAACACTTACACGGCCACTCGTTACCAATTTATCACACGTTACCACTATGGAAGTGTCTAGGATGTATTTTCCATTGAATATAATGTCATTTCTTGTCTTCCAAATGGATCATGTGGTAGCAAAGAAAAAAGAGGTCCTAGAAGCCACGTTGACAGAGTTAGACTTATTGAATTTCCATTTGACCGAAAAAAAAGAAAAAAGAGTTAAGACTTACCATGCTCCCGCCATGAGATTGAGCCAGGGGTTGCCCAGACGAAACTCCTATTTTGTATCTGATTTCAAGAAGAACCTTCAAGGTATCATTTCTCTTTAAGGTCCGACCTTAAAAAGATTGGCTCATTATATATTTTCAACTCGAAGATTTCATGTACAACACCAAGGGTTATCATAGTTCATTAGTCATTTACCTTTTGCTACGTGTTTTGGATTAGTGTGTTGATGTTTAAAACTTGTTTTGTTGTTTTGGAAGTGAGCCTGTGAAACCAGAGTTGTGATGGAAATTCAGTGTTTCTGAAGCATTTTATCTTCTTCCAAGCAAGTGTAACACGCGCCAAGTTATAGCTTGATGCAGACAATTGTTTTCGAGTCGTGTATTGATTTTTACTTCTATACACGTGTTGTAAATAACTGGGAATGAGTAAAAATTGTAAGTTCATACTTTTATATATGGGTTGATTTCTTGTAATTTTGGCATGAGAAAGATCAGACCTGCAGATATGTAATTGCAGATATGTAATCGCAGAGAACATTGGTAATGGTGAAATGTTGTTGGGTTGATTGTTTATGCAGCTTACAATTCCACGAATATTCATTATCATAATCCTCAACGGGCATGACAAACATGCCTTGCACGTCGCGCCTCACCTAGTCCTAAAAACAAAAGGGGGTCGTTCTGTCTTTTTTTGTTATCTCAATTCGTTCGCACCTAGTCCTAAAAACAAAAGGGGGTCGTTCTGTCTTTTTTTGTTATCTCAATTCGTTCGCAATTCAGTCCAAAATTTGAAAGGAGTGTTTACACAGATTTTGAAGCTTAGATATGTAGTGATTTTGGCTCAAAGTATAGAGTAGAGGTGGCAAATGGGCAGGTTGAAATGGGTCATGGGTCGAATATGGACGAGTCAAATACGGGTCGATTAGTAAATGGGTTGAAATAGGTTGGGTCAAATACATGTCAAGTCAAACCCAAATACACCCGACCCGACCCGACCCGACCCATTTTTCTTCCCCCCCCCTTTTTTTTTAAATATAAATTTTTTTTGTTCCTTTCCTTCTTTTTCCCCTTACTTCTCCTCTATTCTTGTTTCTATTAATTTTTTTTTTGAATTTGCTTGTTTTGCGTCAAACTGTTGTGACTTATTGATTCGTCTCGTCGGAAGGAATCGAAAAAATAAAAAATTATTAGTTTCTATCAAAAAAAAATTTTGATCCAGTTTTTTTGGTCAGTTTGTGTGATAAACATTGTTTTATCCCAAGTTCGAAGTTATCTAAAGAAATTTGAAATTCTTTGTTTTCAAATACTATAAGAGTTCTGTTTGAAGTGGAAACAAAATAGAAATACAACAAGAAGTTCCAAATATTTTGGTGTTTGACCTTTCAAACATAAAAAAAAAAAAAAATGTAAATGGTTTCAGTCATGCCATTACTTAAAAAGTCTGAAATCCCATTGCCACGGGGTGGTGCAAAGTTAATTTCATTGCCGTAAGGCGGCGCCCGTCGGGGACAGTGCAAGGTTTCGAATTCCAATTCTATTGCCAAAAGGCGGCGCCCGTCGGGGACGGCACAAGGTTGAAATTCCAATTCCATTGCCGAAAGGCAGCGCTCGCCAAAGACGGCGCAAGGTTGAAATCCCATTGTCGTCGGGGACGACACAAAGTTAAATTTCATTGCCGTCGGGGACAGTGCAAAGTTAAAATCCCATCGTCGTCGGTGACGACACGAAATTGAAAGCCCATATATAAAAAGTAATTTCGGGGACAGTGTGGGATTGAAATTCTGTTGTATGCCGATTCGGTGGCAACAATGGCTTTTATCAAAAAAAGACAGGGTGGTAGCAAAAAGAATTGATTTGGAGGGCCTCCACGGCATTCAAACAATGTATAGGAGTAAAACAACTCTTATGCAGAATGAGTGTTTTAATTCAAATCCATATTGAACCCATTTTCAATCCATTATGTAATATGGGCGGATTGAATTAGGTTATAAATGAGCGAATTAGACAGATTAGAAAAATATGGATTAAAATTGCCACATCTAGTATAGAGTAATTCCCCGTTTCAATATATGTACACCCATTTGCTTCAACTTCCAATAATTGAGCACGCAATTCAGAACAAAATCTATTAGTATTATTTAGTAAAATTTGACAAAGCTTGTCTCAATTGATCAGCACTAATCATGAGAAAAGACAAATATGAAAGAATAAAAAATAAGACAAAAAGCAAATATTATGAGAAGAGACAAACTATGCCAGCGTAACGAAAAGAAAAAACAATAAACATAAATAAAAAAATACAACAGCTGCCATATAACCCAGGACCACAGCAAGATCTGTCCTACGAAAATGTAGGGGTCCTGCATGTTGCATTTCCTTTAGATAATTATTAAAAAAAAAAGAGAGAGAGATGAAGGAAAAACTAGTACGTCAGTAGTCACATGCAATTAAATTAACCACGACCAACTACTTATCTCGCAGGAAAAACTCAATACTAAATACTCCCAGATACTAAAAATACGAACAACTTGCAAGCTGAACTAACTAGTTATTTGGCTAAGTTCATCTAATTAGGCTAATTAAGGGTTTAACGTTTTCCCAACTCTAACTTAAGTTAGCAACTTAATTTGTAAACCATCCATGTATTACGAATCACTTGTATTTCTCGAGTCGGTTTAATTAGTACACATCCCACACCCGGCCCTTCGTTAGACATACATATATATATATACACACCCCAAATGCACCCCTATTTTTACCCATTGGGGGTGCTAATCATTAATTTAATCTAAACCCCTCAATTTTTTGAGGGGTAGTACGTACCACCCCACCTGTATAGCGCCTCTTAAAAACAAAGAGAGAGAGAGTAATTTGTACTTTTATCCCCTTAACTACTTGTATCTGTTTAATTCGTCTTTAATCTATTATCAATCAAACCTATTGAATTTTAAACCATCAAAATTGATGTCTAATCAGTCTCATTTTAGATTCTCAGTGAATCAAGTAGACAATAACTACAGGTGTCCGGCACGGCCCATTTGGTTTTGTGTTTTATGTCGTGTCGTGCCGGCTTATTTATTTTATCGTATTATGTCGTGTCATTTTTTAATCGTGTCGGCTTGTTTATTTAATCGTATCTTGTCGTGCCATGCCATTTTGTATTCGTGTCGTACCGGCCCGTTTACTTAATCATGTCGTGACGTGCCATTTTTAAATCATGTTGTACCTATGTTGGCACATCTCTAACCGAGTTTCGTCGGAAAGAAAAAAATATGAAAAGTGTAAAATTTTAATCAACACAAAAAGTGTAAAATATTATGTTACAGAAATTAATATTTTTTTATTATTAAAATTAGTAGTTGGTATGTCATGCCCATCTAGAACCATACCGTGCAGTACCGTGCCCATCTAAGACCATGTCGTGTCCACTTCCATGCCGTACCTGTCTAAAACCGTGCCCGTGTCGTGCCATATTTAAACGTGCCGTCCCCTTCTAAAATCGTCCTCGTGTCATGCCGTGCCGTGCCACATTTAAACGTGTTGTGTCCGTCTAAAAACGTGCCCCTGCCATGCCATGCCAGCCCGGCCCGTTTGACACAACAAACAACTTCTTTTATATTTCTAGGCTTTAGCCCCCGGTGAGGTTATCAAATAAATATCAAGTAACTCTGTAATAATTATTCAACTTATTAACGACCAATTTTCCGAAGCAGGAAGGAAAGTAGAAACTGTATTTATGTAGATTTTCCTTTTCTGTGATCAAACAGTATATGCTATACTGACGATCAAATACAATTCAATTACATGAAAGGGCCATTAGTTGACCTTCCAGCAAGCATGTGCAACTATATCATACACAAATGCTCAAACATATGCCTAATTGCCTTTTTTTAATCCTTGTTGATCTGTCAGTGACACAATCGTCTTGAAGTAACGTTTGTACCAGTAATGAAGTGTTCATCTGGTACTTGTTTCCAATCATTGTTCCGGAGAGAGAGAGAGAGAGAAAGAGAAAGAGAGAGAGATGCTGAATGGGGAAAGGATGGATCAGTTGGACAACTTGGACTATGTACTGGTACCAGTGGGTATTGGGTTGTTGGGCATATACCACGTTTGGCTTATACATACCATAAGACGCAATCCCACAAGAACTGTTATTGGTTTGAATGCCGAGAGCCGTCGCCAGTGGGTCTTCTCCATAATGGATGTTAGTCTTCCTAATCTCTCTCTCTCTCTCTCTCTCTCTCTCTCTCTCTCTCTCTCTCTCTCTCTCAACACATGCATTTTGTATGGCATTATTTATACTGGTTATCACTATTAGTCTGCACTCTGCACGTACTCAGATTTAAGTCGCTATCGGCGTGGATTATTGAAACCGCCCTATTGATTACCATATTTTTGTTGAAGAGCAAATCCTATTGAATTCCGTCATTCCTGTTTTAGATGTGGCGATGTGTGTTTGAGTCCAGTATTGTAGGGCCATCGCATTATTACTTCAAAAAAACACAAACGAGGCTTTTGATGGACCAATCTTTACGCAAATGTTCTAGGTGCTTGAATGTTGTTTGATGAAATGTCAATAGGAGTGGCCAACGGATGAAGGGACTATTGGAGTTGTGAAGAGTGGTTAGTTCACAGCAATGGCACCTCATGTGAAGCTAAGTGGTCAATTCCCCATCTTATTAGGTTGTCCTTCGCTTGGATTTTTTTTCAAAGTTGCAAAGGTATTAGGAGTATGAGAATTGATATCAACCACAGAGACGCAAATGTTTCTTATACTGTGGGGGGCTGATTTCTCTGTTGACCGTTGACTCGAAAGATGCTACGCCGCTCTTCTTGTACCTGCAGAACTGGAGGGGGGTGTTCCTCCGGGAAGAAGCTCCGATGATAAAGTCAGTATGGGGGACAAGAAGGAGGAGGATCTTTGCAAACGATTATCTTGAGAGAGAGAGAGAGAGTAAGAAATCTGAACCTCTTTCTTGGATGAAGTTCCCATCTATTTATAGGCAAAGATGAGGAGAGTAAGTGTGATGCAAGCTGTCTCTGACACCCATGTGACTGGCTATGCTCGGATGACGTCACGGGTCAGAGGCATTAATTGTTTATCCCCTGTTGGGGGTTAGCGAGCCGCCCACTCAGGGCTAGTGGGGTCACATCAACCTGAGATGTCACCTCATCTACCAAAGAAGGTTTCCCACGTCTCTCTAGAACCTTGTTGAAGGTTCTGAAAGAGCGGTCTCCGAGTAAGGACGTCTCTACCGAAGAAACCACGGCCCACAGAACAAAACGTTTTCACCGAACGAACAAAGTCATTCCGAGCGACTCAAGAACATCATCCTTCGGCAATAGAATCGAAGCTCGGCTAAGCGCTTCTACTCCCTTTATCCTTCGGATATTGGGCACATGTATTACATCTGGGTCCCTCTGGGACAGACGAACTGAGACAACTATTCGTTCAAGGATAGGACTGCAAATCCTCTTGACTCTTTTGAGCCTTCTCATCCTTCGGATATTTTGCTCCCCTACATATAGAAGGATCACTCAGAAGTTGAAGATGATCTAATGACCTGTTGTTGTTTGCCAATAAATTTAAACCTCTGAAGTGATAAATTTATAATCAAGAATTTAGGTGCTCAATTTGTCAAATCTGGTTCTTGACAAGCCGTGATAGTTTGTTAACTTTGTTTAGTTAATCGACTGTGAAGGCCACTGAAATAGTGTATTACCAACCAGTGATGGATACAAGTGGGCATGTAGGCGGTGACTGCAATTCTTTATCTTTATAAGCTATCATATTTACTAAGAATTTGTAAGAAACTTGCAGAACTTTAAGGGTTTGCACCTGGAAAAGTAGAATGCTGGATCTGTCCTTGTTACTAACTCTCATTAGTTGCTATACGCATACACTTATGCTTATGATACAGATTTCCTTATAATCCTGAAAACAAAAAATCATACCTAGAGCATAAGGGTCATGCTCTCACTTAGAAGTTATAACATTGATTTCAGTTGAAATGAGCAACCAGCTTACAGTTTTATGGTTATAGCAAGGACAAATACATTTCTTTCGATTTCACATTTTGTGGACCTTTTGAAACAGAATCATTGCTATCCAATAATGGGTACGGATTGTAATCTTGAGGAGTAACCCAACTGTGCTACTTTCCAGGATCCACTAAAGAATGGAGTTTTGGCAGTTCAGACAATACGCAACAACATAATGGCATCTTCACTTCTTGCGACAACAGCCATCACCCTCTGTTCCCTAATAAGTGTCTATGTAAGCAACACTTCAGCTGGTGTCAACTCATCGTCATCAGATTCAGTTTCCCTCCATGGAACTACAAGTACATCTTCTGTCAAGTACTTTGCTATCCTGGTCTGCTTTCTCCTTGGCTTTCTTTGCAATGTGCAGTGCCTTAGGTACTATGCCCACGTTAGCTTCTTGGCTACCTTGCCCACTTCCAAAGATAGAAGGGAATCCATCGAGTATGTTGTGGCGAACTTGAATCGGGGAAGTTTCTTTTGGTCACTTGGATTACGTGCATTCTATTTGTCGTTTCCTCTTTTCCTTTGGATCTTTGGACCCATATCCATGTTTCTGTGTTGTTGTGTGATGTCAGTTCTGCTTTATTTCTTGGACACAACTTCCAGTTTTACACGGACCCTTCATAGTCACTCTATCAACGTAGAAACAAAACCCAGTGATGTTGAATCAGTTTGCCAACCCTCGTAAGTACTCCTAATAAGACTCAAGGTCTCTGTAGCTATTATTTCTGTATTTGACTTGAAATGAACTTTGGTTTGTGAATAGCAAAAATGAGTTTGTTTGTTAAAATATTTATCCTTGATTCTCTAGAAGTGAGATCATTCATGACCATATTGGGATGTTCATGCATTCTGTTGCATCATTTAAAGGTGGAAGTTTTAGGTAAGTTGATTGATGCTTTTATGGTATTTTTTTTTTGAAGCGTATGTATCAGATATTTTATGAATGGAAATAGAGGTTGGATGATTTTTGGTTGAGGATAATTTTGCAGAACAAAATCTTATTATTGCATGAGCTAATAATCTTGTGGATGTTGGGTGTTAACTATACTTCAAAAATCTTCTTGTCATTTCAACTTAACTACTCTTGCTTTTGCACCGAGTTCAATTTAATATTTTTGTTAAATAGACGTTTCATTTTCAGGGAAAGTGCCCGGTTTGAGGATTCTAATCTCCAATGGCCATTACTAACAAGTCATGACCCAGTCTCAACCTCTGCAGTTGCTCAATGAACTACACTCATGTCTGCTTCTTTGGAGCTTGGGCCTGAGTAGGATGTCGCCTGTATGGTTGTTGGGCAGTTGCATAATGGGTCTGGTGAGCCCCAGAAGGATATGGGTGTTTTCGTCTCTATCTCCTCCCCCAAATTTCAATGCAGTTGAAACTACGCATAGGAGTGGGATACGGGCTTGGATTCAACTATCATAAATGATTAAACAGTAAAGGAGAGAAAAGCACAAACAGAATCTTTGATTGTGGGTGGTGTATTAGTCTTGAACCAAGTGATAAATTAGATGACTATCCCCGTGTTGTTGGGTAATTCACAATCTGTAACCAATGTGAATGGTAATACTGTTTTTTTTTTAATGATATTATTGGATCTTCTGTAACACGGATTGTTTACTGCTAGTTTTGAAAGGATGAACATATTTTCATAATCCGTTTTCTTTATTCTCTGTCTCCCTAGATTCCCTAAGCATTCGTTAAATCAGTCCTCATTAGTATCTGTATAGTCGTCATGTTCACTCGGGTGTCCCATTGGATGATTGCAAACTACAGCATTGGGATACTATTGATTCGGTGTAGATTCTTATTGCAAGAGACGTTGGTTTTTTTTGTTTTGATCAGAGACGTTGGTTATAATCGATTTCGCCTGAACGTTTCAAGGACAAAACCTGACCCTCTGGATTCAAACACCATTTGCATGTTAGGAGTCTTGATCCGCCTCAGGTCTTCCGTGTGCGCGCATGCCCAATTCATTGGGAAGTATCTACGGAGTTCACACCAAATCGCCTAAACCCAATATGCATTGAATGACCCATATTCACTTAAAAGGCTGCCTTGTAAGAGCATCCGCAATGTAATAATCAAAATCAAAAGATTGCTAAAGTTAACAATGTGTGTTTAAAAAAATGCTCGCATTGTAATAATTAAAGTTAGCAACCTCCTAACCAATAATCAAATTTGGGCATTTGAATAATCAAAAGTAACAATGTGGAACTTCACATTGCTAACTTTAACAACCCTCTAAATGAATAATCAAAAGCTGACGTGGTAAGTTTTGATTATTCACTTTTGATTATTACATTGCGGATGCTCTAAGTGGTGAGCCATTCAATTGTTTATTAAGGTTCAACTCTTTTTCTGTTTATTCGATGTGAGACTTAACCTTTCACACAAGTTCCTAACAATCTCCCCCTCATGTGTGAACCATGCATTGGGCCTTAGCTCCCCCTCAGTTTGATCCACTTGACTCCCCCTTGATCCATGATCTCCAACACCGATTCAATCTTGGACTTCATTGCACCCACTCCATTGATTGACGTTGGATTTTTCCCGCTCCATCGAGAGTCTCCATGCAAGCCCACCGAATCGGTTTGAGTCCACCCAAAAATCGTCAGCCATCGGCTTTGATACCCCACTTGTTAGGAGTCTTGATCCACCTGAGGTCTTCCGTGCCCGCGCAGGCTCAATCTGTTAGGGGGTATCCACGGAGTCTACACCACATCACCTGAACCCAATATTTATTAAATGACCCATATGCACTTAAAAGGCTAAGCTAGAGGTGTCAAACGTGCGTGTCGTGCCGTGCCGTTCAACTTCCGTGCCAACCGTGCTTCGTGTCATGCCGTGCCATGCCCGTTTACTTAAATTGTGTCGTGCCGTGTCGTGCCATAGCCAATCGTATCGTGTCGTGCCGTTCCCATTTACTTAAATAGTGTCGTGCCGTGCCGTGCCATTTTTCAATCGTGTCGTGCCGGGCTGGGCCCATTTACTTAAATCGTGTCGTGCTGTGCCGGTCCATTTTTTAATCGTGTCTTGTCGTGCCATTTTTCAATCTTGTCGGGTCGGACCGGGCCATTTACTTAAATTGTGTCGAGCCGTGTTGGCCATTTTTTTAATCCTGTCATGCCGTGTCGGCCCATTTACTTGAGGGGAGCCTAAGCTATTTTTAAAAAATTGGAACCATCTAACTTTTGTTTGGGTGGGATTAGATCATTTATGCCAATAATCAAGTAAAATGCTTATCGCTACATACTTGATCGGACGTAAAAAAATTCAATCAAACAATGAATTAGCATGCCAATGAAAGAGTTTTCAAAACCCGACGCACGAAAAAATTGGATCCCATGATTAGAACACTAAGCACAATAAAATGAATGCATTGAATAGTATCGATCGTCGTGATTGCATTATGATTGTGTGGCTACTGCTTGATGGTCTCGTTTTTGTATAATAGTTATGTTCTAATTTTTTAAATCTATAACACAAGTTAATTGGTGGCATAGTGGTTTGATTGTCTATAATAGAACCTAGGGACTCGAGTTCAAGTCCTAGTGTAGCTAATTCCTTTTTGGTTTTTTTTCCCCCTTATTTCTATAATATTTTTTTTTCTTATTTTAGTTTTTTTCCTCTTATTTCTACTATGTATTTTTTTCTTATTTTTTGTTTGAGATTTTTTTTCTTATTTCTCATTAGATCTAGGGATATACGACTCTTGCACATTTTCTTTCGTATTAAATTACTCTTGCACCATAAATATTTTGATAAGTTTTTAAAATTTTACTTGTTATCTTGTCATGTTAAATTTACAAACCAATTGTCCAAAGTCTATTCACTAACAAAAACAAAACAAATATTTTTTACCGAATAAAAATTGATTATTTTTTAAAGGTAAAAAAAATGACCGTGCCCGTGCCCGGCTAAACTGTGCCGGCCAACTTCCGTGCCGTGCCCGTGTCGTGCCCGCCCACGTCCGTGCCCCGTGCCAGTCCACGTGCCCACTAAAACCGTGCCGTGTCATGCCGTGCCCGGCCAAGATCGTGCCCGTGCCCGTCCACGTGCTCACTAAGACCGTGCCGTGTCGTGCTGTGCTAGGGCATGACCGTGCCTATGCCCGTGCTGTGCCACATTTAACCGTGTTGTGCCCGTGTCGTGTCGTGCCGTGACGACCCGACCCGTTTGACACCCCCGGCTAAGCCTTGTAAGTGATGAGCCATCCAATTGTATATTAAGGTTCAATTCTTTTTCTGTTTATTCGATATGAGACTTAACCTTTCACATATGTTCCTAACATTGCAGGCAACGAGTGATATGTTGAATGATCTTGGATTTGCCAACGGAAACGAGGTAAGTGAAACTAAACAATTTTCTTCATGGCACAAACCAACTTAATGCAAGAATGTAAATGTGAAAATGCAAATAATGAACAAACCAAAAACCCAATGTCTTTTACTTGTCGGATGGAGGTGGGCGGTCTGCCAAATCCAATGGCGTGAGATCTATGAAACTTCATTATGTAAAGCAATGGCGTTGTATCAGGTTTAGAAGACCCGCATTTTTTTTCCCTTGATTCTATTAAGTTGAGTACTCTGTTTTTTGGTTCCCTCTCGTGCTAAAATATGCTCTTCCTAATTGTTAGTAACAATTATGACATATCACACAAATGCCCGAGTCCGATGTTGTTTGGGTTTGTAGCTCCTACTTATAAATATCTACCATTTCGCTTTGAGTATTAATATCGGACCTATCTCTTTCATTCCAACAGAACCACGATTAAGACCAGAACTGTGTAGGAACTGGACGCAACTATTGCTAGCCCGATTTTAGGAACCATGGCTAGCCCCAATATTCTTTTAACCCTTCTGCAGAATATTAGTATTACAGACGTCAGACAAAAACCATATGATTGAGACTCTTCCCACAATTTCTTTAAGTCTGTTTGATACCTAAAAATTATCGCTTTGACTAGTCAATATATTCAAACACAAACCATGTTGAAAAGTCAAAATAATATACTAGCGTCCATGTATGTGTTCAAATAAAAAAGTATAGAAATGATGTCTACAGTACAGAGGCTGTTAAGGGATAAAATACAAAATTCATTAATAATGAAAATTTTACAACAGTACATTTTTTTCCTGCTGAGTAAGGAAACAACCGAGCTAGTTGGCTGGTAGGGTTGTAACCGAGCCCGCCAAAGAACGAACTGAGAAGACACGGGTAGAAAAAGGACAATGAAAAAGGCCACAGAATAATCAAATCTCAGTAGCTATCATTTCTAGATATCGACAAAATAGTGTAGAGAGAAGGGCTTAAATGGTGGAATTTAATTCAGGATATAGAGAGAGATTTGAGAATAAGGGAATTGAACGTGGGTTAGGACTAACGATTTAGGGAACTGAGCAGTAAGAATTGCAATAGAATTACAGAAGACAGCGAGTTCATTTCGGAAAATAACTTACGGAAGATTTAAGGGTAAGTCATTTTCATCCAATTAATAGAAAATATTTTACATGCCTTATTTTTTAAACAACCAAACTCTAAAAAATAGTAAAATATTTTACCAGAAAATGTTTTACACCCAAACAAACAGAGCCTAAATCTTCAAATTAACTAAAAATAATAACACGTTATATTCGACCCAACCACTTTCAACCCGTCTAATATTGACAAGTATTCGACCCGTCCATTTTCAACCCAAAACCATTTCAACCCACCCAAACTTACTCATTTACCACCTCTAATTAAAACAAACGTGCAACATGAATCAAATTAAATTTCCAAGTAAATTGATTAATATGATACGCTTGATATATCAATTATGATTTTAAAAAAAAAATAAGTGCACACCAGTAAATATGAAAAAGTTGTGAACGGATCAAAAAAAAAAAAGTTGTGAAGAACCTTGGTTATAGAAACTCAGAAGAGAGCATGTAAGTTCCTTTTGAATGGGCCTGACCTACTAGCCCAAGAATCCAAGCCCATAATAGAAGGATATATAGAAACATAAGCAAAGTGAAAACAATTGGGAACAGCTTTACAAAATCATTTTTTCCCCAATCTCCACGAGTGTATCGTAGATTATTATTTTTATAGTAGTGTCTCAATCTTAAATTATAAAAAATATATAATCAATTGTTAAAAAGGAAAACAGAAGGAAGCTAATTAGATCATCTTGATTTTTGGCCAATTAAAAATATTAGAAAAAAGCATCTCTCTATCTAGTTATCTATATTTGTGTGTTCTACATATTAGGCACATGCCTGACACGGCTAGCTCTCCTTTTTTTTTAAAAAGGCAAATGCTTAGGGGCGCCTCTTATGTTGATCTCAAGAGACAACTTTAAGATTATTCCCAGCAAACTATTAAACGATAACTTCACAAAAAGTACTTTTGGGGTATTTTATAATTTTGTTGTTAGTTTTGTAAGTAATAACAAAAGTACCATTAAACAATTGGTGTGCACTTATTTTTCTGCTGTCATACTCTAGCACGGTGCTGTTGAGCAGATACAAATGTACAATACTAAACTAATAATAATAACGATAACACTAATAATAATAATCACTGTCACGTTCACCTTGTTTTTTTTTTTTTTTTTCACCTCAAAGACTCTATGATAGCAATTAACAATTTGAGTCTAAACACACACAGAAAAACGCCAAAACAAAAAAGTACCATTTGAGTGAGCTAGAGTCAGCGCATGCACAGTACTGCAGAGGCATGGTAGTTCCCTTATTATTATAAGAAAGATAAGATAAGATAAAAAAAAGATAGATCATCCTCACTTCAGTTAATAACGCACATTTGAAATAGTCGATGTGCTTAATTCAATGCCTTGCCACCATTTCCAACAAGTACTTTCCTGATCACCAGCAACTCAGCTACAACATCACCAATGTCAGGTCGTTCACCCGGTGATTCTGCAGAACAGATAATTCCAATTCGAAAAATGGAAGCCAGGGTCTCGGAAATCTTGCCACTTCCCACTTGGCTTGGCTTTTCACTTTCTGATGCGGTGCTCATGCTTGTCTTCCCATCTCCTCCTTGCTGAAGAAGAAGAACTCCATCGGCAATCCCCTCCACTCCTTCGGACAAAGCAATCTCGGCAAACTTATGAAGGTTCATGTTGTCATTAAACGTTTCATCGGTGGGTCTCTTTCCTGTAAGCATCTCCAACAAGAGGATGCCATAGCTGTAGACGTCACCATCTATTGACACCTTGCTTCCCACACCGTACTCTACATTTCACACAACACACAGTTAGAAAACAACCAAAAGGGGTCTGTATAGAGAGGCCTAGGACCCTTTTGATTGGTTGGACAACACTGAAAGGTAATACAATCCCATAGAATAAGGAATTCAACTGAACTAATAGAAAAAGGAGTACTTAAGTTAATACCATTTTCTATGATTTGTAGGGTTGGTTGTCCAATGTATAGGTGATCCATCCACAAATTGTTAACATTCAAATGTCATAAATTCAGTTCCAGGGAATTTCTATTGGATCACGCGTCTAATTTTGCCAACAAACAGGTCCTAAAAGACTACCCTAGTGTATCAGCTAATAAAACATTTCTCCATCTGAGAACAACATAAAATAGATAATCAGTAACCAGTGTTCATACTCAATAGTCAATACTAAAGAAACAATTACAAGTTTGTGCCTTCCTTTTTTTCACTGGGACCTTTGATCCGAATACTGGACCATGCAAAAATGTGTCATAAACTGAAACATACATGCAAATTAAGAAACTTAACTTCAGATACCCAACTTAAGAATGAACATTTAAGAAACTTAACTTCAGATCCCCAACTTTGCAAATTAATTTCCACATTGAACTTAAAAACAAACATTTAAAATCTCGAATAAAGAAAAATTAAGATTAACCAAACCAACTTTGTGCATGAAATTAGGATTATTTCAGGTGTTTAAACAAATAAACATTAATGAAAGCATGTTTACCTGGTGGAGCATAACCAACAGATCCCCGTATTCCAACAGAACTTGATTGATTTCCTGAAGTGCAGTGGTTCTCCTCAAGGAGAAACTTTGCTAACCCGAAGTCACTAACATGTGCTGTCATTTCATTGTCTAGAAGAACATTGCTAGGCTTCAAATCACAATGAACTACAGGTTTTTGGCAGTGATGGTGAAGATAATCCAATGCAGAAGCAACATCAATGGCAATATTTAATCTCTGAAAAAGATTCAAATTACCATGGGTATGCAGCCACTCATCTAAGCTCCCATTGGCCATGAACTCATAAACCAATGCCTTAAAATCATTACCCTGATAATCAATACCTGAACATGCAGTTAGTACCTTGACAAGATTCCGATGCCTAATGTTCCTCAACATCTCACACTCGGCAATGAAGCTACTGGAAGCTCCCCGATGTAAAAGGTTAAGTACTTTAACTGCAACAATCATTCCATCATTCAAAACTCCTTTATACACAGAGCCAAAACCACCTGTACCAACCAAATTGGCCGACGAGAACCCATCAGTAGCTTTAAGGAGACCTTGGTAAGAAACATTCAAGAGTGAAGGTGCTAAAAAAACTGAAGAAGGCTCAGTTTTCCTCCTCTTAAAGCCGAAGAAAAACACACAGCATATCAACAGAATTGCTCCCACAAGCCCACATGAGAGATAGATTATGTTCTTTAAGCTAAAAGCGGACCTCTTGGAGCCTTTGGATTTACATCTGGGTAGCTGAAATTCAGGTACACCCCCACAGAGCTTACTGTTTCCTATGATTGAAGTTGCACTTGCATTGTTAAAGATGCCTTTAGTAGGTACATCACCCTCCAAATTGTTATACGATATGTTTAGATCCAGCAAGAAATCAAAATCCCCTAAAAAGTCTGGAATTTCACCCGACAGATTGTTGTGAGAAAGATCTAAATCTTGAATACCTCTCAAAGAACTCAGGGACAAAGGAATTGTCCCCTGAAAGAAATTTGCCTGCAAGTACAGAGCTTCCAACCTTACACAACTACCAAGAGTAATGGGAATTACACCGGTTAACTTGTTTTCAGAAATACCCAAGTAACCAAGATTTTTTAGATTACCAACGTTCATGGGAACTGAACCACTCAGATGGTTCTGAGATAGTTCCAGAGCCACTGACAATGATGAGAGATCAAACAATTCCTTTGGTATTGCACCAGTAAGGTTGTTACTACTAAGATCCAATAACACCAAGTTCTGCCATCTCCCTAAACTTGAAGGGATGCTGCCGTGAAGTTTGTTTTCTGCTAAAGTGATTTTAGATAACAGAGTTAAGTTCCCAATGGAGTAGGGAATGATCCCTGAGAATTCGTTTTCTTCAAAAGCCAACTGTTGTAGCTTTTGAAGCCTCCCAATTTCAGGTGGAATGATACCTGAGAATTGGTTGCCTACCAAATAGAGGGCTTCCAAGTTGACAAGATTCCATATCCCTTCTGGGAGATTTCCATATATTTGATTGTATGATATAGAAAATTCTGCCAGCTTAGAAGAGAGATTGCCAATGGATGCTGGCAATTCCCCTCCAAAATAGTTTTCATTCAGCTGCAGGAGCTCTAAATCAGTGGCATTGGTCAAACAGGAAAGAAAGCTTAAGTCATCAGATTCCCCACTGCCAAGACTGTTAATAGCAATGAGAAATCTCTGGAGCTTTTGCAGCTTTTCCACGGTTGGGACTTTTCCCACAAGTCCATTTCTACCCATTACGAGGAACGCCAGATTTGTCGCGTTTGAAATTGATTGAGGGATGGAACCAGTGAATTTATTTCTGTAAATGCTGAGGAATTCTAGATTCGGAAGAGTGTTGCCCAAGTGTGAGGGAAGACTCCCTTCGATTTGGTTTGTTCCGACATCAATAACCGTAATGGAAGAATGGTTGAAAAGGGAAGGAGGGACTGTTCCGGACAAGCTATTCTCATTCAACCCAACAATTATTAGATTTTCCAATTGGCATAAAGTTTCCGGAATGCTCCCAACCAAATTGTTTTTGCTTCCAAAAAGTAACTGAAGAGATGATAAGTTTCCAAAAGTAGAAGGGATACGTCCAATCAGATTGTTAGAACCGAAGATGATTATTTCGAGCTTTGACAATCCACCAAACTCCATAGGAATTTTCCCCACCAATCTATTGTTAAGAACATTGAAATTAATTAGATTAGAACAACGGGATAAATTTGCAGGAATGTCACCGCTGATGGAATTATTGTGCAGACGTAAAACTTGCAATCTTCTCAAACGCCCTAATTCGGGAGGGATTTCACCACTGAAGCTATTGTTCTGTAGCTGTAGAACTCTTAGAAAGCTCAGGTTTCCTATGAGAGGAGAAATTGTTCCAACCAGTTTTTGAGATCGCAAGTCTAAGACAATGACCCTCTGGTGGCGGTGGCCACATGTTACACCAGGCCACTTGCAGAAGTGGGTGGTTGCATTCCATACGCTCATAATTTGGAGAGGATCTTCCGTTATGCTGGCCTTGAATGCAAACAGTGCAATTTGATCTGTATCGTTTCCTCCTGGCCTAGAGGTGGCCATAATGCCCGACTCTGGCAATTTCATGCAACATAGAAGTATGTGTAGGATGAGAATAAAAATTGCAAAGCATGTATTAAAAATCGAACCTGAAGTCCTCATTGGAGTTGAGAACACAGTTACTTCGTGAATCCCAAATCCGAACTGAAGGGAGCCTTGTGCAGTGGGCTGCCTACAACTTGTACTGTAAATGGGTCATAAAAAGAAACAACCTTTCTTCATTCCCTTGGGAAATAACGCAAGGACTTCGTTATTAGAGAATTCTTAGGAAACACACAGTAGCCTGTATATGGGAATGTTATTCTCCATGGCTGATATCCTCCTAAATGAATCTTGCGCAATAACAACCCTTTGATGCACATGAGCACAACTAATAACCCAAATACAAAAGATGGTGAACATTCAGAGATATATAGAAAGACGCAAGTTTTTATACAAGGTATATAATATAGAGCTGCAAAGTGCAAACGACCATAGCTGCTCGAGACTCAGCTCGGTAAAAGCTCGTTCGAGCTAGACTCAAGACATAAATAAACAAGCTCAAGCTCAAATTCTAAACTCGTTTCGTTATCAAGCCGAGCACAAGCCAGTAGAGGCTTGGCTCGAGTTGGCTCGCAAGCCAAGACTTAGTAGACTTTTTAAGTTAATTACCACAATTGGCATTAGCATTTTGATAGATTGATGCACAATCCTTGCAAAAACATATTACATGTTATTATTATTCTAAAATTGAGGTTATTTTCTTGTCGAGTATAGGAAAATGAAAGATATATATCTTCAAAATTAAAACATTTTTTTTGTTGTATTAGACCTTTGCGAGAATATATATACATTTTTCGTTGGCCTGTTAAGGCTCGTGAACAAGCTCGAGCTCGAGTCAAGCCAAGGCCCACTCAGCTTGAGCTTGGCTCATTAAGTTTTCACTGAGCTCAAGCTTGAGCTTGGGTTCGTTAAAAACTTAATAAATAAGCTTGAGCAAGGCAAAACTCGGCTTGGCTCGGCTCGTTTGCAGCCCTAGGTATATTTAATTTATGTGCACCTTTTTACCCAAACAAAGTTCAGAAGAACCAATCATGTGAATTCACAGTCGCTAGATTCTCTTAAAAATTTATGGTGCGATAATTGCGCATTTGACTAGACTTTGGTGTCTAAAAAATATCATACCCAATGCACAGGGCTCTTGGTCACTGCAGAACATGAGAGGCAGTTGTTAGGCACCTAATGCTCAACATCAAATGAAAAGGCTGAATTAGAGCCATCCCTAAAGAAGAAAAATTACTCCTTTTTTCTTAATTCTATCTTCTTCTCTGCCTCATTTTCGTTGGTCCAATTCAATGTGAGGGCATTGGGTACACAAATTTTTACAGGACTGAAAGCACCAAGTCAGAAAGACCCACATGGTGTGTGATAAAAACTCTTGCAGATTAATAAAGTTGAGTAAAATTCTTTCCACCAGTACCATTTTCTTCCCATCCAAACCCCTTGATCTAGATTCTAAACATAGTGCGAAGGTTTTAGTGTTTTTGTCAATATTTATTCACATGATTGGCCATCATTTCAGCATGGAAAGAATATTGCTGATTAGAGCTCTAAAATCAAACCATCAACAATTGCCGGTGGACCTGTCTAACTCAAAATTAGTGGTACAGACCTCTAAGCCTGTAATGCTTTATCAGTCAAGTAAGGTATAATTGGTAGTACCATTCTAGGTGAGGGTTACCTGTCATTAAAGGAGACAGCATTTAGAAAGTTTCACGTGGAAAACATGTTTTGACTTTGTTTGCATCACTTTTGTGGAGGGAAACTAGAAGGAAATAGAAGTAAAATGAGAGGAAAATGTCTTTTACGTGTCCACTTTTTTCCTTTCCTCACCCAGTTGTTTAGTACGGGAAAGAAGAAAACCACAAAATCTGATATGAATCACATTCTAGTGAGAGTGGACCAAGATGTGACCAATGTACTGATGCTATTAAGGTGCATCCCCCAGAGGGAAAAAGATAACCTGAACTAGAAAAGAATTGACTTTTGAGGCCCAACACTATTATGAGCAAGACATTATCATCATTTACCTAAGATGAAGATATTACCTTAGTCAGAGTCAGTTTCAACTCATTAGCTGTTTGTTGCTTCCAATGTGAACTTGGACAATGCAAAAGAAAAGCACCTAACTTTCTTTTTCACATGCTAAGCCTCAAAATTCGTCTAGACTTTGATATGCCTCAGCTACTACTATGTCGGATGCTGAAATAATTCAACTGTATGATAGAGGAGGGCAAAGGAGACAATACTGGAAAACAAAGCGCATACACAACATTACAAAGCAAGTGCCGGTGTTAAAGGTGTTTTGGTAAAAGGATGTATTAACTTGGAAGTGCATTTACCAATTGCATAAAGAGTGTTTAGTGATCTAGTTTTACAGATGATTTGATTGCCAAATAAAAAAAAACCCCACAATTACTTACCATAATCAAGGGCACTTTAATCTCCCGAACTTCAAGTTTAAAATGATCTCATAAGCTTTTGAACACCATTATTAGTCTGGTATTTGGACTCAATCTGATTCTGATAGCTCACGAATGATATAGCATGAATAAGCGAACTTGAAATTTACTGTGTTGATGTGCTAAAAATCAAGAAATCATTAGGATAGAAAACTGCTGGAAATGAGTTCATTTTTCCTTAGACCTGCCGAAATCCAGCAACTCTCCAAATGTATGACCAACCTTTCCTCCAATGAACGGATGGGAGATTATTTATCTGCGGCATATCAATGGGAGTTTTGAGGATCCGGTAGCATGGATCCCAGAGGACGGATGAGGAATTGCATTCATCCTAGCAAAAGCCTCTTCCGGAATCTGATATGTTCAGTTTTGCAAATAACATGCATATAAATTTCCAAATTTATGATGGTAATATGATATGTTCAGTTTTGGAAATGGCTTCCAAAACTAGGATTTCAAAATACTCTATATCTAGCAATTTGCATAAAGCAAAACATTCAAGGTAATTTAAATAGCCACCGATTCGGTTAATCACCGACCACGTGTTCATCAGTACTATAACCTTGTACTTTCTCCAACACCATTATATGGTTCTTGATCAAGACCGTCAAACAATACTCATCAAGAGCCACATAACACATTTCCGTGTTACCGAAACACCACCACGACATAATTTCCATGTCAAAAATCTATCTGAAATTATCCATGAATAAAACCTTATTCCCATGCTCATAAAAGAAACATTTATAAACATGATCGTTCCATAAAGGCAAGTGTCAAGAAGTCCCATTAATAAAAACTGACACACCTGATCCGAAACGACACTGAAGTGAAAAATTGTATTGACCTGTTACTTAACGATAACTAGCAGTTACACACGCAAATAGCTGTCACTATTCAACTCCAACAGTCAAACTTTCATGCTTCCAAGGCCACAAAAATACTTACTCCCACCAAAGTGGCCCCTAACTATATGGAATCAACCTCTTTCAATATATTATTGAGAGTTTATCTGTATCAAGCAATAAAATACAAGGCAGCGAATAAAGGGTAATAAAACCAAGGAATTCCATCCAGTTCACATTACCGTGCGGGTAATTAGGAATATTAAGATTAAGACCACGATTACAAGCATCTAGTAATTATCTCTAGCCATACCCACATCAAAATTTTAAATTCCATAATCGTGGATTCAAAATATGCATACACCAAAGAAAGAATCATAAATGCCAACTTAACATCCTTTATTTAAGCACAAGAGTACACAACATACATCTCCAAAAATAAAAGAACTGTAGATAAAACCTACTTAGCATGTGGATACATAAACCATAATTGCTTCGTTATCTTCCGTGTTGAAGAATATTACCCCAAGCGTAGGGTAAAAATATCGATGAAGCAAAATAATCCGGAGAAGTCCGGGATCGTACCCAAGGGAATTAGTTTATGACTCGCCTCGGATTTGTAGATGCAAGTAGGGTTTTCGACTTTTAGCCAGTCAACTTGGTTTTACTTTGAACGGTGGAATTAAAATGGCTAAATTAAGAACGAATAAACTAGGAAAAAGACAGGTTAGGTCTAGGAATCCTAGCACTCATGACTTGGGCTAAATCACATTTTTCACCAATTCACACGATTTAAAATACACAATTGTGGGTATCAAAACCGGGAAAAAGAGATTCGATTATCAAGCTAGCTCTAGAACTCATTTGGTGAACACCTCGAGCGACAGAGCTCTAAGCATCATGTGTGGTAGGTAGGCGAAGCTCCTACCTACACATGATCAAAGAGGTTAACACCTCGGTAATTCCCCAAATGAATCCGAACCCCACATTAATTTTCAAATCTAAAAATTGAAGCTTTATTGGTGAAAAATGCAATTTTTGCCCAAGCCACGGGATGCTAATCATCCCATGACCCAACCCTTGAAACTACTCACACATATCTACGAAGATAAGAGTAAGCGAAAATCGACTAAGCATAATTGAAAAGACAAGACTAGGATTAAACTAGAGATTAAGATAGATCGGGAATAAAGCAACAACGTTAATTAAAGCGACAATATCAAAAACTAACTAATTAAGACAGAAAATTAAATATTCAAAGGTTGAAAAACAAGAACACTCAAGAACAATGCAAAAAGCAAAAAATGAACCTAAGCTAGATCTAGAAATTATCCCAAAAACGTACTACCACTTTTTTTTGGATCTCCTTGCGTCATTTCTTTTATTCCCCGCTCGGAATATGCTCTCCTAAGCCCTTCGGTACCGATTGAAGCAGCCTTACATAATGAGATAAGCTCTCGGTACCGATTGACTATATTCCTTCCAATCGGTAGCGAGAGGGTTAAGGCTTGTTCTGCTAAACATCTCGGTATCGATTGAACATTGTGCCTCCAATCGGTAGCGAGCTCGTTAAGGCTGGTCACTAAGCACCTCGGTACCGATTGAACTAGTTCCTTCCAATCGGTAGCGAGCTCTTATCAGTTCTGAACCTTGTATTCTCCCTGCCTTGGCCATAGCTTGATGTTGCCCTGGGCTATAGCTTGGCTATGACTTGGCCGCGGCTTTGCCCTTCTGTTCTGCTTCTGCCTAGGCTGGATGTTGGCCACGCCTTGGCCAGGCCTTGGCCATTCAGCTTCAGGCTTGGCCGCGCCTTGGCTATGCTTTGGCCATGCCTTGGCCATCAGGCCTTTAACGCTCCTTCTTAGGCGATTCGCCTGCAGAACAACACCAAAACATTCTACGAGCAAAAATCATTAAAAACAACTAATTAACACTTAAATTGACACTAAGCCTAGTTACTAGCGCACCCTATATTACATTTCCGGGTGCTTATCAATAATCAATATAATAACACATACTATAACACCCTAATCAACCGAAAATTTGATCTTCTTTAACGATCCATGACAAGGAACGCTCTTGCGTGCCGTCCGCCTAATTATCAGCCCTTTGTGACAACAACATCATGACGTTTCTTTCGCGCCATTTCCATTGTCCACAATTGACGCAAAGGAGTCGAAGTATTAACACACTCACTCACTCCTTCAAATGTTGGCGGAGGGGACAATTCACGGTTGACACCGTCACGTGAACCTCCCATCGCTGCAATAGACTCATCGGAATCCTCCATAATTCCCAATGGAGCTATCTTGTTTGGACTATGAAAATCATCATATGCAGATGAAACCTTTCCAATTTCCTGAGATCGATGTTCCGATATTTCCTTGAATGAATTAGTTGCAGTGTTTTGGACTGAATGTTCTACCACAAAAGAGTCCTCTTCATCAAAACAGATATCAATCATCACCGGTTGATTCTCATCCAAGAGGTCTCGCCTTGCAAAGACCTCTTTAATATCATCAGGACTTGGATGTGATGAATCTCCCAAAACAATGTTAAACAATGGAAGAAAAGGAGCCGAAAGGCGTATGATATTCAAAGGGACTTCAAAAGGCATTTTGACATTTAGAATGCGCTTCAAAATTGTAACACAACCGAGAAACCAAAGAAAACGGATAACGAAGTGGTCTGATATAGTATGCTTTCTTCGGACTGTTATAGAATGCTTTGTTCTTTAGACAGATTGAAGCAACAGTGCTCTATTTAAATAGGAAAAAACAACCATTCCGAAAAATTGCCAAGGTAGTTATAGCAAACACAAAGCCACCGTTTAAAAACTAACGTTCCAAAGCAACAACCAAGGCCTACACCTCGAAACGGTGCTCACTTCAAATAACGGTCGAAGCCACTTTTTCACATGTATCGGTAGATCAAATACTAATTAATTAAGCACTTCAAAAATCATAGCAACAACATATATATATGGCCACAAATATATCTATATATCTATTATAAAACAGAAGAGTGTGGGGACAAGTTGTTAGAACCGCTTAGATTCATTTGATCCAAAGGTTATAGTGCATCATTTCACTTCCCGGTTAAGTGTCCATGGTTTTCACCTAAATCGCACAACTGTCATCCCCTTCCAACAGGAATGCGTAGTGCCGTAGGCACGGGCTAGCACTAGTATATATATATATATATATATATGCATACGCACTGAGTGCATAAGAGGACAAACTCAAAGTTAACACTTAACACACTTTAATCATCTTGACACACATGCATTTGATCATGCGAACTAAATATGCATATTGCATTAAACTAATTCAAACCAGTGCCGTAACCATTCACAACCGCTACATGGACAAGCATCATTGTGGATTGTCCGATCACAATCGACGGCAACAATTGGATCATCCTAACCAGTAACCAGTGCACCATATTGCAAGCATCAAAAGAACCTGTGTGACTCCCATGTCACACGAACGCCCACATGTACGCCCAACGGCTTCCATGTCAATGACACCACTGCCAAGTCTCTGGATTATTAAATGAACCATAATCACAATGCCAAAATTGTCTTCTTTGACAATTCTCCCACGTACTGATGAAACTATGAGTTTGCATTTCGAAAAACTATAGTCTATAGGCATGACAAAATTGAGATTATAGTGTACCTTTCACCTTGAGGAAAAATAATAAGAGTTTACGGCTCACTGAAAAACGCAGCCCCAGAAGTTAATTGTTATTAACCCTTTTGTCTTTTAAGTGTCCAATTGCATTTATCCGTCTTCATCTTAAGGACCCATACCATAATCTATCCACTTTCATCTTTGTAATAATATTGTCTTTAGATTGTTGGAAATCCGGTCTTCAATATGATGAAAGTGATGGCGTTGTCTCTTCAAATTTGGAACGGTAGGAGCATTTGAGTCACGTTAGGAGAACGCTTTCCTAAAGACAGTATTTCTCCCCACCAAAAGGTGTGCACCGGGTTAATGCAAATCTGTTTTCAAGATAAATCGAATCCAAACTCCAAGATCTTTCTGTTTGCGTTTGCAAAAACAAAGTCAGACAGAATATCTGCTAAGCAAATGTAAAAGAACCAAGAACTAATATTCCACTTTGAGAAATAACATAATATCAGTTTGTCATTTCTAAGAAGAGAATGTGTAGAGAGAGAGAGCAATTCAGTATGGAATTTTCCAATCCATTGAATGACTTTACAAATGACCTATTTATTTATAGACTTATAAGCACCTTTGTATGAAAGGTTGTTTCTCTGGTAAACAACTACTCCCTCTGTCCCTTATTTATAGTCCAGTATTCTATTTTGGGCTGTCCCTTAATAAGTGACCATTTTGTAAAGTTAGTGGGTAAAAGTTTGTGAATTATCTATTTTGTCCTTAAAAGTATATTCCATTTTGAAAAGTAAGTGAGTAAAAGTGTAATGATGATAGGTAAGTGGGGAAAGTAGAGGAAAAAATTGATGTGAAAGGTATAATGATGATGTCTTTTTAATAAGTTGGAGTTACGAAGCAGGACAATTAAAAAGGGACGGAGGGAGTATAAGGAATGGTCATGTCCTTTGAAGACACCAGTTAGGAAGGATCATGTCTTTCAAAGATAATTAATAGAAAGGAACATGCATGTTAGTAGGCACCCTTTAAACAATTAATTAGGAAGGGTCATGCCTCTTAGAGGCACCCCATGATTCACATTCCTTCCTAACGATCATATTTTCCCAAACGAACACACTCCAATTTAATGGGTGTTACAACCATATACATGAAATCACAACTCATGTGAAAAAGTGTATCAACCTTTCACAAAATCCTTACATAGTACCTTTCCGAAAATTCCAAACTAAAATCCAATTTTATTTTGAAAAACTCCAACAATTTTTGCTGACATGTCCATTTTGCAGGTAAAACCGTAAAAGGTTGAGTACCTTCGCAACAATAATCGTGCCATCATGTTCATGATCAAGAATTCCTTTAAAAACAGAACCAAAGTTACTGTTTCACCAAACTGAAAAGAAACCCAATATATGCTTGTAGAAAGTTCTCGTCAGGTAGTACTTCCAAAACTAAACCTAAAATTGATGATTCTGACGCATGTTGCTTCCTCTTTCTTCACACCAATAAAAAGTTGCAAATGACAATATCAAAATCAAGTACCAGTTGAGGAAGTATCATATCAAGCAAATGCGAACCTCTTTGCTCGTTTGATCCTTTTGACGGAACATGTGGACACATTTAGTTATGGTATGCCACCACACAGTTCATCATTTTCATCCAAAGATGTTGCACTACATTCTTGAAGATTCCTGCCCAGATGAGCCAAGTTTGAGTCAGCTCTTGCTCGCAAGTCCCAACACACGAAAGATTGTTTTTTTTTTCTTTAGTATTTGGTATCCCTTTCCAAAGACTAATGAATTTCTTCTTTTGTTGAGCTAAAAAAGAAAAGTACCACCAATACACAAAAGAGGTGAATTTTTAGGTGGGAAAAACAAGTGCTACATTACATATATTTATAGCAATTTAGAAAGCAAAGGCATGCATGTAAGTCTAAAAAGTTTGGTCATAATCGATTACAATTTGTTGGGCATTAATGAATTTCATCCATAAATGGTCATGGCAGTTGGCACCCAACTAGTTTTGCTCATGAATGCATGCCCAGGCTAACTATGGCGTAACGTAAATGCAGTGCTTTTCAGAAGTCACAGCTTCAAAGAAGCTTTGGCAAATGTGGGTCTTTTGATTGGAAAACCAAATATGCTGTTTTGGCCCGTAGTGTTTCGCAACTAATTTGGTGACCACATACATACATATCGAGCCTCTTTTTTTTTTTTTTCAATGGATAGAAGAGATTATTTACATCATATAAGAAGTACAAAGTACAAATTTGGAAGTCTACATCATCAACTGTGTCCACGAGACAACCAAGCCCAACAACTCAACAAACACAAGAAATAAGCCCAATATAAGATAGAAAGAAAGAAATGAAAAGCCCTCTAAAGGAAGAACATCCACACGCACACATGTGGGATAATTCGAACTTCTGACCTTCTGGTGAGATGCAAGAGTTCTGATAACTGAACACACATATGTGAAATGATTCGAACTTCTGACCTCCTAGTAAAATGCAAGAGACCTGAATTAGCCCCGGTTGGTTATACAGTACATATCAATATCAAGCCTTTTTTACAAAACGGGCAGGCACTACTTTCAAAGTACTCCGCAAGTGGTGTAGTTTTTTAGCCCCTGGTTTTCTAGGTCTAATTTGGCGACCACATCATACTGTACAAGACAAGATACTCCATAAGTGTAGGCCTTGGTGTTTTAAGTTTTTTCCCGCACGTATACAGATGTACGTATATACCTACAAGGTACAGACAGAGAGGGGGGGGGGGGGGGTGTTGTGTATGTACCATTTCAGGCTTTTGGAGCCTGATCGGTGGGTTGACACGACGGGGGCGATCGACGAAGCCTCTTCGCTCGTGCCCTGTTGTGAGATGGGGAAGAAAGTATGAAATGCTAATCGTCATAAAAGCGTTAGTCGCACAAGCGCTTCATAAAGAACGCTGCTACTCACACCGCATATATACACAAACTGTATGCACAGATCCAATGTGGGGCCCATTACGGATCCCACGCAAACAATCCGAGCCGTTTATTAAATGTAGTAATACATTTTTTCAAGGCACCTCGCAAAAAATCAGCTAATTTCGATATCTATAGATACTCAATTAAATTATCTAAGTTTTTATTTAGATTTCAGGATAATGAAAAATTAGATGGTTGGATCGAATATTTATAGGTTTTGGATTATGTTGATTTTTTGCAAGAGTCTTTGAAAAAATATTTAATATTTAATAAAACACTCAACTCGTTTGTGTGGAACCCAAAAACTCTTAATGAACCCCACACAATGATCTACACAATGATGTGTGCACAATTTGTGTTTATCTGTGTACTTGGCAGAACCGCTGACTATGACAATGACGCCTCTTCTCTCAGTACAAATTGTGGCCCCACAACAAAAAGACGTCATTTTGGAGCGTTTCTAGATTATCCATATTTGTCACGTAAATTTCAAATTTAATTTTGTTCTACGTCCATTTAAAATGATGAATTTTACCCCTTTTTTTATTGATCGAAATGATGTGAATCATACCACAAAATGATATTATACTTATCAAAAAATGTATCACAGAAATGAAACCTGATAATATTCACCGTATTTAAAAGATGTGAATCATACCACAAAATGATATTATACTTATCAAAAAATGTATCACAGAAATGAAACCTGATAATATTCACCGTATTTAAAAGATG